>OZ038486.1:108072252-108222252 GCA_964036315.1 Acanthosepion esculentum
TTAATATCCTATTAACACATGTACGGTCGTGGAGTTTTCTTTGAATTATAAATACTGTTTTTATATGAAAATAGTTTAGGGAATATTCTTCTTATTTTTTAAATAGTTTGAATTTTTCATTTCTTTTGCTTAAGATCGTGTGGAATTAATACAAAGTTAAAACATTTTTCACTCCAATTCACATGAGATATAAATTGTTATGGGTGTTTTTATGTACAGGTAAGATGAATATCCTTAGCCGTGGTGAAGGTATTTCATCTAGGAGAAGGCAAACTCCAAGATAAAACCAAATGATTAGATAGATATCAATAGCCATCTTAAT
Organism: Acanthosepion esculentum; assembly: GCA_964036315.1. NCBI lineage: Eukaryota > Metazoa > Mollusca > Cephalopoda > Sepiida > Sepiidae > Acanthosepion > Acanthosepion esculentum. Next base: position 108,072,575 of record OZ038486.1, read on the forward strand.
TCTCATTTATCTAGGAGAAGGAAAATTTAACATAAAAGCAAGTTTTCGACCTCATGACAATACCTAAAATTCTAATTAAGTATCGTACCGTCCGTCACGCTGATTACCAAGGGACGTGTTTCTCCGTGACACACCAAGCTGAGGTAGAATAATCTGCTGCTTCTAAGGAAAGGTCTAGTCAGCAATCTAATCTATTCAGCAACAACAGAAAATCGCTTACAAAATCAAAACATAAGTTGCTCAAACGGAAAACAGCAATGAATTTGTTACTCAAAAAGATATTTCATCCTTACACATGGTTTGATCATCCCATGAAACACCGCATCACATGACATAACCCAAATAACGTAATATAAAGATTATTGACTTCATCATCTCAAACTCTTGAATTAGATAATTTGTGACAGATGTTAGTGTATACTACTTCTACTTTAAATCAGATTAAAGATTACTTATAACTCAAGTAACAACGCCAACCAACAAAATAACTCGCTTCTGCCCACATAAACCATAAAAAACACTAACAGTATAACATTCAAATCCTTAAATATGAAAGGGTAAACACATAATCCAGAAATAAGCTAGTGTCTAAATTGATGTCAATAAATCTTGATCCAGATATAGAGGAATCAAATAATGTCATATCTTCATTAGCAGAAGCGCACGAGACTATTAACTCATGGGACGACAATCCTTATTTAAAAAAATTCATACAAGACAGAAACAAACATCAGAGGAAAAATGGAATGAAAAATACTAAGCAGATAACAAAGAAAATAAAATAATAGTTAACTCTGAGAAACAATATTTTTGGAAAATTTGAAAACCAAATTAATGAAGGCAAGCATCACAGATAATCAGTTAAAATGCGGAGAAAAGAGAAAAATAATAATAACATAATATAAACATTTTGAATCATATTTCAACCTTGACTACACTAAAATAAACTCTCTCCAAACAAACAATAATGAATCTATTGATGAGGAAATTAAGAAAGGTATTATCTAAAGAATAATAAATCACCACTTTTCATTGAAGCTGAACTTTTTAAAAAACATGTTTCTCTATTTTATGAAAGAAGTCTGGAATCAGACTTTCATCTCCAAAAAGGAGGTTTATCACACATTAATAGACTAGAAACAAAAGGTTAACTTTCAAGAACCTTACACATACAGGGATATCTAGAATTGGATCCATGATGGTGAAAGTATTAAGGAACATTTATGAACTAGGCTCACATCGTTTTATGAAAGTCAATTCCTCGACCCAATTTGCTTTACGTTTTAATAAGCGATGTAATGGTGGCACATATATATTTTCAGGAAACTGAATATCTCTCTAATATGAAATTGCATACCTGCTGTCGACTTTACAGAAGCATATGACCATATCAATAGAGACTACCTCTTCTCTTCCATTAGAAACCGCATTTGAAGCTCCGAATCTACTTCCATACTTTTCCAAAATAGAATCAATGATCTAGGACTGAAATGAAAGCAGTGATGATATCTTCCCTTAATCCATTATAAAAAGCTGAAAGGATGTGGATTATTAATAAATACTAAACACTTCCAATCCGTAGGTGTATGGATAAGTTATACCAAATTTACTATAGCAGATAAGGAAATTGAACATAGAATAGGTATGCGCTAGAATTAGTTTCGTTCAACATCGCAAATTTCTACGAAACCAAAACATCAACCTACAATCTTCTTAAATAGCTTCGTCAATTCAAGGCTTTTACATTGCTGTTGTGCATGGCACCAAACCCGTTCAAAAATATTTAAAGTAAGCTGCATACAAACGTTTTCTAAGATCAATGATTAAAAATGACTCTGAGAGAATGAAGCGTGTAGGTATTCGCATACTGTGGACAATGAATAAAACTCAGTAGAATATTGATAAAGAGATCCACTTCATCTAACGACTTTTTGTTTTCCCACATGAGAGTAACAACATACGATTCTTTGCTGTCTGGCTTTCTCTTGAATAAGGGTTTTTTTTAAGAGAAAGCCAGACTAATCAGACAATGTGACCATCTTCCATTGATGCAAAATCCAATCTTATCGCCACTGAACCCAATGAAAGAACGTAAATATTAGCAAGGGAAATCTGACTTGAGTCTGTGCGGCTCCATATGCAACACGATCGATTTACTGTGTATTGTGAAGTATACCGGCCTCCACTTTCATTAAATATATATGCAATTTGTGCAACAGTATCTTTTCTGTTTTCTTGTACGAGACGAGAACTCCTCCATTTACTACTAACATCTATAATTCTTAACCGTAAAATAACTTTTAGGTGGTTGGCGGACTGCTGCTAAACCTGATTATCCCATAAGCAATGGTGTTATTTCGGAAAATCCCCTTGGCCTAGTACTCTGACCATAAAAATACGTTTTTTCAAAATGTTATTCAATCTTTCTTCTTGGTTTTATTTGCGACATTGAACATATCAAAGTGAAGTAAGTAACTACTCGTGGGTAGTGTATATGCTTATCTCCTTCTTCCTTTGACATGCGCAGTTGTTACAAGAGAGTAGCTGTCATTGACATATTGTGGTCAAAATACTTTGACTCAACAATATATATATATATATATATAAATATATATATATATATTCAGTTGTACAGAAAACTTAGAAAAAATTATTAAGAGACATAATGCTAATATCTTGAATAAAAACTTAGTCCAAGACCTAAGAAATTTAGACAGTAATAAAAAGAGATGAAGATAAACAAAAACTATGTAACTGCAGAAATCCTCATAACTGTCCTCTTAATAATAAATGTCGCACTGAATCATTAGTACCAATGCAATATCTCATCTATTGAGGATCCAGACAACGTAAAAGTTTACATTGGATGCTCAAGACATCAGTTCCAAAAATGGTTTAACCAGCATCAAAGTTATTTTAGAATAAATAAATACCGAAATCAGACGTCCCTATCGAAATATTTCTGGCATTTAAAAGAAACCAATAAAACACCTACTGTGAAATGGAAATTAATAAGAAAAGCTAGAATATGTAGGTCATTAAATGACCCATGTCCTTTGTGCATACATGAGAAACTATATATTACTAGGTTTATAAAAGATAAAAATTTACTTAATCAAAGAAATGAAATAGCTATCTTTTGCCGGCATTGTCAGAAATTTTCCTTAAGTAATGTTTAAAAAGAAATGGTAAATGAAATATACATATTTATATTTGATATTTAAATAATAACTTTTAAATAATTTAAGTAATTCTATTACATTTATTTATTTTAAAAGATGTATAGTCTATTAGTAATTAAAATTAAGAATAATATTTTAAAATTATAATTCAGTACGACGTATTCATATGAAAACAACCCTTTTAGAAAAATCTTTATGTATACAAGTACAAATTTAACGGCAAAACAAAAGTGTCAAAAAACTTTTTGTCGATGAAAAAGACAAGACCACATGCATTGAACGGATGTCATCATTCGTTTGAAAAAGCACCTGTACCCTACTCTTTTCGAAAGTAACTCATATTTTGACGCAATTAGTTGTCAGTGAAAATGAATACCCTACCGCCCCTTGTTAAAATGATTGGATTTTCCCATATCCATAGAAACTAATATTAGGAATGTATGTGCTTATAAAACTCAGTAAATATCAAAATAAGTGATTCAAAAATTCGCTTTTCAGACGAGTTTTTGACCAGAAGTGACCTATTTTCTGGAATCTATCGTGTTTTCTTGCATTGACGAACTTTCTTCGGCCCACAGTTTATTCTTTAAGTTAAGTTATTCGTTAAGATTTATTTTTCTTTCTTTCATTTATTTGTTTCTTTTGTTCAAATTATTGCTTCTTGCTTTTGGCCAACATTTTTATTTTAGTCCGGTTTGATAAAGTCTTACCGGGCTTTTTGTTTTCTTTCTGTTTATTTATTTTCAGTTATCTAATTGAAAAAATAATCATTTTAAAAAAAGAGAAGAGAAAAAGAAAGAAAGATTTTTTATTTCCCCCCCCTCCTTTTTAGTTTATACCCTCCCCTGTTTTTTATTTTCGAATTAATTCTAATTGATTTATTTTTCTATATTTAGTGACTTCGGCCGCAAACCTTTATTTTTTTATTTTGATTAGTTTCAAACCAGACTTTTGTATTTCTTTTCCCATTTAATTTATTTATTTTTCTTTCTCTAGCGACTTCAGCCGCAAACCTTTATTTTTTTAGTTTGGTTTGATTAGTTTCAAACCAGATTTTGTATTTCTTTTCCCATTTAATTAATTTATTTTTCTTTCTTTAGCGACTTCAGACGCAAACCTTTATTTTTTTAGTTTGGTTTGATTAGTTTCAAACCAGATTTTGTATTTCTTTACCCATTAATTTATTTATTTTTCTTTCTTCAGCGACTTCGGTCGCAAACCTTTATTTTTATTTTGGTTTGACTAGTTTCAAACCAGTTTTTCGTATTTCTTTTCGTTTTCATTTTACAGTTTAATTTAATTGACGTGTTTCTTTTAAAAAAGGAGTTCACTTATTGTTTTTTGAATTTTTTCACTTTCTTCTCTAACATGTTTCGTTTTTTATTTCTTTTCGGCAGCTTTTGGGCGCCTTTTTGAATTCGTCTTAATTTCCTTAAAGTCTTAACAGACTTTTATATTCTTTCTTTTATTTATTTATTTGAGCTAGTTTAATTTAATACTCTATTAGTTTTATTTATTTTTTAATTTTAACTTATAGTTTTCCCAGTTTTTTATTTACCAGCCTTTATTTTAAAGTTTATTGCTTTTGGTTTTTGGTATAATTTCTATTTAGAAATAGTTTATTGTTTATTTACTGGTGTATCCAGGTTTTCTTTCTTTATTTGTTTTAACTTCTATTTTTAGAAGAATATAATTTTTGTGCTTTTGCGTTTATCTTTTCTTTTCTTTTATTTCTCCCTATCCTAACTCCTTTCCTTTTTGAACAAAATTTCATTAGACCCGCTGTGTAAAATTTTCCCTTTTAAAAATGGCCGACGATGTGAGTCGGTCGGTAGTAAAAAAGGACCTTTTTGGGGCTGCCGCTACGGGTGACCCCCCCCGGATAAATTAAAAACAAAGAAACGAGGAAATGATACCCCTAATATACCTTTTGAGAAGGATAATGTAAAGGATGCTACAAACAAATGAGAAGAGGAGACCATGCCGGACTCAACCAAAAGTATTAAAGACAAGATGCCGAAGGAGGCACAAGCAAAGACGACAGCCGGGGAATCGCTCTCTTGTTGGAAGTCCCCGCCAAGTTGTATCGTGAATATCGCGGAGTTCTTGGAAAAGGATAAGGGCTACACTCATCTTGTAAAGGAAGATGGGCGCCTTGAAGACGTTCAAGAACTGAAGGTATTCGAAAAGAGAATGGTGTCGGTCTTCGTGGTGGACAAGCGTATTCGCTAAATTTGTCGCTCCACGAAAGATAGTGGTCAAATCACTTTTGTCCCTGGGGATTAAACCCCAAAGAGTAATTAAAGGTTCCGGGATTTTCATGTTGGACGTACTGCTGGCCACAGCCGAAGATTGCCTGGAAATGGCAAAGAAAGAGTTAATAACTAAAGACTTAATTCTAAGGACAGAATACGAGGGTTGTCGAAGGATCAGCGTTGCCGTATTTGTGGTCTCTCCTCAAGTAACGGGAGAGCACCTGGCTGCATTTTGTATGCAGCATGGCCAAATTTTAGGGCCTCTTTCCGACAACGTGAACGGGGGATGGACCTTTGATAAAATGCTCGATCGTTTGGTCTTCGTCTCCATCCTCAACTGTTTGGATTTTTGCGGCCGGAAAATACCGGTCATCGTGACCGGTAGAAAACCTACTTACTGGAGGTGTGGAGAGACTGGTCATTTCTCCTCCTCCTGTACAGGGAAGAAGGTACCTGGAGTTCCGGCCGCTGGTGACCAAAATCCCCCTCTGGCCGAGACTGTTAAATCCGCGGCGCCTGTAACGTGCCTACCTGCGGCACGGACCAGTGATGAAAATCCCTCGGTTAGGTTTTCGCCCACATTACCGACTCTCGGTACTAATATCATTAGTAAGGCTCTTGTTCTCTTTCTTGTGGAGAAGGCGGTCTGGGTATGCCTAGCATTGAGATCCATTATTATATGCATCGCATCGCGTTCCTAGATCGTCTGTGTTGCGAATAAAGATCAGGACGGCGCCTTCTGGTAGGAAGACGCCCGTAGAAATTTTCCATCCTTGAGAAGTGTGCACTCGTGCGAGGAGGAGTCCCACCGTTTACCCCGAGTCGAATGCTCCTACCGTGAATGTCGTCTTGCTCTGAAACACCTCTTACAGGCGTCGGATGGCCTCTCCAACGTCCAGGCGTTGTCTCGTAGGGCATTATATCATGTGTTAGTCATGATGATCTGATTGACGAGCTCGGTCTTACAAAGAAGGAGCCTCGCTCAATCTGGCTTTGGACGCCTGGTTTGAAATGTCTCAATAACGATGAGGCATCCCTAACATGGCTGGTGATTCGTGGGGCCATTTGGGCAGCCAAACATCTTCGCTTAGCGGGCTTGGAGAAATCTCCAAACTACCGACACTGTGATGGGGAGGTCGAGACCCTGGGTCACGCTTTCTTTCATTGCAGAGTGGTATCACCGTTGTGTAAGTTCGTTGAAGGCCTCATGGTTCGCATGCTACATGGAAAGCTTTTTGTCCTTGAGGCCTGTCCTGTTTGTAGCAATGTGGCACCGCCGTTGACGAAGGCTGAACTTTATGTGTTCCACTGCTTGCTAGGTGTTATGAGAGTCGTGATTTGGTCGACACGTCAGAAGGGATTCTATGGAGGTGAGAAGTTCACTTCTTCCCAACTGATCTTTTACTTTAAGCATCAGCTTAAAGTCAAGATTCGGACAGAAAGGCGGCGACTCTCTTCATCAGAATTCGGCAAAAGGTGGGTAAATGTTGCGCGACTGTGTAGAGTGAAAGGGGCTAACCTGGATTGGCACTTTGTCGCCGGTTAGGTACAGGATTTTGTCCTTCCTGGGTTGAACAGAGGCAACACGTCCCGATATTAGGCTAGTTTTAGGTTTAGTTTGAATCTTTATTTTCCTTTTTCCGATTAACTTACCTAGGGAATGTATGCTCATTGGCCCCTTTTATTTCTGTCCCTATTTTTCCTTAGTTTAATTCCCCATCCCCTCTCTGGTTAGGTGGTCAGTGATGTCAGTTCTCTGGTAGTTGCGGGGTGACTTTCGTTTCGTGTGTATGTTTTCGTATTTGTTGTTGTGGCTGAATGAGTGCGTGTTTGTGTGAGTGTTTTTGGATGGATGATTGTTTTTTATACTATTAAAATCCCGCAATGTTTTTCGTCCAGTTAACAGATGTTTCTGCCATATTTAGGGGCTGTGTTTTTTTTATTATTTCTAACCTTGTTTTGTTTTGTTTTCTTGTATATAGTATTAATTCATATTGTAAATAGTCATTGGTGCTTTTAAATTCTTGTCTTATTCCCTCCCCACCCCACAAACTTTGAAATGTACATATGGGGACTAGTTAGGATTTCATAGAGACATGAGGTATTATGGTGGATGTAGTAAGAAAGGTAGGAGAGAATGTGATGTTTTGGTGATAGGACTATTGTTGGTATGTTTGGGTCAGTGTTTGTGACTAGCTAAGTTTAGAATTAAGACAGAAAAAGACTGTCATTTTCCCCAATCCCCGTTTTGGCGTTGTGCCACATCTTGTCCGCTCGTACGAATAAATATCTCTTCCAAAATTCACTTGAAAATGAAACAGAACTAGGGACCTTAATTTAATTCTGTAATTGAATTTGAAGATTTTAGCTTCTGTTTTTGAAACATGGTAATTCCTGTGTGGCGACGGAATCGTATTTTTAAATAAGTAAATATATATATATATATATATATATATATATATATATAAGTCAGCACTTAGAGGCGACAGTCTGTTTCATGCTAGTGCAATCGTCAGGCAACTGACGATTGCACTAGAATATATATATAATTCAATGTTTTAAACATTTAACAGCTAAAGAATTTAATTCAGACATAAATCTTTAAGTAATTAATCTTTTTAATTTCTGCAGTAAATATTTAATTAATAACAATTATTTTCTGTTTGTATATATTTTTCGAAGTTTAAAATGTTAGGGTATTATGTCAAACGTTTGTAATCAGTCCATAAGAGCTACCACTTACACACACACACGTGCGCGCGCACACACAGAGTGAGAGAGAGAGGTAGATTTTAACTATATATGAAATATAAATCAAGATGTATTCGTTTGTACAGTGACAAAATAATTTATGTAATTGAACTAATGCGTAGCAGACATTGTAGCCGTCATGTCAAAAAGGACCCTCTGGAACTGGGCAGTCGTCTCTTGTAGAGGGCAGTCATCTCTCCTACAGGGCAATCGTCTCTCGTCGCCCTCGTCGGCTCCCTCGACCCCGACTGCCAAAGCCTTCAGACACACTCATTTTATAGACCATGACGAAGCAGCCGATTGGTTGAGTGGGAGAGATTTACATATGGCTAGGCGCAATCCGCCAATTCCCCCTTCCTGCAACTGCTCTGCGACACCATGCGCATGCAATACGTGGGCGTTTTCGGGCATGATGTCGCGTATCTTGCGCACGACAATCACACTCCTCCCTGATCTGAGGATCACACAAATGGCTGCGCGGTGCGGATCGTTTTATCCTGCTACTTCGTCCCAGTGGAGTGAGATCGGCTATTTCCTCAGTTGTAATTTCCTCTGCCGTATCGCTGAGTTGATCTCGTTCGAGGATGCCACTTGCACTTTCCATTGAAGTTGTGTCTTCCTGTATCTGCCCCTCATACACCATAGAGGTTTCTTCATCTGAGGTGTTATCATAGCTGCTGGTAGTCTCCACTCCACGCACCGGGCGAACATCTTTTACATGGCATGGTACTCCGTCTAAAAGGACTGAATGTGTGTGTGTGTGTGTATTATAATTATTAAAAAAATGTGATTACATCGCGACACAGAAATTACTATGTTTCGAAACTTTATTCAAGTACTAAAGCTTAATTTCAATATCCAAAAATGACATCCGTTACTCTCAATCAGGTCATGTTTTTGTGCTATGTTGAGTTTTTAAAAATTTGATCTTATGACTAAATCGATTACATTCTGTGACATCGATTGAATTTTCTTAATATTTCTCATACAAAATAAGTTTTAAGAGAAAAAAAATATTAATTAAATGTTACAAACATCGATTACAATAAATTGAATAGAATACATTGATAAATGTAAGTACATGTAAATTGCATGTGACGTCATCATAGTTCAAAATTCAGGGCTTGAAATTCCATTTATTCAAACCCTTAGAATGATCAGCAGTAGAGGTGTCTCTCTTCAAAGTCTAGCAGTTATCAGCCATCGTGACTGTATCCCAGTGTCCCTGATACCTGATCTCGATCTCTTTCATGTCTTGATGGAATCTCTCCCCCTGTTCGCCCTCATTGATCCAAAATTCTCAAGAAACTGATCCATCTGTGAGAATAAATAATGCATTTTGATGCTTATGTTGCATCCGAGGTTCTAAAAGCAGTCAGCATATTCATGACGAGTTCTGCGGAGTTCCTGGCCGTGTTGTTGCCAAGAAAGTTCTTCACGACCAGAACAAAAGCCTTCCATTTCCACTTCTAACATTGAGTTTTCAAACTCTGGGTACCTCATGAGCTGATGGATTTGAGTACCATCAGTAATGGCAACTCTCAAATTCTTCATCGTCATTCCTGGAAAATCTTGGCACAAATAATTGAAGCCGACACTATCCTTGTCCAGAGCTTTAGTAAACTGCTTGATCAAGCCGAGCTTAATGTCCACCAGAGGCTTATTGATGAGGTTTGTTGCTCTGCAAGGCATCAATTCCTCCCCAAGAGACCAGTTCTTTTACGTGTAATGCTGAGCAGTGTCCCTACTATCCCACATACACAGAAAGCATGGATATTTAGTGAACCTTGACTGTTGTCCCAACAAAAATTCAGGTCAACGCGAATAAACCCCTCATGGTGATCATAAAGAATTTTCTCCAGAGCATACTTCACTGCTTCATATTTCTCATACAGTGTAGTCTGGTGAGTAAGGGGTATAAAGGAAAACTGGTTGCCATTGTGCAGCTAAACACTTTTTAGTAATCGTTTGTCACTGTCAATGAACAGTCTCCGATCTTTGGGTTCATACTGTGGCGCTCTAATTTTGTGCAGAATCTGTGCAATATCTGTACAATACACCAAGCTCTTCTCTCCAGAGAAAAAAACGGAGATAATTTTAATGCCTGTTGTGGTAGAATGTGATGTAAGCACTGTCAGAGAGGAGTTTTTTTTCCCTTCAATTTAGATGTCAACAGATTGACAGAGGACTTTGAGAAGCTGAGATTGTGAATGGGATCATTTGGTTCCTTTTGCGAAAAAAGACGTGGAGCATCATTGTCAAAAACCACTACGTTTTTCTTATTATTGAAGCTTGAGAAATCTTACTTATGTCACGAAGTTCTCCAGAGACAGGTATTTGAATTTCATCACAGTGAGCGACGTTGAGGTTGCTCCGCTTTGATCCCAGTCACATCAATAGCACAGAAGTAACAGTCAATGCTATAGTTTGTTGGCTCCCACCAAAACCATGGGAATTCCAAATTTCGCACAAAACTTCTTGCCCTTGGTCCACCAATGCAGATACTCGGTACATGTTTTACATACCATGTGTGGGAGCCAAGCTTGATCTTGGTCACCAAGCTGCTGAGTCGTTTCTTGATAGTGTGTGTGTGTGTGTGTGTGTGTAAGTGAATGATTTCTTGAATATCAGCAGTTACAGTGACATGACCCTTTGTGGAATTTGAAATACTTTGTCGTTGAGGTCAAACATCGTCATTTTTATACTGTCATTCCTGAGAAATTGAATTATATAACTTTAGTTATTCCTAATTGGCCCTAAAAAGTGACGTTGTATGCTTACTACTACACCCACACGATATTTTGGCAGTAGATCTAAATTATAATTACTAATAAAACAACCTTTCTGATTTATATTCTATGATTTTGTATTGTACAGTATTATTGAGATGTAAACACTTTCTTTCATGTTATTGGTTTATAGGTATTTTGAAGGCGTGTTTTAATATTTATGAAGCTATATTTGGTTGAAAATTCTTCTGATTAATAAGTTTATAATTAAAATAGTTTTATTGTGTAAAATATGTTGCATATTTAGATATATTAATGGACATGACAACAGAAACAAAAACGTAAAAAACAGTATGTCGCCATAGCTCAAAAGATTGACCCGATTGAGCAAAGCCAATGTGATTTTTGGATTTAGCACATCAAAATTGTCCTAAATTAGCTAAAAATATTTAGACAATAGATTTGGTGTTGACCAATGTTATGTATATATACAAAGTTTTACACATCAAGCCATTTTTACTTTCTGACTTCCTTATAGCAGCTTTCTATTTAAATAATACGTGTTAGTAATTGTCTTCTTTTAATAAATGTTTTAAACGCTATCCTAGATAGAATGTGTAATAAACAAATCTAACCGACTGTATTATTTTTTTAATTAACTGTTTTTTTAAACAGTTGTACATTTTTTATTAAATAAAATTTTATATTGTCAATATTTTTGTTCTTATAAAGGTTTTTCTGATTTTCCTACTAAAACTAAAACAGTTTTAGTAGGAAAATCAGAAAAAAATTTGAGACCACAAGCTCTGGTAAGCTTTTCTAAAATGATAGATGTTTTCGAATACTTTCCATATGTTTTTTTTTTCAAACAGAATTAAATAAAGTTTATTTGGGAAAGATATATTATTGTTATTATTACGCGGTTGTTACATTCCAGTCTGTATACTTGAAACACCATTCTCTTTTTTGGAAAAAGAAGTTTTCAGCATTAAATATTTGCGGTTGACCTTCAAATAACAGAAGTACAACATCTTTACTAATCAATTTTCAACCATGCTTGATTTATTTGGTGATCTATATACAAACGTTTATATACAAGAAATGTTCCATTATATAGCTAAAAATAACTCGAATCTAAGAATGAGTATATTATCTTGTGAAGACAAGACAACCTTTGCACTCATGACATCATAAAACAGTGCAGCAACATTTTACATCCTCAGTTTACTTCTCTGTCATTTCTTTGATTCTCACTTTCACTTATATTTGCTTTTCTTTTGAAAGATTTGTTTTTATCTTTGACTTTTATCTCTTTTCTCTTACCTTCATCTTTTCACTTTCCTTTCTTTTTATATTGCTTTCACCATTAATTTTTGAATTCACTACGGACATTTTGAAATTCTTTCTCTTCCTGCATTTCAGGTTTCATTCCTCTAATTTCTTTTTAATTTCCTTCCCTTTTTATCTGAATTTTTATTCCCTGCTTATTTATGTCCCTCCCACGATATTAAGCCTTCGTTTTCTTTCTTTCTTGCTTTCTTTCTTTTTTCTTTCTTTCTTTTATTTTGTCGTTTGTCGTTATATTTATTTTTCGATTCATTTTTCTTCTGATATAGTCGTTTATTTCTTGAGTTTCATTATTTTTGTCATATCTTCTATTGCAAGTAAAATTTAATGTAATCATTTTGTTTCCTTCGTCATTCACAGATAGATTCAAATAGAATTCTTTTACCCGTCGGCACATTTTTGTTACCTGATACCTAAATCCTTTGTAGAAAAGAAGGTCTTCTCGCGGGCAATTCTTGGAAATTAATTGGATTTGTCTGATAGAAGTTCAGTTTAAAACAGAAAATTATCACGTTTACTACCTGCCTTCAACCATCTCCAAAACTAACCGCATTTTCTGACATACCTGTGATATTTTCGATATTTCTTTTGTGTTATTTTATTTTAGGAATGACTAAGTGTCATACATATAAAAAAGACACATAAAAATACATATAAAAAAGACATTCATTCCTGTGTGCTCTCATTTGTGTAGTTATATAAATGTCTTTTGAGTCAAATAAAATGTTTAGAAGACCTAAATAAAGTTCAAAAAGCGGTACGGTTTTTCTTTTTGTCTACAGATATTTTGTATTTGTTTTTAGTAAGATTAATTTATCCTTCTTTACAAATCCTTGTATGTGATAAACCATATGAAGAATGAGATAAGAAATCTATAAATGAGCAAAGTGGAGAAAAGAAAGAAACTGTTTTCTTGTCACCAAAATGTGATAAAATATATTATTTCCTTTCGTATTTTCGTTTTGTTTTTATCACAACACTTCAGCTGACGAATCTAGTAATCCACAGAAAATTATGAACCGAAGCATATATTCCATCCTTAGGTGTATTTTGTTCTCAACTTTCACATTCAGTAACATTCGTATGAATTTCAGAACTCATAGGCTTTCTTCCCAGAGGCCAAATTCGAGATTTGGTCAAAATTAGGGTTAGGGTTAGCGTGAGGATTAGGGTTAGGGAAAATATTAGTTATGGTAAGCTTTACACCTTTACTAAAGTTGTAGTTAGAGATAAGCTGAGGGATATGATTTTGTTTAAAGTTTGATTAGTGTTAGAGTTAGGGTTAAGGATACAGTTTTGGTTAGACTTGAGGTAAAGTAAGGTACGTGTTAGGTCAGGTTTATAGTTTTTGTCTTCTCTGTGGGTATAGGTTTGTAGATATCGATTGCGCTAGATATAGGGTTAGGGTAAAGTTTGCATATTTGGTTAGGCTGAGAGTTAGGGATAGGGTAATGTTTACATTTTCGGTTGTTACAAGGGTTAGGATTAGATTTAGTTTTAAAGATTTGCTTAGTCTTAGAATTAGGGTTAGTGTTAGCTTTACAGTAGTATTCTTAGAGACAGGATTAGCTATATTATTGTTAGAATTAGTTTTTGGTTTTAGAAATAGTTTAGATTTAGGGTAACGTTTAAACTTATAATTTTAGTTAGTTTAAGAGTGAGAATTAAGACTTAAAGTTTTGGTTAGTCTTATATTTAAGATTAAGTTGAAATATTTATATTTATTATTATTAGTTTTAAATTGAACTCAGTTTAGGAAGTGCTCTACAGTTTTTTAATCTTAGATTTAGGATTAAGGTTCAATTTCCATGTTCAAATTTAGAATTAAAGTTAATGTTAGATTACTAGTGTTATTTAACATTATTATAATTATAGGTTTTGATTTACATATTGGCTTTTTGTTACTCTTGCAGTTAGGATGACAGATTAGTTAGTCTTATAGTTATGATTAGGATAGAGTTACATATGCTTGGTTAGTGTTTAGGTTAGGCCTAATGTGGGAGAAAGATGCAACCATAACACTTACCGCAGAGCAGCAGAATTGCATAGCATGAAGGTCCATCTACAAATTATGATACGGAAATTCTAATTCAACATGTTAATGGGCATATACATCAGAAGCAAATAGGACCAATACAGTGACTTAGCTCCAGAAGAAATGTTAACATTTCCACATTCTGCTGCATTATCATTGTACTTGACGTAATTAAATAGTTCAATGACGTATATTTTTCCTTCATACAATGATACAAAAAAGATGGTGCTAAGATTTTGTAACTTTACTTTGAATAGCAGCCAAATTTTAATTACATATAAGGCCTGTTTAATGGAGTCTGCTTATTCGGAAAATTTCATCTTTATCTTTCTATGAGCGTACGTGAATGATGGTGAATCAAACTCTTGAAGCTTCAACTGCGAGAAAATATTTTAATGAATATTGACTTTAATCGTTTGCTACGAATTTAATTTTCCTTATCCTCTGGCCGACAAGTGTATATCAAGCCTATCTGGTATAACAGTAAAATCATCTGTCGATGCATTTGTTAATACAGATTTATGGCTCTTTTGCATGAACCCGTTTCTGAAACCGTCATCATGTACTTACCAATTTTAATGCCCTTCCCAGGATCCATGAAGATAGTTACTTTGTTGTTTATTTTTACCAAAATTCAACACATTCACGTTTGGTTGGATAGATTCTCCCATTTGTCCAATTTGTCCTGAATTGTAAATGTTCACATCACTTTTTGTTGATGTAAGACTTGTGCTCAGTGATCTGAGACTAACTTGAGAAAATGGAACATACATGGTTAACCACAATATGAGTTTCTGACTATCGTTATTATCATGCATGTGTCCGCTTATCTCCTATCTCTATATATTGCACACTTGTGCCAGACCCGTAAACAAGGAAATGAGATCAAAAACGTCTCCACATATACTCAGAATCCACATTAAGTGTACTGTTTCTGTAAATCTTTGACCTCTAGTAATATCTACTTAGTCTTTAATGAGTTTTCTTAGAGCAGATGGCTTTGTTATTTTGTCTATATCAAGTTCATTATTTTTCATTTTCATGATGATTTTGACGATCTTTGGGATCGTCAAAATCATCATCATTATGATAAAGAACTTTACTTTCAGTTGTAGAACTTGCGACCCCTACAAAATGGTCTTCTCATTCTCTGTCGCAGTTAGATCTTTATTTTCACTTGGAGTTATACATTGATCATATTAATCTTTTTAGCTGAAACATCTCTTTCTGGCAGCAGTAACATGAAAAGCTTCATCGTGTGTGTCTACAAGGCAGTGTGTGTTCTGATTGCTCTCGACATTAACTTACCAGCCAAGATATAGATTACAACATTTGATCCACAGCAATTTTCAAGAATATCACGTAACCCTGAACCATCCATTAAACTACCAAAGCTGTTTAAAAAACTAAATGAAAAGTATGTTCACTATTTTAAGTTTCCGTGCATCATTCAATGGCTGTTCAGTAGTGACGTAAGAATTAGGAATATTCAGTTAAATATATTTGAGCGTAGAAAATTAGTTAAAAGCCGCATCGGGTTTTGTAAGTGTCCTGATGAGATAGATCTTTGTTTAGTGCGTTGTAAATTGTATCGTTTTGACTAATGAGAAGATCCGCAGTAATTAAAAAATGTAATTTTGTGTTTATAATCGGGTTCTAATTATAAAGTACGGAAGACCAACCAGAATACAATTAAGTTGCGTTATTTGAGTTAAGCATTGTTCTCGCTGTTAAGGCCTTTAATTTTGCGAAACACGTGTGGAGAAGTTTATTTGATTTTTCAATTTCAACTGAGAAGGGTACCTAAAAGTATCAGTATCCTCTTATGAAATTTATATGATCTTATTTTTATATTAATCTCAGTTATGGCATTTTTCCATAAATGAAATATCAAAATTAATAATAAAATGAATGGAAATAAAGATAACACAATAAAATATAGTAAATATACATAAAAATATAGTATTTTATGTACACTTCTGGTAAAATTTCATGAGAAAGGTACCTATAAATTAATTAGATACATTTCTTATGAAATTTAATCTCATTCGTAACAGAATCCTTCAATATGTCATTCAACACCTGTCAAGTGACGCGAAAGTTTATGACCTGGTTTGTTTTATTTTCAAATTACCTCTTTTCGGCGCAGAAGTTAAGCTTGGTTCAAAATATTTTAAATAAACATTATTATTTCTGATTTTCTTAAAATAAGTTTTGAAAAAATGATAATTGATATTTAAAAGAATTTCAAACTGAGATTTTCATTGATTCTATAAAATGGAAAAAAATGGTCAATTTTGCTGACTAAAAAATTAAAGATTTTTAACGAAATTTTCGGACGTGTTAGGAACGATTAAAAAATGTAAGAAAATACCACAAAAATACTTTGATCTTTCCTCTTAATAATAACATAAACATTAAGACGATAAAATTTTGTTTTCGTCAAGTTTGGCGTCTTTTTCATCATGCTATGCTCTTTTTTTTAGCGATCTCGTGGAGATACCTATGTTAACTAATTCTCAATCATTGATAGTGTATATATTAGATTTTCGTCAGAATCTCCCATTTTTTTTCGTTTTTAGCAAATGTGAAAGGAAGGATAAAACATCGCATATCAGGCATACGAAAATAAAAACGATCTAAATGTAAACGAGTCACTGTTTGTATTAAAGTTTCCGTGCTTGCTGGTCGAGGACATCGACTTTTCAAACAAGCAATGTCCAGGAGTCACTTATTTATGTTTAAGAAAGGTCTGTTTAATTGCAAAAAATATTTATGGTCTGTCTTTTACATAGTTATAATTTAATTTATTAAATTATTTGTACCAATTTCCTTACATTTTGATTTAAACACCACCCAATAGCTAACTTCTCAATGTATAATGTAATGGAATTTAATGATAAGCATTTTTTTGTAATTATAAAATTATTTTTTTATTATTGCATTTTTTTGTAATTATATGAAAATCTATTCATTCATAAAGCAAAAATATGTAGTTTTCGTTTTTGTAGCCTGTGATGTGCCTTCGTTCCTGTTTTTCCTATCAATGTTTACGCTAAAATAATTATATACTCCAAAGGAAGTAATTATTATATAACTGTCCGAGAGTTTCATTGTATAAATACGAATGGGCCTCTAAAAGCAACGACTCTTATTCTATTATGTTCGAACAAGACATAAGAGGTTAATGTTGGCAGAAAGGTGGAGCCTTCTCACCTATAACCCATATACTATTACATCTATTTTTTGGTACAATTGCATGTGACATCCATTGACTCTTTCTTCACGTTTATAGGGACCAAACATTTGATGCGAGTATTTTTAGGCAGTAATTAATACGCTTCAGCAGTGGCAATAGTGATGCATAGTGGGGGGGGGGCTACACTTCTGTGCATCATACAAGGGATGGTCTTGATAATCGGCAGTGTCGGAATTTGTTTTAGTATGCAATAAGCAAATAAACCTTAATAAAAGTGAACCGGAAAAATTAGTTAAAGGGTTAAAAAGGGCGAAGTTGATACACAAAGTCGTCTTAATAATCTCGCGGTCGTCGGAAAAATTCCTTAAAGAACAAAGAAAACCCACTTCCCCTTAGTCTATTATGCACCTAACAGTATGTAGGAAATAGTGTTTTGTAGCTGACAACTTGAGTAATCTTAAGGTGTGGTAGAATTCCCGGCATCCGTTGTAGTTTCAATGGAGACATTACTTTCAAAGCTTCCCTCGTAGATATATTTGTCCATGAATTTTATCAAGAATTATCACACTGTCGTATTAAAATTAAAGAACTTTTTTTTCTTCTTCTATTTTATAACCCATTCCCAAAGAGAATAATTTTCTTTTCGTTTTAAGCCGGCGAGTAATAATTGCAATTAATTTGCGCCAATTTATGTTTCGTTTATCATCAGAATAAAGGGGACTGTCAGCGCCGCTGTTTGTAATCAAGTCGCCTAATTTGTGTTTTAAGATCTTTGTCTTCTTTATTAAAGAAACTGAAACAAGAAACGAATAAATCGCAAAGTTTATAAGTCATTATGAGTCACTGAATAATATTTCTGATTATACACAGTTTACACTGTTTTCACCCTTTGCAATTTTCTCTGTCCAGACAGTAGCTTGTCACCCTGAAGGTGAACAGTAATCAATTACTTTGTAAAATTAATCTCATCGTTTACTGGATCCTTTTCGT
Source organism: Acanthosepion esculentum (assembly GCA_964036315.1). Classification (NCBI taxonomy): domain Eukaryota; kingdom Metazoa; phylum Mollusca; class Cephalopoda; order Sepiida; family Sepiidae; genus Acanthosepion; species Acanthosepion esculentum. Next base: position 108,091,063 of record OZ038486.1, read on the forward strand.
ATGTCGACATAATGGCTGCGCCTGGTTTGTTCAACATGGCCACTGTGCATACAGAATGTAATAGCAGTGCTTTTCTTTCGATTATATAGGGGAATATTTGATTGGAAACACATCTTTCTGGCACCGACTTCGACATCCAACGTTAAGTACTTTTTGGCTATTTTCATTACAACATTGTTAATTGTTGCAGCTAACGTCATCATGGTCGCACTTTTTTTTATCATCGACAGCATCGTCTTCAGCTTTTCCCTTTACTTACCAATATTACTTGTACCAATATTACTGCAATTATTATTATTATTATTATTATTGATGTTGTTGTTGTCAGCTTATTCATTGAAATATAATTACTAAATAAATGGAAGAAATTTGTAGCAGCAGCTGAAAGTTTTAATTTTCTTGATATTCTCCTGTTTGGTATAATTTAATTTTACATTTCTACAGCAGATATTTACATCTTCACCCATTATGTTTCTGGTGAACACTGTTGCAGATGATAAAGTCGCATCAATTCTTTTTAAGTCTTCAGTATTCTTTTCAGTCTTTTCACCTTGCATTTTTGCAATAACTTTACTACATTTTAATTGGATATGAACAGGAAGGTCACTTTCATATGGAAGAATGTCTGTTACTTTCTGTTTACGTTTCACAGCTGGAACAATGAAATTAACTGTTCTTCTTGTTGTTTACCACAACTAGATCTGCTTTTCTGATCTGGATTAGATGATCCCAAAGAGTTTTAAGATTTTTATTCTTTATGGCAGATTCTCATTTGTATATATATCTTTGGTTTCCATAGTCAACTTTCAGTCATTTGCAGAATTCACCATAGATCCTTCTCATATCCTGTTTTGCATTTTTTCAGGGTTAATTGCTCCTTTCACTTATTAAGTGATTGATTGACTCATCTCTTTCTCTACACAGACTATGGTTGCTATTTTTTTATGATTTGTAAGTCTTGGATTGTAAATTACTGAATATTGTTTTTGTTCTGGGTACTTATTAATAAGGATTCAGTTCACCTCTTCAGATATACTCCTTGCAACCATATTCGTTTGCCATTTAACTAAATTTTTAAAATTGCCATATAATGACTTTTGTTTTCATTTTTGGTGCATCGTTTGGATGTTTACCTCTCATTTATTCATTTATCTGCTCAGTTAGTTTCAAGCTCTGGTGGTGGAATTATTTTTTATAACTCTGATTTATATTATCCTTATTTCTTGATAATATGATTTTCATTGCTCTTTCACTTTCTTTTTCACACAGTTTACCGACATCGTGTGAAGTATCGTATTCAATGTCATAAACGTCTTTGTATTTCAGCTGGCACATTTGCATCGCTTTTCCAATTTGGGGAGGGGATTGAAGTAATGCAGAATTTTAAACGATTTATAATATGAATTATTATAATTAAAATAAAAAATGAAAATAATTCTTGTAAATATTATTCATCGAAATTTTTTTATTAAGACAATAAATCTTATTTATAAAAGCAATTAAAACCATTCTAATTAAATAATGCCATATTTTTATTGCATTTTTCATTTTATAATTCACAGAAGATTTTCAGCAACTGGGGGTCCTGGTTTACAACCCCCCCCCCAAAAAAAAACAAAGCAAAAAAACAAATTGATGATTGAAATTTTCCAAGGAGTCCTGCTTTTAACTAATAAAACATATTTTGAGATTGAAATTTAATTTCACGAAATTTCATGAAATTAAGTAAGTGGAGGGATAACATATGTAAAATAGAAAAACAAAATATGTTTAAGATCTTCTAAAAAAATTAAAAAATAATTTAATTAATTTGTGAATGACTTATTCACAAATTAATTAAATTATTTTTCATTAAAATCCGACAATTGTTTGATTTTGCAAGAATTTCCAAATCAATGTGATTTTCACCTGAAAAAAGGCCCTATAACACTAATCGTAAATATTACATAGACCGCTGAAGTAAAAAAAAAAAAAAAATTTTAAGCAAAATTTCGCACGTGCTAGAAAGGAAAAAAATTAATAAAATAATAAAAAACATACTTTGGTTTTTCCTTTAATAATAACATAAACATTTTGACGTTAAAACTTTGTTTTTATTAAGTTCGGGGCCTTTTCTCATCATGCTATGCTGTTTTTTTCAGTGAGCAAGTGGAGGTACTTACTTTACAGGTATCAGATGATCTTGAAGGGAATAAAATGAAGATGAAATTTGCAAATGAATGGATTGACTACACACAATGTATGCGGCATGATGGTTCCTTCTAACTGGATATTCGAGTATCTCAGAATATTAAAAATTAGAGTTACCTCCATGAAAAGTCGGAAAGTGAATCCACAACAGGGGAGAACTCCTAATACAAGTAAATATCAAAAGATGTATTTTTGAAGGATAGTATCTATCTCTACCACTATACTTTATCGATATAATACGACTAAATCGCATTATAAGAAATTGCAAAGTATATCAGTTACTTGCAAAGAAAACAAAGTTCGAAATGTTTGCCAACAAATTAAAAAAATACAACGACGTCAAAATGGAATTTCAGATAGAGCATTGCTGAAACATTAGCAATGCACAGGGGAAGAACTTTGAAAAGAGGAACTGCCATACTCGATGACGAGGCAATCAAGACATTAACCTAACAGTATAGTTATAAATACTCCAGAGGATTCGAATGTGTGTATGTAAAGTAAGAAGAAATTAAAAAAGGAGCCCCCCAGATAGGTATATCTAAGGTGGATTAGAAAAATACTCGAGAAACCTGATAAAAGGATTACAAGGATTAAAAGTGAGATAGATTAATGCAGAACTAAAAACCAATGGGTGGATATACTATGAAAGTAATGATGAAAAGCAACACATATTATGTCAAACGTAAAGGCATCTGATTGTTCTGTATTGAAGACCGTCTCCAAATTGACTGTTAAATTGGATAAATGCATACAACAAGGAAACAAAACATAAAAATCAGTACAAGAAATGTAAAAAACAGATAATGGATGAGGGATAAAAGGCAACATTGAAAGCAATACGGTAAAAGAAAACGCTGTACCAAGAATTTAAGAGACATATAAAAATAGTAAGGGGATGGTTACGCGGAGGAAATTTGAAGAGAAATGCATTCTGAAAATTATACCTAACTAAAGATTGACAACTCTCTCGACAATAAAGAAGAAAATACCATCGCTTCATAGAAAGAGAAGAAACAGTAAACTACATAATTAGTGATTATAATAAACTATCCCACAATGAATACTAAAGTAGACATAACAGTGTATGGACAATAATACATTTGATACAATGTAAACGAATTGATTTTGACCATATAAAAACATGTGGTCAACATAAAAGAGACTGTAGTAGAAAACAATATCATAAAATTCTTCGTTATTTCAACCCCCAAATCGAGTACACTAAGCAAGAATATTGGATTTGATAATCATAAATAAAACGAAACGAACCAGACAGATCAGGACTTTGATTGTGACTGTAAACCACAGAATTGACATGTAGGAGTGTAAGACATTGGAAAACTAACACGACTTTGGTTGGAAACTGAGAAATTGAAATAAATATGAAGATTAGAACCATAAACGCACTTGCAACTGTATAAGAAATACCTTGCAAATCCGAGAAAGATAATGTAATGAAAAGTTTGTTGGTGCCTGCTAGAATTACGAAAAGCGTGCTGGAAGATTTGGAGACTGTCAGACAATATTTAGAGATGACCACCAAACATCTCGTGAGATTATGAGACAGATTGGCGGATTGACTGATGACTGAATGAATGAATGAATGAATGAATGAATGAATGAATGAATGAATGAATGAATGAATGAACAACAACAACAACAACAACAACAACAACAACAACAACAACAACAACAACAACAACAACAACAACAACAACAACAACAACAACAACAACAACAACAACAACAACAACAACAACAACAACAACAACAACAACAACAACAACAACAACAACAACAACAACAACAACAACAACAACAACAACAACAACAACAACAACAACAACAACAACAACAACAACAACAACAACAACAACAACAACAACAACAACAACAACAACAACAACAACAACAACAACAACAACAACAACAACAACAACAACAACAACAACAACAACAACAACAACAACAACAACAACAACAACAACAACAACAACAACAACAACAACAACAACAACAACAACAACAACAACAACAACAACAACAACAACAACAACAACAACAACAACAACAACAACAACAACAACAACAACAACAACAACAACAACAACAACAACAACAACAACAACAACAACAACAACAACAACAACAACAACAACAACAACAACAACAACAACAACAACAACAACAAGAAGAAGAAGAAGAAGAAGAAGAAGAAGAAGAATAAATAACCCAGAAACTCTTCACTATCTGAGATAAAAATTTTTTACACATAAGCAAAACTAAAAAAAATAGTCATCAATATTTTCTTCAGCAATTAGTTTACTTTCCATTTATTTTCTTTTTCAATGTTCACATGTTCATCGTTTCAGTCTTTAGTAATAAACACAAACATACACAAATTCGATTATTATTAAAACGCGAATCATGATCTTACACGACTATTATTAAAATAAATTGGATTGCAATCTTATTAATATAAGTATATTATATTAGAGTATTTAAACGGTTTCGAGTTAAAAATGCTATTTTTCTACGTTACTGAAGAACACACGCATACAAACACAAATACAATAGAGATTAACATAAAGGAACAGATATTCATTGCAGAACGAATTTGATTCGAAAAATGTTCCATTAATTTTCTTTTTCTTTCGGTATTTTGGTGTCTTTATAAATCTGTGTTTTTATTCTATTTAGATGTATAAACTATGCTAATGATTTTAACTTCCATTTCGAGTTCATGGACAGACTTCCTCTGTGAAAAGTGAGGGTGTCCTAACTAAAGTTATAGCTACAGATCACATAATGTCACCAACTTGTTGTTTGGTGCCATGACCATTTTGATAGATTTGGCCATATTTCTATTTCAAATACAAAGACACATGAGCTTTTATTGTCTTCTGAAAAGTTTACTATTGAACATGAATATGAGTTTCCTGCTTGTTATTTATTGAATATGCGATAGGAAAGTTTACATATTACGCACACACACACATATGTGTATATATATATATATATATATATATATATATATATATATATATATATAAAGCAAAATCAGTATTTTATTAAAGGCCATGCTCCTTCTGCATTTAGACGATTTTGAATCATCATAGATTCATGTTCTTAATTCCTGTGAGTTACAATGCATTCTTGGGAAAAGCAGTTTTTCACCTCTTACCCTGGCCGACACCCAAAATTAGAGAGCCCAGTCTACCATAATATTTAACTCATAACGAGAGATATATTAATGTCTTTTACCAAGGGCATTAGTATAAAAGTGAATGCAAAAACATCGGCTGGAGTTTGAACTCGGCTGGCTGATTTTGCTTTCCGCGTCCTCAAATATTCTACTCCAAAATCCTATTTTTCTAATTTACAGTACATTAGATAATAGGAGATACTTTTAAACTTATAATAGCTCTGTTCTGGCATGAACTCCTTATCACTGATATTCAGTTATTTTTTTTTTGATTTTCTATATACAGTATACACTTTGAATATTTGCTGAACAGATTTTATGTCAAAAAATTGCAAAATATACGGAAAGTGGTAAAGTTACTGGTCAACGATAAGAAAAGCTGAAACCTATGTTTATACTGCAGCCGAAAATAAATTTTAACCGCGATCATGACTTCATTGCCTCTTCTTAGAATATTTTGTATCACTGTATTGTTAGAGTATGAGGATGATTTAATAAAAATGGGAACGAAAAAGACACTTTTGCGAAGGATCAGAAAGAGTTGCAATTTCTGGGACACATAATAAGGAAAAATGGAAACAGAAATGTGGTCCTACAGAAGGATGCTGGACATAGCATGGACGGAGAATGTGAGCAAGTTTTAAGGAAAGTGAAAATAAAAAGGACGCTTGTACTTAGGTTCAGAAAGAGATAGTTGAAATATCTGGGACACGATTAAAGGGGGTTTATAGAATTTGACATTCACGGGACATTGAAAGCAAGAGAAACCGAGGGAAAGATAGAGTAACATAACTGATTTGCATAAATAAATGGAAGATTATGGACAGGGAAAATAGTAATGGGACAAATATTGCTTCGTACTATAAAGGATAGGAAATCGCGGAGATTAATGGTCGCCCACGTCCTGAAGAGACACGATACATAAAGTAATATATTTTAATATATCCTATCCGTTCTCACTCGAGTAATATAAAAGACTAATCTTACTACATAAATGGGGTTCTAAAAACGACAGCTATCCATCCGTATGATGAATGAGGCTGCATGGTATTTAAAATTCCCTAAATTATTAGTTAATAGCGCTTTTATTAAAGAGTTGAAATTATTTTATTTTTCAGTTACCATATATTTCGCTTTCTGTTTAAGTTATCTCTTTTCATTTCACTCTCAGACTTTATATATATGTGTGAATTCGTGTATGTGCGCGCGTTTGTGCATGCGTGTATAATTGAACACCATTGATTAGTTATTTATTTATTGAAGAGGATATGTAAAATGAGAGTCAATCCTATTTCATTCATATATAAATGACCTATATATGTGTGGAGCTGTTTACGTTTCGATTGTTTTAACTTTTCTCTCTCACTCACTCACGTATCTGTTTATGTGTGTACGTATATATATGTAAATAGATATGCGTATATGAGTGTATGTGCATGGTACTGTATGTGTTTTTTAACCGTATATTTAAATAGGGAAACGTAGGTATTGCGGTTATTGCATGATCATATTGATGACACCTACAATATCAGGGGAATATGCCATAAAATGTCTCGTATCTAAATCTAGCAGTCAGCAAAATGATGAATGAAAGAGAAAGCTACGCTACTTCTTTTTTCCAGTATCTGATTTGTTTTGCTTCCGTCCATTTGTGTGTATCTATATTTTATTTTCTTACTGATTCTTTTCGTTATTTCTCTTGATGTGAGATACTCATTTTTTATTTCGGTATTCGAAGTCACCTCTCGGGTGTCTTTCATTTGTTCTTTTGTTTCTTGCTTTGATACCCACTCTGTAACCATCATTCGCTTTTGCCTTCTTGATATTTCATTTTTATTCATTCATACAGAAGGACAGAAAGGCGGGAAGAAAGACCGGAACGAAACTATATTTGCTGCATTTTAAAGTCCACATTGAAAACTGGAGATTTAACAAGTCTTGACCCATAATATCTGCAAGGAATACGTAACTATTTAACTCAAGAGGTAGTAATGTAACTTTCTTTATATTTCATTTTTGTTTTATATTTTCCTTTTGGATTTTCGTTTTCTTTTTTCAACCTTAGTTTCTAATTTTTAATTTCTGTTTCGTTTATACCTTTTACTTTTAAAAAAAGCTAACACTTTTTTCGCGTTTTTAATATTACTCATTATATATATATATATATATATATATATATATATATATATGTGTGTGTGTGTGTGTGTTCTATATTAATCATTTCTTTCGAACATTTTTAAAGCTATCTTATCTTTTCTTTTTATTATTTTCAAGAGCTGAAATCTTATTTTTATTCTGCTGTTCCCCTATTTCCCTTGAATGATTCTTCCCTCCATTCCAGTCCTATTATTTTATCACTTTTTTTTCAAGATACTTTTTTTTACTGAGATTTTTCTACAACCTTTACACAATGTCAGATATTATTATGCACGTCAATAAAATTAGCGTTACACAAACGATGCTGAAAACGTTTCAGGTCATATTTATATGAGAAAAATACGATGAAATATCCGTTTTGAATAAATGTTTAAGCTGGAAATATTTGCAGTAACTGACATGCCATGTACTTTATTTTTAACTTAATTAAAAAGCCCCGGCACCATCCATTAGCCATCACACCTGTTTCTTATTGTCGTTATCCTCTGTATTCTCTTTGCAACATAAGATATTGCTATATTTTACATTTGTTTTGTTCCTCTTCTTTGATCTCTTAAACATTAACTTTTTTCTCCTATATTCTTTTCATTTCTTTTCTTCTTACATCTTTGCCATTTTGTCATTGAGTATAATATTACTAACAATATTAAACGTATCTCTCATCTATTGTATGGAAGCTACTCCGCCATTTTCAAATAGATCCTGTCTTTATTGATTTGACAGATCTCAGCTTACCGTCAATCCCTCAGCAAACAACTTTACGACTTCACCAATACTTTCTTCTTTTAATCTTTGCTTTCATGAAAAATGAAGATTATCATTCCTTTCTTTTCTCTCAACCCATCCTTCCTTTCTAAAGTCTATTTCCAGTTTTCCCTTACTCATCATTATTTTAGCCTCTGTATTTTCTTTACATTGTCTGTTTTGTATATTTCTTTGCTGCTTCGCATTCAGAGAGATTGATAGATAAGCGGATAGATGGACATTCGGAAAAAAGTTACATACAAATATACATTAAGAGAACAACACATAGGGCTTTCTTCTTTTTTTATTTAATTTGCAAACATGAAAAAAGTAAACGGTAAGTGATTATTTTTTATTTTAAAATGTCAATACCATGTAGAATGGCTATTAACAGGAATTCCTTGAAGACAAGGGAATATTTTTTGAATATATTGTTAAATTGTTGCAGCGAAAAACAAAAATTAAATATTTCATCATGTCAAAACAGAAAATGGCCATTAGAAAGAACCTGCATTGCGGTGGTTAAGAAACATACTTTATATAAAGAAAGTTATAAATATCCTGCCAATCTAGAAAATCAAGTACCAGTGCAGTAAAAGATTCACAGATCTTGTATTTATCTCTCAATATGGTAGTAAAGATAACTTTTTCAGGAGACATTAAAACTTTTTCATGTGCTGATTTGTCTTGAAATTGCATTGGCCCCCAAGGATATTTTTTTATTTACGACGTGGTTAATGTGCTTTTTTTGTACTATAGATGAGGTACGCTTGGTGTGCTGTTCTTTTATTTGATAATAGATCTATGAAATTTGGGTTGTTTTCATGGAACCAGTGTAAAATGGGATTTTGAGATCAAACCGGTGAAGCAGAATATGATTGATAGCAACAAGGAAATAGGATGTGGGAAACTGTAAACGTGGACGTTTCATTGGACCACGGGAAAAAAGATATTTAAAAAAAATTTGAACAGTTACTCGGAAGTTGTAAGAAACGTGACTAGAATAGACAGCACGCTTGGACCGGTGCCTAAAACACTGCAATAAGAAACATCTCGAGGATCAATTGAGTCTCTCCAGTGTTGCTGAGTTATGCAAGGATATTGAGAAATGTGTTAGATATTTGTATAGAGCAGAGGTTACTACATAAGCAGCAAAAAAATTAAACGAAAACAAAACCCAACAAAAAACGACAAGACAGTAGAAGTCATTGTGATATGTTTGAAATTCTTCCTCAACTGAACACGAGAAACACCGATTTATTGAGATCACAAAACAAACAACAATAAGTGTTTAAAAAGCTGCACCCGATTAATAACTTTGAAAAGAGCGACAAAAACGCTTTAACACTGACGAAGGAGATTAATGTAAATTTAATCAAAGCTTTAAGTTACAATTCTATTGACCAGAAGGCAAAAAGACACCCGGAAAATAGTGCGAATTGTAGATGAATTGATACTGAAACATCATTTGAAGAGAAAAGGCAGCCTAGAATAATTTCATATGATCCAATGAAATTTAGATAAAATTAGGTTTGATATAATAGAGTAGAAAATTATAGACTATGAAGAGATAGTTAAAGACCTCCAGTAAGGAACAAAGTCCACAGCAAGGCTGCACGATGTGGAAGAATCCCTTAAATCTTCAACAGATAAACAGTTTGTTAGGAATGACAGCGACCAACATCAGAAACAATATCTCCAAACGATATTCACTCTCACCATCTTTCTTCTGGCTTGCGCTAGTGTCACTCAGAAATCTTCCGAACAACACTAACTCCGGGTGCAAGTCACAAAATAGCGAATGTTGTTCAACGTTGTCGCCATCAAGACACTTTCCTCGGACAATAACAAGTAGAAGGATTTATTTACCAAGAAGAAGTTCTGGGATTATATCAATATGAATTTTGGAATTGATAAGTGTGCAAAACTAACTTAGAGGAAAGAAAACTGACTAAGACTGCAGCAGTAGATTTTGACATCAAAAACGTGATAAACGATTTAGAGCAAGATAGTACATACAAGTACCAAGAAAGTAGACATTATGCAATATTCAATTATAACGGAAAACATTCGACTTGAGTTCTTCATCAGATGACTTAAGATATGGTAAAGTAAATTTCTGAAGCCAAAAAATTTCAGTGCTGGCTTCGGAAATCTTCCACATTTCAGGGCTACAGTTTCAGCATCATTGACGAAAGTGACTGCACATCGGAAGGAAAAAGATAAGAAATATAGTGGAGATGCTAAATACAAATGTAGTTGGTGATTTGTTATCTTTGAAATATTTTTTCTCAAGCTGGGTAATAGTCAGGTTTATAGAAAGTGAAAGAGCAGGAATATCCTGTTTAGGTTAAAGCTGTTAGCTTGTTACCAATAGCATCCAAAACATCTAGCCTCGAACACAGAATATTTTACTGTCTACAATACTTACTGAAAGAGTCATTCCATCTTTCTCCTGTTGTATTAATTGAGTATTTCCATGAAGGACTCAACCTCTAGACTCTAGATTTACATTCATCACTAAAAATTGCTTTTAACAAATCATTGTTTGCTTATTACTTTCCAGATCGATTCTATATGCGACGGTTAATGAAAGGTTTTGGTTTAGAATCTATTATAATTTAGCCAGTTAATTTTCCGCTAGTCACAAACCCATTTTTCAATCCACTTTTCTTGTTTATTATCCATTTAATATTTCTCAAATATCTTTTTATGATATTCTTATATTTACAATGATTTCAGTTTCTTTTTTTTTGTTCTGTTGTCTCTATTCAATAATTTTACAGTTTCAATGTTGTGTTCCCATCACTCAATAAATTTTCATGATTTTGTTTGTCTTTTAGTGATTTTATTTTTCTTATTACCTATAGCAAATGTTATATATTCGTAATTAAAAATCACAACTATAGTGTTATATATAATTATTTACAAAATGATGAACAACCTCCGAGCTGCATAAGTCTCACAATAAAATAGGTTATTCTAGACATTTTTTTAATAAAATAGATATTTTATATTCAAATGGTATATTTATCATTATAAATATAACTATACATTAAAAAGAATATCCAACATTTGAAATTGTTTGCTTGGATTTTAAAATTTGAGATGATTAACGAAAATATTATCTTCGGGTGCAGTCCGATGTACAGTTAAAGCTTGTTTAAAGGATTTTATTGTGGGATAATAAAATATGATTTATATAATAACACTTACAACCAAATTTATCGCAAAATTTCCTGTCTCTCTCGAGCTTCAGAGTTTCTTTTCATTTTTTTTACTCATCAGTCATTAGTTGATGAATGGCACCTTCATTTGTATCCGTATGTTAAAATATATCGAGCTTGGTATCTATATTTATATTGTTATAATCACGTGTATAGGGCCATTACGTTTAAACACATTTTTTGAGGAAAGTATGTAAATCAGTGACAGTGTTATGATTTGTACCAATCAACTTAGAAATTCTACGTTCTAACATAAATTTAAACAATTGTTTCGCATTGCTGTCATCATTTTAGTTATATTTAAAACATTACTTGAGCCGAAGTTCTGAGATAAGTGATTACAATAGTTTTCTATATATGCCGGATTATTCAACAGCCCTATTTTGAGCAGAACATTTCGGTCAACACAGTCTATAATCTTTGTGTGTATGTTACGCGTTTTAAAGAGTGAATGCAACTTTCATTTGATGAAAGCGAATAATTTATCAGCAGTAGTGATAAAAATCAACAATAACATGAGAAAAATAGTTAAAAATTAATAATTACCAATATATTTAAGGTAACAATACCAGCATAGCAATCTGTCAGTGATCAGTAATTATTTTTACAGTCTTCTTATTCCTCGGGTGAGAATAATTACCATTAATTAATTACTAAAAATAGTCGATAGTTGAATCTTCCCTGAAAGGTCGTCTTCATAAATGAGGCTAACTGTTCTTGCAGTTCAAAATTTTGCGATGGGATTGAAAGAATCAGAGAAAGCGAGTTATGAAAAGCGGAAAATTGAGGTAAGGAGATAAAGTTGGTCATAACACATTTATTAAGAGAAAACAAATGGAAAGAGGTGGAGAAAAAGGACAAAATAAGAAATAATTAAAGGTAAATAAAGTAAGTTAGCCAATTACAGGAACATAAAAATATAATGAAAAGAAAGAATGCAAAGTGGTAAAGAATAAAACAATGAAAACAGAAATCTGCTTCGTAGTTGTATAATTCTCAGTGATTGGTGTCCAAATTCAGTTAAAAAGTCAGGTATTTGAATGCTGATTTCCAAGTTAGAGGCTTGATACAATAGTATCACTTTCGTTTGGCCTCGTATATAGAGAGAAAAAAAATAAAGAGTAACGATAAAGATGCAGAATAAAAAGAAAGCAACGAAAAGAAAAACCAAAGAAAGGAAGGATTATAAATGGAAGCAAAGGACTGTAGACGATGACTGCGATCAAGTCACTGAGAAACAGCGAAAGAAAGACTATTTTCAATTTTTCTTGCCAATCGATTTTTGATCACATCTGACATCTGACCTTTAGATGCTTGCTGAATTCTCCAAGATTCACTGAATAGATTGGTTCAACTAGTGCAGTCATTTGCCTTTAACGCACAATGTTAAATACTACCTAAAATAGGACAGTTAAAGCAAGCAGGATTTTCTTATTGTATGAATTCTTAAATCTTTCTTTTAATAATTTATAATACCCTTTGCTGGATTCCATTTAATTTGCTCACAATGCCGACTTGACAATAAATCCTTTAAGAAAAAACAAATTAGTCTTTTAGCTGTGGAGAAATACTTAGCAAGCTAGACAGCACACACCATTACTACTGTACAAAGTTCGGTTCTTCGTCTTTAATCAATACTGGAAGCATTCCGTTATGTTAAAGAATAGCCTATTTGGGGTCGGGTCGTGGAACATTTGTTAGAAGTTTACTCTTGCAGATTAAACTTAATAAATACTTATTCAAGCTTGCTTGCTGAGTATATAGTAACTATATACTCTCGGCACCAGTACTTAGTGGTCGATATTATTAGGTCATCCCATAAGTTCTGTCCGAATTTTAACTTTTTGTTAAAATGAACGAAATTTAAAGAGTATTTTATAATATGTAATGGAGCTGAACATTATTTTTATGTTTAGATGCATTTAAACTGATCAGATTTTATTCTAGAGAACAATAAAATTAAATTCTGTTTGATTAAAACCCTGCTAACATGGAAGTACCCAAGAATCATTTGAGGCACATAATGCTTTATGAGTTCAAGAAAGGAAACTCAGCAGCCGAATCAGCTAGAAACATTCACTCAGTTTATGGAGAGGAATGTGTGAATGAAAGAACTTGCAGAAGATGGTTTGCAAAATTCAGATGTGGAGATTTCACCCTTGAAGATGAAGATCGAACCGGACGTCCAGTTGAGTTTGATGAAAAGTTTCTTGAAGCAGCCCTTGAAGAAAATCCTGCTTTATCAGTTGAGGAATTGGCAGTGGTTCTCAGTTCAAACCATACAACTGTTCATCGTTATCTTCAACAACTTGGAAAAGTTCCTAAACTTGGAAAATGGGTGTCTCATGAATTGTCTGAAAACAACCTCAAATCCCGAGTTGACATCTGCTCTTCTCTCCATTCTCGCCAACCTGTTTCACCTTTTTTGGATAGACTTGTGACTGGCGACGAAAAATGGATCTTTTATCGAAATGTTAAGCGTCGTAGACAGTGGCTTGATAAAGGGGAAGGACCCCAGCCACAGCCGAAAAGGGAACTTCGTGGGCAAAAGGTTCTTCTTTCAATCTGGTGGGATTGCCAAGGAATAATCCACTTTGAATTCTTACCACCTAATGCAACAATTAATGCTCAAATATACTGTCAGAAATTAGAGCGTTTGAACCAAGCTTTGAGGAAAAAAAGACCTGCTCTAGTGAATCGAAATCGGGTGATGTTTCCTCAGGACAATGCGCGACCACACACAGCAAGAATCACGTCACAAAAGATCGAAGAACTTGGTTGGGAGAAAATTCCTCATCCACCTTATTCTCCCGACCTTGCTCCTTCAGACTACCATTTGTTTCGTAGCTTACAGAATCATTTGGAAGAAACAGCTTTTGTAACACAAGAAGAGGTTAAAACTGACATTTGTGAGTTCTTCTAATCATAGCCAAAATAATTTTACAGTAATGGAATTAGTAAGCTTCTTAATAGATGGAAGGAAGTCATAGATAATCAGGGAAAATACATTGTTGCTTGAATCTGTAATTAAATGTAACATTTGGTCACTTGTTTTCTTTATTCAAAATTCGGACATAACTTATGGGATGACCTGATAGTTAAAATACTGGTTTTCAAGCGGGAAGATTCTTCACACTTAAAAGTTTGGCATAACCCAATATGCCAAATCTTTTTTTTTCAATTTGCCTGTACTTCGTAAATAACAAGAGAAGACGCGTGCCTAATGACCACGTTACGTCAAAACTTCGGCTCCGATTCTGAGAAGAGATAATGAAAATAAAATCAAAATAGTCAGGATGGCGACTTATTTGCATTAAGAGTTTCTGCCTTTCATTATTGAAAATTATTCATTTTCTGCATTTATTTAAGTATGAGAGTAATTGCATTGAGCAATGGGCTGTTTCTTCGACAATTAGCACCATGTATACATTTAAGTTGTAAACAGTCGTACGGTTCATGCAAGAACTAGGAAGTGGCTGTAAGCTAGATAATAATATCAAATGAACCGCCAGATGAGGCCTGATTTATGAAATATGCACGACTTAACACCAAGCAGTCTCGAGAGACAGAACGTACACAACGACCAATGAATAAGCATACATTTATTTAGTTATTTTTCAATGTTCATCATATTAGTTGAATGAAAAAGAAAAGTAAACCAAGAAGAAAGAGGACGTGAGTGAATGTGACAGAAAAGCGAGGAGGACCGAGTAAAAAGGAAAGGGGAGGCGTGTCTAGAAATGTGTGATTATAAAGATAATGGAAGCAGCAACGAAAGGGCATTTAAAGAGAATGGGTAAAGTGAGAAAAGGTAGGAAAGTGGAAGAATGATCTCAAAGGTCGAAGAAGAAAATACTTAGAAGAAAGAACGAGAATGAGAATTAAAAGTAAAAAAAAAATCATTTAGTGAAGGAACTGTAAAGGTATAAATAGGGAAATGAGATGACGTAGAAAATTAATTAAGGAAAAAGAAAATTTATCAGTGAAAAGAAGAAAAGGGAAGACAACATGGAAAAAAAGGGAGAAATCATTCCAAAAAGAGAAAATCCAAGAGATAGAGAAATATACAAAAGCAGAGAACGAGTGGAGAAATAGAGAGAGAGAGAGGGAGGAAGAAAACGAAGATAGAATCATTCTAGAGGATAAAGATAGAGAGAGAGCGGGTTGAGAGAGCTCGTGACTCATGTCGAAATGAAACAGATAAAGAGAACGCAGGAGACAGATAATAGTGAATTATGAAAGAGAGAGAGAGAGAAGAAAGATAGCGAAAGGCGAGTAACAAACTAGATTAGGCAAGATAAGCTTCGTCATTGAATAGAGATGGAAGTGAATGAATGAGTTGAAACGTGCAAGATAAGAAAAGAAAAAGATATTGTGTAAAAAAGCATGAGAAAACGAGTAAGTCAACCAAGGAGGCGAGAGAGAGAGAGAGAGAGAGAGAGAGGGGGGAGAGAGCGGGGGAATTATTACTATGGGGGAGAATAGGTTTCATAAGAAGCCTGACAAAAGAAAGTTCTTTAATTATTCATTCATCAATCAATTAAGACTCCTAAATGGATGAATCTATGGACATGATTATGATGGTGATGAAGTTAATGCTAACATCGTTAATTTTGTAGCAAATCTAATGAAATTTCCTCTGGCTTTTTTTTTTACAAACAAAACGATTTAAATGCTGCAGTGAGTTATTTGTCTAGAACAAGACAAAAATATTAGCTCTGTTACATATACACTGGTATTCGTCGACTAACATTTTTCTTTTCTCTGTTGTTCATGCCAATTTTCATTCTTTATTGTACTATTTATTTCCTGAGGCTATAACTGGAAGTATCAATATAAAAAATATAAAAATAGATTATTATTATTATTATTATTATTATTATTATTATTATTATTATTATATTTGATGCTGTTTCTATTGTTTTTGTTGTCAATAGATTTTTATGTATTATTATTTATGTCGTATTACAAGTATTAAAATACTATTAATACGACATATATATATATATATATATATATTGCATGTTACTTTGGATTTTTTACATTGTATTGCTCTCTTCAGTATTTAATTTACTGATTCTGTTCACATTTCTACTGTTTCGATTTTGATATTACTCGCGGCAGTTTTTATATCTATACAGAAATCTGCTTTACTTGCATAATGTTTTCAATTTCCATATACATAATATATATACATAATATATATATCATATAACGATGTTTTCTATTAGATTAATATCTAAAGCGTTTGGTGTTCATTTTGTTATTGTTTTTTTTTTGCAAACGGATTGGCGGCATTAGTCAGATTTCTATTGTATGAATATACCGTTACACTAAAGCCTTTTTGCTTGTAACATAGAAACGTCTTGTTCAAGGCTTACGGTAATTTTCTGCATTTTTCTACACGTCATCATCTGTTGTGTCTAAGTGATGTTGACTATTGACTATTTCGATAAATGATCCAATATCTAACCCAGCCTTCTAATGTTGTTTTACATTAATCGCTAAAAATTACAGTCGAAAAATCGGCTTTTATGTATTTCTTCGACAAACATGGCAGTATCTATTTGTACTGTTTCTTTAAATGTGTTGATTTGATGCTTTTCATATATTTAGTCAATGTTCTTAATATTTTGTATCATATCTCTGATTATGTACGCAAAACATAATTCCTAAACTATTTTCTTGCTGGTTAATTGAGTTTTCTTACTGATTACGGCTTTAATGTTTTTCAATTCTTTTTTTTGCAAAATACTGAAATCCAGTGTTTTCTTGTCAATATTTTCAATTTCTGTTTTGATTGTTTTGGTAAAATTCCAACGTTCGCGCATCACTCAATAACTTTATAATAACGTTTTTAAGGTAGCTCTTTCTTACGAACCAATGCAATCTCTATATATAACTGAAATAAATAAGTACATAAATATCAATATTATATATATATATATATATATATATATATATATATATATATCTGTGTGTGTGGGTTCTTTAAATATGATGAACAATCAGCGAGTTGCATACTATAATCTCATAGTGAATGTTAATATTTCTAATAAAAGAGAAATTCAAATGGCATATAATTATATAAAAATGAATATATCATAAAAATGTTCTTAAAATCATTTGTTCCATACTATGCCTATGATGAATAATTGACTTATGTAATAGAATCCTTGTGTTTCTGCATTTATTTCGTTGTTTTGAAAAGCAATGTTACATGACCTCAATATAGAATCATATATTATAATATGTATGTTCAAAACAAAACTTCAAGGATATTTTAAACATTTGGGAAATTATTTATTTTTGTTGTCAGAATATTAAATTGTGTACAAATATTTATCTGTGTGTGTGTGTGTGTGTGTACGTATGTGTATGTGTGTTTTATAAGCGTTATATTTAATGGATACACGTGTTTTAGTAGACATTCCAGTTTTTACAGAGAAATTAATGTTAAAGATAGAAAATCTTGGTAAACATTATGCGCCAACCGCTAGTAATCAAACCTATATTTTCATCTTAATCAAAAAGAAACATTCAAATCAAGCATGCTTTACCATTAAGCCACGAGAAACTATTACAGCAAAACAAAGGTCAGTTACCCTGCTGTTGTGACAATGTATATTTTTTAAGGACCTTTAATGTCTGGACGGTTAGAAATTAAATTCAATGTTTAATTATACAGAGTTCTCTGCCCTAATGCTTGTACTCAACTAAATGTAACGTTTATAGTAATACGATATAATGTCGGAGTAAAAAAGTCAATAATTACTTATATGACTAGTGAGCACAATCTCGTGCCATTTAACCCATAGCTGATGGAGAAGAAACGAATTCAGGTCAATCTCAATGGCATTTGAGAAAAAGTGAACGTAACATAATATTTGAATTTGACACGCCATTTTTCGCGCCGATATTCATTACACTATTCTCATATTTTAAAGGATGGACAGTGATTAACTTTTCAGCTGTAAATGTTGAAGTTATAATGTTCTTGCTTGACTTAGCAACAACAGAATTAAAAACAGAAATATGAACAGGAATATCAAATTTTCAGGCAATTTCGCAATTAACGATGAAAAAGTGGTCTGTTTTATCTGTCAATCAAGCATTAGCCACTTTAATAATTTACAGCATCAGCATGAACCTCGAAATAACAATTCACATCTAAATTTATACTTGAATCAGAACTGTGAAGTACTAACATAAAATCTGAAAATCTTTGTCCCTAAAAACAACCTATTCTACCATTGTAAGCAAAGTGATATGATGACTGAAGCTAGCTTTAAATTTTGCTGTCAGAATATTAATATTGTGATATGCCTCGAAGTCAACCTCCTTACAGTCACGAAGAATCTGTAAAGAAGAATATTAGCGATGCTATTGCAATTCCCTCACATAACTTCGATAAGCGACGGAACAAGTTCCTCTCTCGTTCTACCGTATGGTGCTATAATCATTAATTAGTTGCAGAAAGAAGTGAAAAGCTGTGTGATTTGTTTTCAGTTTAACTATGGATAAATATAAGATATTTCTTCACTACCTATATTTATTTACTATATTACAAATGATGGCAATGTAAAAGAATACTTGAACCTGATAAGCTTAAAGGAAATCATAAAATGTATTGTTACGAAAATGCACAGGACAAAGCATTATGAAATTACTTGTGCGTAAACTTGTTGGTGTTGCAACAAGATAGGACACCAGCTATGCGAAGATAAAATGCTGCTCCATTTGGGCTCTTGATGCAAAATCTTAACTATCCTGAATGTAGCTTTATTCGCTGTATTCACTGAGGCCATTTAGTAAGAGAGCCTATTTCTTTCTGACAAGTGTAAAAACAGTCTGAATTTAGAAATGATATCGAGGAGCTGGAACTTGAAAAGAAAAAAACAAGTGACTTTTCATTCTACTGCATTATAAGTTGGCGTTCAACTAGCAATCACTTGAATAAGCTTGTTGCTATTTTTTAACTAATCATTACTGTTAGGAAGGAAAAGGAAACAATTATCTATGATTGAAAACACAAATAAGACCAATAAATATATAAAGTTTCTTAAAAACATCTATAAACAAAAAAAATCGACCACTTTCTCAAATTCCAAACGTTTTTCCTGAAGTTCAGTTTGAAGACAATAATCGGAAACAGTATGAAAGAATTTTAGGAACATTATATGATGATTATGAAAGAAGATTTGAGAAACTAAAGAATCTAAATCCAATAGATCACATGTTATAACTTATTTTGTTTCGGATAATTCTATTCAGTATTCGAGCTTATTGAGCTGAAGAGGAATGTAAGTTTAAAGCTATATACATAAAAGCTCATCTCTGCTGTGTGTAGACACATCCCCAAAGTAAAATAACCTAATCTCCAGAAGACAGACCTGTTCTCCGTCTTACTGCTTTGAATATATCTTCTATTTGATGAAATATGTCAAGTCAAAGGATTACGTTATTCATTAATAGCATCCAACTCACTGAAATTTTGAGATAAGATTTAACTGTAAAATGGCAGACACAATAAAATACTTCAACGAGAGGAGATTAAACAATTTCCTTTAGTGGGTAAATCTATGTAGCTGTATATTTCCTTCTTTATAAACAATTTTAAAATGAATGTTGCACTTTTTGAACGTAAACATATTACATGTGGCTGACTGACATCTCATTTTAACAGATATATTTACCAAAATTGCACAAAAATATCTTGAAATACTAAAGAGTAAATTTATTCAATAAAGTCATCATTAGCTTCAACCACGGCCCCCAGACAACTTCCCCTGGAACTCTTCTGGACAGTCTCCTTGTTTAAGTTGGTGAATGCTGCCATAATACTTGCCTTCAGTTCATGTTTGGTGTTACAAGGAGTTTTGTTGGTCTCTTGTTCAAGTGCGCCCCACACATAATAATCAAGGGGATGGAGTCTGGAGAGTTAGCTGGCGAGATTTAAGAGGTGATGTTGTCTGACAGACATGACTGTGTTCTCCTGCTTGTGTAGCATGGTGCAGAGTCCTATTTCCAGAAATATTGTCTTCAAGCAGCCATCTCTTGACCTAGGGAAGCACTACCTCCTCAAGTCACTTTATGTAGGCCTCCGTGTTGAGTCTGAAGTCCTCACCAATAAATCCGGGAGTTCTTTTCTTATCAGAACGATCAGAGTGAGTTTTCCGAGCTGGCGTACCTTTATAATCACGCATGCAATACTTGTCGAATACTCTGTCGGATTGACACCCAAACACTCTAAAACGTTTGTATTGGAGCTTCCGGCGTGAATGCCAAGTTGTATAGCATACAAATTTCTAGCGGGCATGGTGCTCTTTTTCTCACAGACGTTGTCCAACTGACCCTACTATACAGTGCAGTCAACAAGAGCCAAAACAGCGCATATGCTCGAAATTAAAAAAAATATAAAATGGACCCGCACCCTTTATATATTAAATAATACTTACCCAGAAGGCTATAAATATAAAACTATGCAGTAAGAAGGTGCAATACACAAATGGTTGTGTAAATTATGGTATTTTGTCGAAACCCAAAGCCCAGAGAATATAATTAAAAAACAGAAATTATACAAAAAGACCTGAAAGCAGTCTCTTGTCTTATTTTGACTTGTCAATGAATTAAGAAATGCAGTGATAAAGCTATGACATGGTAAAGATAATAGAAGATGAAAAAAAAAACAATAAAATCAAATGAGAACATATTTCTGTTTGATACTCGATGATATTTACAATTTTTGTTTGCGTCTATCAGCCTTTGAGAGTGATTTATTGACTGGTTTCTTTAAGTGAACAACATTTGTATAGGTACATTGATTTCTTCTGCTAATTAGTCAGATTTAAGATTATATTTATCTGCGTTATAGATTTTAGTTTAAGAATTCCTGCTTTGGTCTTCTACACTACTCGTTCATTTGATTTATTTTAAGTTAGTTTTTCTCTTAATTTCATCTATATATCTTTTAGGTTTCATAACTGTTAATTGTGGGAAGATGAAGTTACTGTATTTCTTCTTCCTTTTCATTATGTTTCAATTTAATGGGAATCTTTTATCTCCTCGTGAACAATAATAAATTATTAGTAAATTAACACAAATGAATCATGGCGGTTTTGAAATAATTTCCCCTCCCTGTAGCTTTCTTCTTATGGATGGTTGTAGTGCTTTGGTGGATAATAATATCTCCCAATTAGTAGAAGAATAACATAATTGAGCAGGATAAGTTTTTACTTTAACTTTATTACTGTTATTATGAACGGTTTATAAAATAAAGAATACTTTCAGCAACTGAACATGCAACCATGAAATTTGCATTTCTCATCTAAGATAAGTCAACTGATACTTCATGGCAGCAATAATAATGGGTGCTAATATCGTTCAAGCAATTAAGATGCTAATCTAATAAGCTAGTAGTCCTAAATGTTGATTCCGGACCGGCAAATATACGTTATTTTTATAAAAATACATTTTTATATTCACCCCGGAAGGGACTAATCCTGACATTCACTGATCTACTCATGATTTAATATAAAGAGTAAAAGAAAAACAGGAATAACTCTCTTTTTTGATATGCAGAGAGTTTACACGGAGTCACTTAAAGAAAAACACAAAACAAGCGTAACATTAAAAGCAAATATTTCCAGTCAATTTTTTCTTTTGAAGAAGTTCTTTCTTTATTTTGATACAATAACAGTTGGAACCAGATCGTACTTAATTAGGTATCATTCGGAAATAGTTGTGCATATACACGTCGGATTTTTTCGTAAAGTTGAATATTTGAAATAACATCATTTTCTACATGCTAATTATTATTATTCTGTAGCCTCGTCTGGGTTCCTCTCTGCCTTCGGGCAGAGTGCTCGACCAGCACAGCTGGAGACGAATCTCAAACTAATTGCCGAGTCAAAAGCTTCAGGTATATCCGGATATCATTATATATAGCTACTGATATTATTAGCTAGCGAGTGCGGGACATTCCATTACAACATTCACATTATTGTGACATCTAAGAAGTGTAAAACTGATTTTCGAAACGAGCATGGTAATCATTGCTCTAAAGCAGGTTTCCATGAAAATGCAAAAAGAAAAAGTTTACCGGAAATGAAAGAATATAAAATAAGAAGCAAAAAGGTTAAGAAATTATGAAATGAAAGGAGCGAAAACATGCAGGCAAACAAATATAAGAATATATAAATAATAATAAGCGAATAAATGAAAAAAACTTATGCGGCTTGAGGGCCAAAATATAAAGCAGAAAAAGAATAAATGAAAGAAAGCTTGCAAATAAAACGAAGAGAAGAAATAAATAAAAAGGTAATTAAAGTGCAAATAATGAAAAATGCATTACGTGGTAGGCAAAAAGCAATCGAGAATAATATAATACTTATAATATATTATATATAAAATATATTATTATATATGTAATATATTACCGTATTGAAGTTTACGTTTTTTAGCCATCAGAATATAAACATGCATACGATTTACTAAAAGTATTTTTTTTACTCTATCGAGAACACAAATATTTTGAATAATGATGCTTAATTGAAGTAGACGATGTTTCTCCATTCAATTCACTTTTACTTCACGTTCATCAAATATTGACAACCTAGAGGATGCTAGTAAAAAAACTCAACAAATGTAGACAGACTGTAAAACTCATTAGAAATTAATTGCAATTATGAATTGTCATAATAATAATGATTGCAATTATGAATTGTCATAATAATAATGATTGCAATAATGAATTGTCATAATAATATGCAACCTTTGCGGATACACATCATATTTTGTTCCATAAATAAATAAAAAATTCGTAGAACAACGACGGCAATAAAGTAGGGAAAAGTAAAATATGTCATTATTAATAACAGTGGTGGACACAGAGAGAAAACTCAGCTTCTCTTATGTTGTATATGTTTAACGTTGTTTTGTGTTTTCTTTTATTCTGTTGTATGTTTGTTTTTCTTCAGTTCCTTTGTTTGCCTTTCTTTCATTATCTATCTTCAACTGTTTTATAATTCTCTCTCTCCTGTTTGGATCTTTCAGGCTAAGTTGCTTGGATATTGTTGGTTTTATGAAAAAGAAACACCAGTAAAAATACAGATTTATTATTATTTGTTTTGGTGTATATTTTACAGATTGAAATTCTCTGTTGACATTTGTTTAAAGCCAAAGGATAGCAAGAATCGCCAGAGTTCAGAATTTGGTTCATGATACATTCTCTATTACTATCCCATTCGTGGATTTTATAGAGGCTCGCCAAAGAGGGGAGAGAAAAAAATTGATATAGGGAAAGTAAAAAGTAATGTTTATCTCTAATTGAATGCAAAGTTGCTTAAAGAAATTACTTAAAAATATTTTTCCCACATTAAAAGCTCAAAACGAAGAGTGGTTTCTGTAAAATACCAATATTTCTGTCAATGAATGTAAGGTGGCAGAGCTTGGATGTTAGGATGATCCAGACATTGTGCCGAACTAATAATGTGATCCTTCATCATCCGTCTGGTCGACAACGAATGAGATTAATAAGACCTGACCAGTTTTGTGTTCATCTTTCGGAGAATAAATGCTATGATTATGCTAGGCGACTTTAGGATTCAGGGATTGAGAATCAGAATATGCGAGTCAGACACTTGCTATATGCTATTTGTCGTACCAGAGACCTGTCAGTAAGCCACATTTAACTCTGAGGACTAAGCGTGATAGATTGGTCTACGGAACATAGTGTCAATCGCAGAACATTCATTCATAGTGACAAAATGTGACAGTTGCACGAAGGTTTTGAAACATTCAAATGAAGCTTTATATCCAAAACTGTGTTTTAAAGAAACTGTCAGAATGTGGTGAACTTTTATGCGACGCGGATTAAGTTTTGAGAGCAAAAGACAGGCTGAATATATAATATTTTCGGATTAAATCGTACTTAATTGTATACTACTGTATGCGAATGTACAATCAACTACCAACCCCATTCTCTTGTGCACTAACTCTCTGATACATAAAGTCATGTTTGTTTAGGAGAGTCTTTAGCATTGCAGGTTGCCTATAATAGATTGGTCAGCGAATTCTTCCGTTTTGAAAGTTATGGCGTCTGCATGATTTGACGTGTACTGAATGACCGCCAACCGACTGTTCAAACTATGCAGGACGTAATACTCAGCATTATAATGAAGTGAGATTTGTGTGGTCGAATTACAAAATTTGTTGAAAAGTTGTCATTAACGATGGCGAAAAAAGTATCGCAAACATATTTGGATAAAGTCATTATGAATTTATTTGCCTTTTATTCATACAATTACGTCCGTTTATATTAATAATTATATGACTATAGAACGATAAAAGTGTATGTTTATTTGCAATCTGAAAATAGACCAAAAGATTGTTTAATAAATAGACCCATTTAACCATAGATACGTTACTATTTTTTGTCCTATGGGGAATGTTGATTAGAAATGAAAGAAAATGTGATTCAGCAAATGGAGTAAGAGAAAGTCACTGAACACTCTACCAAAATATATCCAAAGACGTATGTATACATAGTACAATGGAAACTATTCTTAATTTATCGAATTCGTATACGGGTTCCTTATATTTCCTCAGTTGTAAATATTATCTTGAAATTAATATATTCGTCAATGATAACTACAGCTTTAAGCAACAGGCTGTATAAAACGCGTTAATTATATGCAGCGACTCACATTATTATTCACTTTATGTTCTACTTACATAAAATAAGAACACTTATTATCAAAATGTTCATTCTCTGATGAGAACATCTATTTGCGAGGTTAGGACGAAATCTGTATGTGTGTCGATTTAGACAAACGGTACTAACTAATTTGTATGGAATGTCATGAATTTCGAAGTCTCGTTGTGAGGTTCAGTATTTAAAATGGATTTCAAAGCTGACATAAAGGATAACAACTTCTGAGTGTTCAAATGGTAAAACAACCGAACCATTGAATACAAATGATCATCATATACTACATAACGGGCTGTAAAGAAATTAATTGAAGATCTTTGACGATACCTATGCCGATATGATAATAGTAATCCATTATGATATCGGCATATGTCGTCAACTTTTGTTACGTCTGATGACATTGACATTTTTGTATAATGTACAGACAAAAATAATAAAATAATCCGAGTAGAAGAACAGATTGTCACCCCTGTTAGCACAGAAGCAACACCGAACTCTTCATCTTACCTCCACACAACGACAGGATTGAACTTAAAGTAAGACAGGAACTGTTATTTCAGCGATTTTGTTTTACTTTTCTTTTCAAAACGTCATGTCCTTTGTAAATCTTTGCAATATTTGTCTTTTTACTAGATCGCCCCCTCTCTGGCTTGCCATCCATTTACACAAACTTAGGTTTTCCCTCTGTCTCTTTGCCTTCAGTGTATCATGTATTAAATTCTCCAAGTTATAAATGCGAACTGGAACATTTGATGTCAGTGGTATTAAATATGTTTTATTACTACGCTTTGATCATTTTTCTTTCTTTGAGATATTTTAATTTCTCGGACATAATTGAAACATATTTCTGAAATGAAATACGTCTAAAAAAATAAGTATTTCAGGAGTAACTCATAGTGAAAAGCGAGAACAGTCTTTTTGATAATTATCTTCACCTTATCAAAGGCCGAAGAGTTTCAGAGTGAAATATAAGGGGCAGAAGTTATGTGGATACGTTGGATAAAGGTTAGCAAAGAATTGAACAGGTTAAAATTGTAGTGATCTGGGAAGAATACTCTTGGGAGTCGGTTCCACAATGTAGTAGTTCATGTGAAGAAGGTGTTCAATGGAAGCCACCTCTTATAAGGGCAGAGGATAGCGGGAGGAATTATGTACTAACTGGAGCGGTAGAAGAAACCGACCATTTTCAAACATCTTTAGCGATGGCGTGTATGTACAAATTCCACCTGCGGTCTGGATGAGCTTGTTCCTATAGGCACCCGAGACTACCCGTGTTCATCGCGATAGACGAAAATTCAGGGTCCGCACTAGTTTGTTTTTGTGCCATTGAATGTGAGCAGTCTGTTTTCATACCACTGAGCCATTATAGCTTAATCTGAGGAGAGATCAGCTACCAGGCTCTGGTTATCTAGAATTTTGGAGGTGCACCCATAGACTGTTTTAACATCAGCATAAATATCCACAAAATTTAGGCAAATACTTCTAGCGAGATCATTAATGCAAAGGGGGATGGTAATATAAATACTTATATTTGATATGTAATAATAATTTTTAAACAATTTAAGTAATTCTATTACATTTATTTGTTTCAAAAAGAAATATAGTCTATTAGTAATTAAAAGTAAAAATAATATTTTAAATTTGTAGTTTAATATAACGTATTCTGACCCAAGCCCCCACTTTAGAAAGAATCTTTATATATACAAGTACGAATTTAACGGAAAAAATGCCGAAAAAATGTTCTCGTAAGTAACCCCCCCCACACAGACAACATGCGTTGAACGGATGTCAAAATCCATTGAAAAATGCACCCCTACCCTACATAAGCTTAACCTCTTTTTCGAACGTAACAATAGTTAATAAAAATGAACACGCTACCGCACCTGTCTAAATGATTGGATTTCTTTGTATCGTTGGAAACAAAAAATTACAAATTGTCCATGCGTTTAAAACTCAGCAAATTTAAAAATAAGTTATTCCAAAATTCGCTTGAAGATGAAACAGAACTAATGGTTTTAATTTAATTATATAATTAAATTTGAAGTTTTTAGCTTCGGTTTTTGAAATATGGTAATTCCTGTGTAGTGAAGAAACCATATTTTAAATAAGTTAATTTATAATATTTATGATCTCTAAATTTACATTGAGCACTGTTTTGTAAAAATAAAAAAAATCAATAAGAACGCCGGATTATATATCATACTGTTCTTTATATATATATATATATATATATATATATATATATATATATATATATATATATATATATATATATATATATATATATATATAAAGATATATATATATATAGGGTGCGATGTGAAAAGTGTCGCCATTTTAGATTTTCAATTTCCTGCATGCGCGTTGTTAGTTTTTGATTTTGTCGACTGCACATAAAAGTCGTGTCAGAAGAGCATCACTCCGCCAGAAATTTGGAAACGTCATGCTGTATTGCTTGGCATTCATACCGGAAGCTCCAATACGAATATTTCAGAGTATTTGGATGTCAATCTGGGGACAGTTAAGAGGATTCGGTAAGAGATTTAATGAGTCTAATGATGATTACGAAGGTGTTTGCCGTGATCATTTGTGATGCCGACGTTATACCTCCATTCATTTTACCACAGGGTCACAGCCTCAACACGGAAACCTACATCAAATGCGTTATAGAGGTAGTGCTACCTTGGGTCAAGAGGGTACCTGCTGGAGGACACGGTGTCTGGCAGGAAATCCGAGTCATGGCTGTCAGACAATTTCTACGACCACTTTACGTCTTTCATATGGCCACCTTAATCTCCAGACTTGCATCCCCGTTGATTACTCTGTCTGGGGCGTGTTTATCGAGAGACCAACAAAACTGGTAACATCAAAAATGAATTGGAGGCAAGGATTACGGCAGCATTCACCACCTTAAACAAGGAGATCACCTAGAAGAGTTGCATGAGATTCCGAAGACACCTGGAGTCCGTGGTTGAAGCTCATGGCGATTGTATTGAATACATTTACTCTTTAGTATTTCAAGATATTCATGTGAAATTTTGCTAAATATATTTGTTAAAATGAGATGTCAGTGTTATTTTCATTTTTGCGTAATTTAGACGACAATTTATATATATAGAGTAAGAGAGAGAGAGAGAGATTGACAGAAGAGGGATAAATGAAACTTCCGACTTGATGATTCCTTAAAGAAGAGGAATATTTATCAATAGACTCATGAAAAGGTCCGTCTATATGCTGCAAACTTGCAAATTATTCGAGTTATTTTTTTGTTAGAAGGAAAACCGTAACTCGGTGATTTATAAAGACAATACTGAATCATTAAACATTAAAACATATATTTAGATATGTAACAAAATCAGACACAATTGAATTCTTGAAAAGCAATGTTGTCGTAATCGTAAATATGGTAATATTAAATGCCTAAAAGTAACATGTGAACAACTGTTACTGATATGTATAACGAGAATACAATCTAAAAGAATTCACATCGAATAACCTTTAAAAAATATGGCATAAAAGTAACGTAAAATATTATTGCTCCTGTTATCTTATAAAATAATTATTTCTGATAGATATTTCATCTAAAATAACTTCGAATAAAAATGAAACCAGAACGTATATCAATTTGGAGCCATTGATAAAAATAGACGAAAACCTTAATACCGTTTACTGCAACAAGTTTGGATCTAGTACGACCACTGATTCAAAATGTAATACCTGCTTTAATTTATTCTTTAAAATATTAGTCATAATTTCTATTTTTATAGCTATAAACCATAGAGTGAATATGTGTAGAGAAGGTATATTTTTGCCCACATTCCTCTTTAAAATGTACAAAGTCCTTATATAAAAATGTTTTCGAAGTATAAAATACTACAAATATCTATAAGAGATAAGGGAATGCTTGTAGAAAGCAGCCTTGATATAACTATATTAAGCAGATGGTTTAGCAGAATTAATAGTAATCAAAGAGAAAGAAGGTAATTCCTGTTGTAAATGAGGAGAAAACCAACAGGATAACTGTCGCAAAACTCAGCCTTCAGGTGAGTAATGACAGGGTGCTTACTCTTTGCTGCAGTCGCTTCGCTACTCTAAGACTCATACAAAGTGGATTCTCATAATGCTGACAAAGATTGGTTGTTACCGTACAGTTTCTGGAATCCTGATTCAGGAATATCATATTCTCATATGATTAGGTATATGGAGGAAGCATTCATAGAACAGAAATGAAATAAAAAAGGCAACAAAGCAACTAAGAACCCTTTCTATGTATATTATACATGTTTTCATTCCAAGGCTGTATATTACGATTAAGAAAATCCCTTCTTAATTGTAGTATACAGTTGAGTACTAGTATGCTTTGTGTGTTTCCTCTATTAAACCTAGTGTAATTAAAGAACCGGCATCAGTTTTTGACCTACACTTTACACTAGCATTATATCCCAAAGATAAGTAGAAAAGGGAAGATTTTAAACGCTATTTTCTTAAGAATATATACTCTTGTTTATAAAATATGAACATATTCAACTGATTGTAATGAAACGACCATAATCAATAAAAATCATTCGTAGTTTTATGTTTCTCAAATTGTAAATATATGTTAGAATGCAATAAAAGAAATTGGCCGATTCACTCCATACTAACTGAAGGAATATTGCACGAGTAATTATATAGTACTCATTTTCTGCTAGTCGGTAAGATATATCACTTGTTATACCGATACTTGTATTAATAAAATGAAATTTTTTTCAATTTTGTATTGAAAATACACGTGTAAATAATGATGAGGCAATGGAGTATATGTTCGACATTCCAACCACCTGAAGAAGGCCGAAGCGTATAACGGCCGAAACGCTGTGATAAATATGGCAACAAAGATGAGGACAATAGTCCGACTAATGCAGATGGTGTCCTCTGCACTACTTTTATATAAAGTAAAATTGTAGCTGCAGTCTCTGCCACAAGGAACACTACAAAATTACAAATACTTCCGTAACAAAATATAATATCGTATGGAACAAAGTCTGTGAAATCGATTGCATTGCACCATATTTTAAATGTAGTACATTAAAAATTGGGGAAGTGAAATCCTGGATTTTATATGGATGAGTTTTACAAGAAATCTGACCACTGTTGTTGCTGTGAAATAGGCAAGTTACTCAAGAATACACTAGGTAAAGAACGACAGTTATAGAGATATTTTTTCACTGTAAGGTAGATTTAGTCCAAAGTCACAAACGTGATAAAAAAAATAATTACACTCATATTTTTTTTATATTATGGTACAATGTATCTTCTATTTAAATAAGCCTAATTATTTTATAATGGATGTTTGCTAGTTAAAGTGAAAGAAATACCTCTCAACCAGTAATCTTTGTCAACAAATACAAGTAATTCGGTTAAATATATAAGCGACATGCCAAGATACCACAGTGTAAAGCAGAATAAACACCTGGACTCTATAAATCTAGAAAACGTACGGTATATAGGAGATACATTTTCATCTGTAATTTTTAGAACACTTGGAACTTTCGTCAATATATTTTAAAATGGAATGCCAGAATTGAAATCACTCTGAACAGTATGAGGATCCTGGAGAAAGTGTAGAATTTTTCAGGATGCATATTGTCACTTGATCCATAAGGAGAACTGCATATAATAGGCATGAAAATTTGTTACAATAATTATAATAGTAAAATACTGGAACATCCCATAATCAATACTACAACTACAGAACAGTTTCCACGTTTTGAGTTTAGATAATGATAATAATAATAATCACAAGAAGAAGGAAAAAGATTAAACGAGAAACAAAATGAACCTACATGAAATGCAAAATGAAACCGAGAAATTGAGGAAATCGGATATGAAAAATGTAATGTTTCATTACTGAAAAGCATCCTATAAATATTGTATATCTTCAACACGATCAAGCAGAAATATAAAATTAAAGCAGTAAATGAAATTCCACCAATCAAGGAAATACTTAAACAAAAACTGCAATCAAATACACAGAGAACAAGACGACATGAAAAGCGTTGTAGGTTCTATGTACGAAATAATATATAAATATAATATATTCTAAACAAACCCCAAGATGTTTTACAGGGAAGTTGGAAAACCAGTTATACATGTCAAAAAGCCATCGTACAAAGATTTTGGGAGGATATTTGGAGCAACCCAAAGGAATATAATCCCAATGCAGAGTGGATCAAACGAGACCAAGATGAAAGATAAGCCTGTGCAAGAATAGAAAAAGATAACCAAGAATAATGTTAGGCAAGCACTCACAAATCCCCAAAATAGAAATCCCGGATAATTGACAAGGTACCCAAACTTTGGCTATCATCTGTCATGAATCCATATACCTCTTGCAAAACTTTACCAATCCTAATTAATAATCCCAATGAAATGTAAGAATGGATCACAGAAGGTATTACATATCTCCTACTAAAATCAGATGAACCGGATGATCACCAAAGTTATAGGAAAATAACAAGTCTGTTCACCACATGTACACTGATCACATATTTCCTGACGAACTGTACTCACACTTTTCTCCATGAAAACAACATTTTTTGCCCCGGAACAGAAGGGATATCCTAAGGTTACGCATATCAACTACTAAGTAAAATGATCGTGCAAAATTGCAGGAAAAAAGTTAGAAATCTCACCACAGCTTGGATAGATTACCGTAAAGCATTTGATAGTATGCCGCATTCTTGGATCCTTAATACTTTGGAAATGTACAAATTCTCCTCGGTGACAGTAAATTTCCTCAAATATAGCATGGAACTCTGGAAAACCACATTATACCTAAATCATACCAAAGGTACTGCGACTTCCAGTTGTTTCAATATCCGATTAGGAATCTTTCCAGGAGACTTCCTGTCGCCTTTTCTGTTCTGCCAGTGCTTAACCCCCCTTTCACACGAACTAAACAGTAATAACTATGGATACAAAGTAAAAAAGAAAATGTTACTCACCTATTCTACATGGACGCTAACTCCGTGTCAAAGACGACAATGTATCCTCAGTACTGTAAAATATTTCATTGGTATGTATTTCGGAATAGATAATTGTACAAAAGTAACATTCAAGAAAGGGAGAATTACAGAAGCACACTTAATAGATCTAGATTTTGTCAATAAGATTAGGAAACTGTAACAAGAAGAAGCCTATAAACACCTAGGAGTCAGAAGATGAAATACAGCATATGCAAAATGAAGGAGACAGTAAAAGAAAAGGTGTTTAGGTCTGGTGTTAAATATCTAGTCCTTGTGGTGCAATGCAGTTTCAACATCCTTAATTGAACCATAGCTGACAATAAACGAATGGATGTCAAAACGAGAAAGCTTCTCAATTGCTACCGCATGCATCATCCTAAGGCAGATGTTGATAATCTGCATGTGTCCAGATCCAAAGGAGGCAGAGGATTAGTTCAACTAGAACTGTCTTACAAAACCACAATAATCAGTCTTCAAAGACACCTGCAAACTATAGATTGACTGTTTCACTAGCAAACTTTCATCGATCTATGGTATGCGGTTAAATATTTATTAAGATTCACATCGCGTGGTATAGGGCCGGTATTATTAAGCTCTCAGTGGCGAATACTGAGGAGAATGAATTATTGATAAAACTTACTGTCACTTGCTTTGAGTAGCATGATTAAAAAAAAATAAAAAATTGTAATGTAAGCATAACAGTGAAGCAACCTTTTTCTTAGTTAATACTATTTAGTATTTAGAATAAAAACAAAAGTTTCTTCAAATTTCTTTAGTTTAAGTTCGGTTGAAAATTCGTTCACAACGATCACGAAGGCAACTCCAGGAAAACACTGCGTACAATGAAAAGTACACACATGGGCAAATATTAATTTGATTAATATTCACTAGATCAACAAAGTTATTTACACATTAATTTTCAGTCATCAGCTATAAATCTAACATTATTAGATCTCATATCAGTTCAATAATGAATAAACTTAATAGATTGATGTTCTATCGAGAGACATCGAGAGAGTGAGACGATCGACTGAGCAGAACGTATCCATCTTCTGATGTTCTCCAATGAAACGTTATCAACAAAATATTTAAGAAGTTATGAACATTCCCTTTGAAGAGTTCAGCAAATGACATCTATCATCTTTAATTATATTTTTGGCGCAAGGAACTTCCTAACTGAGAATTTACTTTGTCTCATAGTCTCATAAAATTAGATTTTTTATAAACAAAAATCATGATCATAGTTTTTAATAATATTCTTGTGAAAATGTAGAAGGAAAAACGCTCAAAATGTTCCATTAACTATAGGTAAGTCAACAGTAGTAGTAATATTGCAATAATGATATGAGCAAAAGGAAATAACCATTTACCGAACTTCTAGCCTACTTAAAATTTAAAGATAAAAAATATTGCATACGATTGGATTTAACGATAGATGATTGAAAGAAGTAAAACATTCCAGAAACCGCAAAGGTTTAAATATTTTTTGGTTTGATGTGTCTATGGCGGGTGAATATTTTTTCTCAAGGCAGGATGTTAAGAAAATTTGGAGGAGGTTCCTCTGCTGTCCTGTCGTGTCCGGGGCTCAGGTTGGTTCTTCAATCATCTTGGTTAGTTCATAGCCAATGGAGAAGTCTCTGCAAAAATCTGCCTTCCTCGTGGGTTTTGTTCAGCAGAGACATGGCAGCAGTACTTTTTTCCTGATTTGACTCTTGTAAAGATAGAGCATATCAGGAGTTGTCAGGCATATACTGAAGCGGTACATGGAACGGATCATTCTTTCAGCATTTTTAGCGATAGATCATATATATGAGTTCTACTTGAGTGAAGTCCCAATATGCGTTCATAGCAAAGCGCCTCCGTAGAGGAACAATCATGGTAGTCGGAAATACAGTATATGCACCGTGATGATGGAACGTTACTACTTTGGCCTTGGAAGTATTTAATGTTTCAAGCCAGTCCTCTACCATTGAGTTGTAATAGCGAAGTCAGTGTAGAGATCAACTACTAGGTTCTGGTCATCTAGATTTTTCTTTTTAATCAATACGTTTTTGCATCAATTGCATAGATATTGGTTAAAAATCTGAGCATGATCTTAGGTAGGTTGTTAATATAAAGTAGACAGATTGTAGGACTGAGAAGTGAACCTGTCAGGACACTTGTATTAATAATAATAATAATAATTGTGCTTGTCCCTCACTTTTTTAGTTCGTCAGTTCGCGCTACAGTCATGACACCCCAACAGCTCATAAATAATGGATAAATGGGTTTTGATCGCATAGAAAGACAAAAGACATATCAGATACGCTACTTGTTTTCAGTGAAAAAAGAAAGAAGTGTTTACCGTCTCTTGCTAATACCGCATAAATAATGGACAATTCCGTTTTGCTTGCGTGAGAAGACAAAAGACATCAAAGACACTATTTGGTTTCAGTCTTGAAAGAAAGAGAAGATAGAAGCGTTTAACGTTTGTTTCAGTGAAATGGAAAAGTAGTCAGATCTTTTCATTTGTGCCTTCTTAAAATAACGACCAGCATTCATATTTATTATTGTTATTGCAATATTTTGTTAACGTTATTTAATGATGCGAAAGGGGAATTTCGACGGATATTTTATTGTCGTATAACTCGCCATGAGCTGAAGAATTGAGATTCATCTTAACTGAAGAATTAAAATTCATCAGAAATTTGAAATAGGAAAACCGTGAAGTTTTCACGTGTAATAAATAATAACATGGTTTCGCAATCGTGAATATCAAAATATCTGAAGATGTTAAACATTTCAAAATAATGAGAGAATTTTACAACAAATGAATTGAAAAGTTGGAGAATAAAGCTAAAAATTCTCGGATAATTGTCTATGTCAACATAAGAAAAGGTGGCTTTAAAATGAACTTCCAATATACATTACCATCCTTAGAACCTAATATTCTTACCATTCTCGGAACCTAATATATACATTATGAAAATCACAGATTTCAAATATATTATATGGAGAGTTCATTTTTCTTACCAAGAACGTATAAACTGATGAAGTCAAATGGTCAAATCTTTAACTAGAAATAGGAATGGTCTTCGGAACCAAGAACTCTACAATGTAATGCGGCAGAGCTTTTACATAACTCCAAACCAGGCCGGAAATCCTGACCTAGTTATAAAAAATAAGGATAAGAAAATTTGTTAGATAATGGATGCCACTTTTTGAGCATATTAAAGAATAAAATTGAAAGAAATTGAAAAGCTACAATTATTTCTAAATCTTGCAAGAGAAGAGAAGAAGTGTTCTTGAAACTGTCCCATGGAATTTTGTAAATAAACTGGACGTTGTAAATCTGTGAAAGTATCGAAACTCCAGATGACGACATCATCATTAATAATAATAATAATAATAATAATAATAATAATAATACATCAAGCATGGCTCCACTGACTTGTGATGTTAAATGATTGGGATTGTTAAAATGTACATAATTTGTCGCAGTGATTTAATATGGGCTGCAGTAAATATTCGGTTCAGTTCTATAGATTTGCTTTTCAGAAAAAAACTGATTCCCTAAAGATAGTGATGCAGAATAATTCTATAAGAACCAAACCCATGAATGCCAATCTAGAACACAGTATAATAAGATTGGCCTTTGTGGAGAGATCTTCATTAACAAAATAAGTGAATATGGTAAGTTTTTCAGAAAGTATATAAAACTAAGTAATACTCTGTTTATATTTCCGAAACGAGGTATTGTAATTATTTACATGGTTCGGAATGTTGTCCTCGTCTTTATTGCCATATTCACGACGTTTCGTCTCTTGTACGCACCGGCCTTCTTTAGGTAATTGGAATTTCGAACTGAACCCTTTATTTCGTCCATCGGAGTAGATTGTTCTAGTTCCACGTGCCACATCTCTTCCAGATTTCTCAGTTATCGCCATTTAACTCAACTCTCCTAGTTTTTGTTCACCACTGCATTAGCCAGGTATTCAACTCACAACTCTTGGGGTCAGGTCACTGGATCCAACCAACGCTTTTATCTACTGGGACATGTGTGCTTGAGGACATCAGTGTATGAATTTTTAACAGCGCTCATATTGCAATTTTGTTATTATTGCTTTTCTCTAGCACTCTGTATTAATGATTCCCATATTGTATTCATTTCTATGACGGGCCGGCTTAGAAGATTCTTGTGGCTTAGCATATGTGTTGATTCCTTAAGTTTTCGTATTTTCCAGTGATGTTCTCTGTTATTCAGCCTCATCTCACAGGGTGCGGTGAACTTCCCTTCATATGTGGTTAGCTACGCCAGATTTTGCTATATCTCCTCGTGTTATGGCTTTACGAAGTTCTTGCAGTCATACCTGTTTCTCCTTTATATTTCGTATGATTGAAGAAGTGTCCGTGAAGTGTCGAACTAATTTTGAAGTTCATCCTAATGCTGTATGGATTACATATTTTTTGTATTTTCACTGATGACCCCTTTGTATAGGGTAGGCAGATTGAAGCTGTAATGAACATGGCCTTAAAGATGAGGACAACAGTCCGACCAATGTAAATAATATAAATAATTACAATACCTCGTCTCAGAAATATAGACAGTTATTGAAGGATCGGTACAGACCTGATATGTAAAAAATATGGAGACAATTAGAAACGTCGTACCAGAAGCTGGTACGAATATTGAAACATTTGACATTCCTCGTAGGAGGCACTCTCGTTAGTCAGGGACAGGGTAACGTCGGACTCACCCTAGGCGAACGGACCAGTATCCCAATAAATAACCTGATGGAGATGCTGATTTTCGGTACACAAACAAAATACTTCGGAATGGGATCAGACATATATCAGCAGGATGAAACCTTAGCAATGGGCTCACCATTATCACCCATCAATGGCAAACATATACAAGGAATACTTAGAAAAATGGCTTTAGAATACACATCGCTAACGCCAACCCTATAGCTGAGATACGTAGATGAAACCTGTATAATCCAGTCACACCTGAAAGAGGTCCAGCTACTACTGGACCATGTGAAATCAATAAGATTATCGATACAGTTCACAATGGAGCGAGAAAACGACAACAAACCCGTCTTCCTGGGTGTTCCAATATCATCTTTAACTCATATCATGGGTTGAAGACATCCGTATACCGCAAGCCAACATTCCCACCACCCATACAATATAAAAAAGAGATCGCCCGCTGCTTACAACATCGAGCAAAAGTCCTAAGTGGCGACCCAGAGACATATGAACAAGAAATGGTCAGTATAAGCAGTACCCTACAATGTAACAACTACCCTGGCAGCTCTGACAAACTGGGATAGAAGGGTACAAGAGAATAACAACATTCATAAAACAGCTTCGGTCTGTGTACTCTATGTGAAGGAATTATCGGAGAAAAATACAAAAGACCTGTGGTCCATATAACATCAAGACGACCTTCAAAAGTAGTTCGACACTTCTCAGCTCTTTCGAGTAAGACCGCACCGTGAAGCTGTGGTAAGAAACATAAAGGAGAAACAGGCGACTTGAGGTAAGACTACAGTAACTTCGTAAAACCGTAATACGAGGGGAAATAGAAAAATCAGGCGTAGCTGACCGCATATATGCACACAAATGTCGGTCTTAATAGAACAAAATTACATAAAATTCTACAGACTGTGAAATAAGAAATATACTATATTCCTCAATATTCCTGTATTTTCTTCGGTATAATGACAGATTTACTAATGCTCTTACCTGATTGGTTTCAATTTTATCTTGGATCACTTATTTCCAATCTCATCATCAATATTTGGCACAATTGTTAACTTTATAAATTATCATGACAGGGTTCATTGATTTTTAAAAAAATCTTTTCACCCTAGATTAGCATCATCCATTTTTTATGTTGAAGATATCGATGTGAGTTTAGTGTAATGGTTAACTGTTCGGAACGAAAAATCGGCGAACCGACTTCGAATTCTGGTTGAGTTCGTTACGTTAATTTTCATACAAATATTATTGGAAAACATATGAATCCATTTCTCCCAAGATATGAATTAAATGTCTGGAATGAATTAGAAGTCTGGGTTCTCTACCAGTCTAGGAGAAGGAACAATCTGACTTTAAAACCCAGACGTCTGAAGCTGTATAAAGATGTTTAGACTTGGGATGCAGATACTATATCTATAAAACAAAAAACACAATAGATTTTAATAAGTATGGATGATTCATTGATTGTCCAGAATGACACCAACGAGTATTGGACCCAACGATGGCGGAATTTTAAGATTTTGTTCACTGGTCTGGAATGGGTGAGCAGTTTGAATTCGAAATTCTCGCATATTTTTTTTTTAACAGGTCATGTTTTTTACTGATACCATTGAGTGCATGCTCAAATCTCTGTCGCTAGAATAATTACCACATTTCCTACCCCGTTATGTCCGTTTTTTACTTTTAAGTTAATTTGCTGGATTCATTTATATGCTATCATGTTTCATGTTTATCTCTTTTTTTTTTTTTTTTTTAAGCGTATCACCCCAAGCAAGGCTGGAGGCCACTATCACGCATGGGGTTACAGAAGGGATGGAGGAAGAGCAGATAGGAGTGGTAAAGGAGAGGATGTGGAGAAAGAGAAAGACGGAGGGTCGATCGAGTCAAGGGGGTTACAGAAGATTTGGAGCGAGAGCAGATAGGAATGAAAGATGAAAGGATATGGAGAAGGGAAGTGGATAGATCAAGGCAACTGGAGATGACGATTGACGCTACACCGTTGGAGATTGTATTTGTCAGGGAAACAGTAATAGGGAAGGGAGTTCCATAGGCGAGATGTGCGAGACATGAAGCTATTGGAGTAGAAGAGACGTCTACATCTAACAGTTTCCACGGTGTAGGGGTGGGAACGGGATGCCAGCCTCGTAGGACGTTTAAATTCACGAGGCCTAGGGACAAGCGAAAGCAACTCCTCGGAGCAATTACCGTGAAAGTACTTGTAGAAAAGGCAGAGCGATGCAACATCGCGTCTGTGAGAAAGCGACTGCAGACGAGATGACAGATCAGGGCCAATCACATTGCATATCCGTCTCTGGATCTTATCAAGAACCCTGAGGCAACCAGCAGGGCCCCAGACCATATATGGCAGCAATACTCCATGCAAGGGCGAATGGTCGATTTATAGACTTGGAGGATCGATTCCGGGGAGAAAGATTTCCTGGCTCGGTACAGGGAACCAACTTTTCTTGCGGTGGATGATGCAACTGACTCGGTGTATTTGTTCCATCTCAGATCAGCGGCCAGCGTGAGACCGAGCAGCCGCAGAGAGGAGCTCTCGAGAAGTTGGTCCTCAGACATTCTGATGGGATGCAGGGATGGATCCTTGTGGTGGTTAATGGAGAGCAGTTTTGTTTTAGAGGCGTTAAAGTTGACCATCCATTTCTCTCCCCAGTCCACAACCGATTGGAGGTCCTTTTCAATTTGAGCTACCAGGTTAATTTTGTCCGCCACACTAGATTTGTGTTTGAGGCATGTCTGTGCTAATTGTGTATATTCATTTATATCATTTATATACTGAGCAATTTAATTTTTAAAATACTTCTTTATGTCCCTGACCACGTTT
Source organism: Acanthosepion esculentum (assembly GCA_964036315.1). Lineage (NCBI taxonomy): Eukaryota > Metazoa > Mollusca > Cephalopoda > Sepiida > Sepiidae > Acanthosepion > Acanthosepion esculentum. Next base: position 108,130,895 of record OZ038486.1, read on the forward strand.
CATTGCATTCTGAATATCTTCATGGCGTTGTTTTTATTTGGATTTTGGTTTCGAATTACAGTTTTGTAGCCATTTTAGATGCAGGTTCCAGTTAAGATAATGCTGATGAGTGCTATCATTTCTCTCTTTTTTCTACACTCAATCTGTCGACATCTTTGCTGTGATCCAAAGATTCATGCCTATTAATCTTCTAATTCTTTCATATATAGAGTTACTTTCTTTTCTTGTTCCCGCTACTATGAATACGCCACTTAACTTTTGATAGATTTCTGTCATGTTTCCAAAACCATTCTTGATCTCTTGAGATTCTCCTTACTTAGTTAGTCTTTCATTTCCTTCTGCTTTATTGAATTTAATTCCAATAATCGAACATACAGTGTGCGATGGATAAATTGTCGTCAAAGTTACGCAAAAATTTAAATAACACTAATATCTCATTTTCACAGATATATTTACCAAAATTATACAAAAATATCTTGAAATACTAAATATTCAATAAAATCGACAATGGCTTCAACCCCTTCCTGCAGATGTCTTTGGAATCCCATTCAACCCTTTTGGACAGTTTCCTTTTTTAAGTTGGTGAATGCGGCAGTAGTCTTTGCCTTCAATTCATCTTTAGTATTACAAGGAGTTTTGTTAGTTTCTCGCTCAACTGCGCCCGACACAAGGGTATTGCAGTCTGGGGAGTTAGATGGCCAGATATAAGCGGTGATGTGGTTGCATAAATTGTTTGATAGCTATGAGTGGGGACCCCTGCTGTTGTGGCATGGTGCGGAGTCCTATTGCCAGACATCGAGTCTTCCAGCAGCCACTCTCTGGACCAAGGGCAGCACTACTCCCTCAAGGTACATGATGTAGGCATACATAAGATGGGTAAGTTTTTCTGATGTATTAATAGATTTAAATCTCGCTTTTATTGTCATAAAATAAATTTAAGCAGTATCGTAACTCAGAAAACTGAGTCTCGCTGAGACATGTCTCTTCTTATATGGTATCCTGCCAGAACCTCCTGTTGCTATCAGTTTTAACTTCCAGTTCTCTGCATTTGATATCAAGGTAAGCTGCTTTAAATTCCTTAATCTCCAACATAATGAAACAATATACATTCAGTTTTTGCATTCAGTTCAGACATTCTTTTAAATTATCGGTAAATAGTATGTACAAATTTTATTTTCTAGATCTTTCCTTCCCTTCCACTCTCAAAAATCTATTTGGTACATATTTCTCAATAAAACAAAATCATATTCTACACTTGCATTTATTTGTTATTTTCTCTTACTTAACATCTGTTCGGTTTTAGAACATTTTCAAAATTCGTTATCTGTCCATCTATCTAGCTGTCCGTGACTCATGTAGATGGATATAAAGATATATACACATAACATATATAATCTTTATGTGTTTTTCTTAATTTAAACATGCAAAGATTGCTTTAATTATTGATCTTATAATTGCAATAATTTCCTAATAGCTAAATGAATCATTTCAAGGACAAAAATCTTTATCGTTGTTATTGCCATCATTATGACCGCCATTATTATTACTATTATTCTGTCATCTCATTAGCCTTCCGATATGTAATGTCAGTAATTTTCATCAATATTATATGAAGTTTATTTTAGAGACTAAATGCGGTAGTTTCATACAGAATTTTCCGTTGACAGAAACTAGAAACTGCATGTATGTAATTTTTGAGGATGAAATTGTGTCCCTATGGAGTCTCGACTTTTTACTTTTTCCATTTCTCACATTTATCTTTCAAAATAATAAAAATTCAATTAAAGTCTCTCCTGAAATTTAATTGAATAGTGTGTTTTTTACCTTTATTTTACTATTGGAGATGAAAATATCGAAATTATAGATTGTAATGAAAAATGAAATTCCAGTTAGTGTATGCTGACTGGATGAAAATAGACACATTGTTTTTCAATATCGATTGTTGTCTAATTAATGTAAAATTTGACAGAGAAAGTAAATAAAAACTACTTGAATTTTTAAATATAATTAGATACGATGCAAAGTTTCTTTGTTTCTTATGTGTTATGCAAGTTATACAAACATTTTTTTTGTTATTCATTACCTTTTAGCATCTTTATTTATAGACAAAGGATGTTTTTCTGGATCTTAATTTAAGTGTTTCATTTAATCTAATAAAAACATCTTGCAGCTTTAACGCAGAGCAGTTAAAGTTGAAGCAAAAGGAAAATCTATAAAATAAATAGCCTGATAAATTTATCCGTGAAATTGGCTGAGAGAAGATATTTCTAATTTTTGAACCTTTGTACTAGAAAATCGACAAGCAAGAGGATGATCTACGCCATAATGAAACTTGAAAGAATTGTAAGAAAAATTATTTTTCGTATCATTATATAAATTCTCATTTTAATAGTCCTAATCAATAGCAACACAAAAGTAATATATCTTTTATGATGTCAGCATTTATCAATGATAAAATTTAAAGTTGACACTAAAAATGTAGAATAGTCATTCATAACTTTTCCGCATTTTTAGTGATTGCATATTGACAGTTATATATGCAGGTCACTAAAATAGGCGATTTATGATTGGAACGTAACAAATTTAGTAAAATTCATGCTTTTGCGGTTGAATCTTCAAAGAAATGTTGATATGGACTGATAATATTTTCCAATTGAAAAAGGAATTTTCAATGTGAATCTTTTTCTTTATCAGTGACGTATTCTATTAATTGTGTATTAGGTCGGTGCACAAATTATTACGGATTTTGTTATTATAATTAATGGAAGAAAATATTTTAAACTAATCTAATGAAAATTCCCCTCTATTCATTTATACTATTTATTTTTAACTCACTGTTTCTTGCTGTCCATATTTCACTGTAAAAAGGAAAAATGAAGTAAAATTTAGCGTTTTTTATTGTGCGACATAAAGACAGTAAAAACTGCTTGCGATACCAAACAATAATTTCGTCAAGTGATCAAGAAACGCACAGAGCAGTTGATTTGTTTATTTCTCGTTCTGAAAAAAATTGTACCTTTAATATGATGAATAACTATTAAAATATAGTTAGCATTTTAAAATTTTGCGCCTGGGTTCCGCTACTTAAATATGTGAAAATAAATTAATCTTAAAGAACATCAAGCACACTTTCAAGCAAAATAAAAAACATCAAAATCAAATGAATACAAAGATGTTTCTAATTATTTCCTATTTCTTGTTTGGAGAACGATTTATTTGCAGTTATGAAGATCATACCAAAAACTTGAGCCCCCTCCACAGTATGCCGTCATAAGAAGTGATGAGGATTTGAGAAACAGTGAATTAAAACTTGAAAATAACAATAACGACCATCTTATGAATTGTTTGACTCAGTATAGCGGACAGAAAACTTTCAATGAATTACTGCTAATTCTCAGTAAAACTGAAAATTCACAACTGTAAATAAAAAAGTAAAATTTACTGTTTATTTTATTGACTATGTATATTTAATAACGTGTGATTAATAAATTAAAATGAATCCAGTTTCTTTACAAATTACTTTGTTTACGTTAGGATACGAAACTGAGAAAATATCTCTATTTCAAGAGTCAGGAAAGAAATCTGTATTTAAAAGGCCGTTTTCAACTTTGCTTGGACATCGACACACATATATACATACATACACATATATTTACACACACACACATACACACACACACACACAATGTGGCCAATCACCTGCAGCACGGGCAACATCAATGCGATAAGAGAATTCCTCCCAGACGCGTATCAGCATATCACGATCGACTGAGTTGATCGCTGTTGTTATTCGATTTTTAAGGTCATCAAGGTTAGTGGGTAGCAGGGGAAAATAAATGTGATCTTTTACGTATCCCCACAAGAAAAAAACTCACACACACACACATACGGTGAGGTCTGGGGATGTCGCTGGCCAAGCACAAGGAGAATGTTATTGGTAAGTGCCTGAACGAGGCGTAGTCCATTTTGTTTCAAATGTAGACCTTTTCTTAGCACATACAGTTAGTGCATTGAGTGATCGGAAGCTCACGGCTAGCTCAATTTGTGGACTTCCGTGAACTCCCCTCAAGCGCAGCACGCCTTCTTCTGAATCTCGTGCTCGTCCTGGACTTTTACCTTGAAACAGACACTCACACTTTTGAAATTGTTTAAGCCACCATCGAATGTTCTTAGGAGAGGGGGGATTAATGTCGAAAAGCACGCTGCACCTCGACAGCCATAATTGTTTTCGCGAACCTGAGAATGCGGAACGCTTTTGCTGAGGACTCGCCATTCCGGGGGTAAACAAATAACTGAACGTTGCCGGATATACGACTACACTGCCCATGTGGCAGCCATTCATAACTTAGAAAACTTCTCTTTCAAATGGTCACTAATGCTTGAGAACTGAAGCAATGCGTCATGAAATCGGTTCATTCTTTTTTAATAACTCTATATATATATCTTTATATATATATATATATATATATATATATATATATATATATATATATATTAATGCATGTTTCGCTAAATAATATAGACAAGTTTTGTCTATTTATTTTAAGTTCCTTTCATATTGTCTGATAAGCTTAATCACATCATCGTTGAAAGACGAAAGGAAAACACCATATTGATACATGTTTAAATCCAATCTAACCTTTCGGCTTACATAAGCTATTATCAAAGATGACAGTTTCAATAAATCAAACAACAGACAGACGAAACTACAATAATAGTCCGCCCTTGCTGTTTGAGTAAGCTCAAAGTAACGACAAACTCGTATTTATGAGACAAGGAAGCGAAAATCGCGTTGTAGCTCGTGACGTCACACATGACCAGAGAACATGTTAGAACAGAAGACTCAACAAAGAGAATAAAAGATTAAAAAAAAGGTAATCATAAGGACAAAATTGCTTTAAGTACGATGACATTACTATGTTCCACTGCTCTTTCACACACACACACACACACACACACACACACACACACACACACACACATCTAAACAACAAACCAAAATAAGTAATGATGAAAAAAATTTAGGAGTAAGAAAAGTAAAAAGTGTAAGCGGACTGGTTTTATCGCATGTGTTAGCGAACAGGTTTTGCTGGACAGAAAAGAATAAAAAAGTTATGAAAACGGACGAATAGGAAAAAAGAAAAAAAGCACACAGTATGAACAGTGAACACTCACATTCACGCACCCACTCTGATGAGACAATGCCAATTTTGGTGAAACATTTTAGTAAAATGTTTGTTATTTTATTTTGTCTTTTTACAAATGTTTAGAATTATTTTGTCAATCGTAATTAACTGACTAATGATTCATTTTTTGTAACAGTGTGTGAAATTCTTTTCTTTTAATTTAAGAGGCATGTATGTGACCTTTTGCCTTCATTGGTTGAAGAATTAAGTTATTGTTGTGGTAGGATCCACCTAATCTGCATAGGTGACTACCGACTATATAAATAATGGTTGGTCCCGGAAGACAGAGGAGCGAATACAGAGATCCAGCTAGAGACTCTGCCCGACTGCGACTTAGTCAACACATTCTCCAGGAACGTCTTCCCAGAAATATACAGAAATACTATATGTAAATATTGTGTACACTTTCTTGTTATAATACATTCTTGTTCTAAGTACATTTTGTGTTGCATTATTATTCCATGCATTAGTCGAGATTCAACAATGAGTCAAGACTCAACAGTTATTAATTGGTGAATTTTGTGAGTTTCTTTGTGGAAAATTAAGTTAATTGCTTGTAGGAATAAGTAGATTTGGTCTGCATAGTTTCGGATTTCCGAATGTATTTGGGTCTGTATCCTGGTGGGGAAATTGTCCCACCTGGCTGTGTATATATGAAAACCGGATAATGTTGAGAGTAAATGGGATCTGTAGCTGTGAAGTATTCAAGCAAATCTGGTAATACGCAAATAACGAAGTAATTAATTGGTTGTGGTTGAATAAATTGGATGATAATTGACTGTATGTACTTTGTCACAGTGAGTGGGAAATAAATATAGATCATAATATATTTAAAGTATAAAATGTAGGTGGCAATGGCGTAGCTCAGTTATGGAATTGGTCGACGCTATGGCGTGGAGATTTCGGTATGTGTGATTTTTGGAACAGTATTTTTTTTTCTGTGAATTGTATGTACATTTCATGTCGTCTCCGATGAAGAGGCAAGAAATTTTGTTCTCCCCATGAATATTGGATTTCAGAAGAGGTACCTGCTGTTATTGGGAGGAGTCACTGGAGAGGGCAAAATTCACTGTTGGGGTGATATTTATCGTCTGAAGGGTTGAACTTGAGACACGGAATCTGGTAACCAAGTATGGACAAATGTTTGTCCAGTATTCTTTTTTTTTGTTTTAAAGCGTGAAAATTCGTCAATGTTTTATTGTTTATGTTCATGCAGACACGAAAGAGCAGAGGGTATTTTACAATAATATAGTTGAAATAACATTCATAAATGAATCTTTTTAATGAATATGTAAAGTGTGTTAAATAATAATTTAGCAGGGGAAGTGTATGTCGGTTCCGACTTCCGGAGGTTGATATTCAGGGTCAGATGTGAGCCAAAATAGGGAAGTTGATTTTGATTGGCTGAGCTAGTGTGTAAAAGATAGATAGGAGAAAGGTTTCAGCTTGTTGCTTCTTACCCATCGAGTGATATAGATGTGTTCTCTTTCGTGTCCGAAACGGCTCGCCAGTGAGGGGGAGGGGCGACATTCACTGCATAGTTAAATAATGAACACATCGACATGAGTAATAAAAAGATATAAGTTAAAATTCCCTGTTGCTGAACCAAAACAATTAGCGATCACCGGCCGAGGAAAGACAAGATGAGACCTCCCGTACCAGTTAAGAACATTTTAAAACTTGGAAAACAACCAACAAAAACGATCTAATAAATTTCTATTCACATCATAACAAGAAAATAAAATCCGGCATAATCATCGGATTCTACTTAAGAACACTCAGAATTTGCAGCTCTCAATATTTAAATGTAAAGGAGAAATACATTGAACACTTCCAAGCTCTTTCAGTAACCTAATTATTTTTTATTTTATGTTTAACACTAAACAAAAGGCTCATAGAATATTCCAAAATAGAGAAACGGTCCCTCCTCAAAACCCAATCAATAAAAAATATATCGTCCTACCAATTAACTCTTTCACATCTAGATTTGAAAATAATCTATCTAAACTCAACATAAAATTTGTTACTACTAATCTAAAACAATAAAAGCCAATACGAAACAAAACAATAAAACTTGAAGGATAAATTTACTCGATCGCTTCAATTGTAATTATTTTCACAAATGAATACATAGGAGAAATCTTAAGAAAACTAAATAAGAGGTTATATGAACACCAAAAGAGATATTTTACAAAACAATACATCAGATGCGTTGGTTTCCCACCGTAACGAGACTGATCACAATTTTGACATAAAAAATGCTACTCTGATTAAAATAGAAAACAATTCACTACGATGAAAATGTCTAGAGAGTGCCTTGATCGTAAGGTCATCTACAGTAAATTTGCACCTGGGCTCTTACAACTTTTCACCATTCCTAGCAGAACTTCTGTTATCACAGTGTGGGATATCTACTAACAAAAGTGATAGAGAGAAAAAGAATCTAAATGAAATCGGCTAGATCAAAATATATATATATATATTCCCAGCATCTCTGGTTCGTGCACATGTGTAGTCGCACCAACGCAGCAAATTCAGTGCAGTCAAGTCCTAAAGGACGAAACTCGTTACAAGAAAATTTTTCACTTTTTCACACATTTAAAAAAAAATATTGTGCTTGATATATAAGAATATATATCGTTATCTTAAGTTGATGTAAGGTGATAGAGAGAGGTGGAGGAGGAGGAGGAGGACGACGACTGATATGATGAAAGGAGGGGAGAGAGAGATAGAAATATATTTAAATCTATCTTTATTAAGATACGTAAGTGTAAGCGTGGTAGGGTAAGGTGCTACACATTTTGACCTATTTTAACAAGTCCTTTTACAGCAAAAGGACAAAGAAAATGTGAAGAAAAGAGATGAGACATAATAGAAAACAAATGGGAAAGCAGGGTGGGGGAAAATGTAGAAAGAAGAAAATGCAGAATAAATTATCATATATAGGCATATTACTGTTAATTTTAAAAAATACAGATTAATATAATTAACAGTTAACACTTGACCTTATTTGAAAGATTACAAACAAAATAAAATAAAATATAATTAATATTATTAATAACAACTAATAGTTAAAAGTTAAAATTGAAAGTTAAAATTAAAAATTTAAAACAACTTAAAAATGAATACTTAATAGTATCGAAAAAAAAATAATATCGACCCCCCCCCCGAAAATAATAATAACAGTAACAATAATAATGTTTAGCAATGTTGTTTTGTAAACTTATTTTAATGGTAAATGAAGGGATATCATATATACATACATACCTACATACATACATGAGTACACTCACACATATATACATACAGGTAAACACATCAAGCAAAACATACAAATATACACACATATACATATATATACACATATACACACATACGCACATATATACATAAATATATACTTATACAAATATACACACAAATATATACATGAATACAAAAACATATAGACTTCCATATATATAACTACATATATACACATATACATACACACAACACACATATGCATATATATATATGTTTACACCCCCCCATATATATATATATATATATATATATATATATATATATATATATATATATATATATAAATATAAAAGTGAACATAGAAGTCAACACTTAGAGGCGACAGTCTGTTTCATATATACAGGTGGATACATATATACACATATACATACACACAACACACATATGCATATATATATATGTTTACACCCCCCCCATATATATATATATATATATATATATATATATATATATATATATATATATATATATATAATATAAAAGTGAACATAGAAGTCAACACTTAGAGGCGACAGTCTGTTTCATGCTAGATGCAATCATCAGGCTACGAGTGCTGTTATTTTTCTCGGCTCTTTATATATACGGGTCAGTGGTGCATTGTGGGTAGACTACGAAACAGCCCTTAAAGGTAGCGGATTCCCAGCAACACTCACATACTCACTACAGAACACAAAAAAGGCCAACAGGAAAAGAAATATCATATGGTTCAACCCACTGTACAGCAAAAACGTAAAAACAAACGTAGGAAAAATATTCTTCAAACTTTTACACAAACACTTCCCGGAATCTAGCACCCTACACAAAATATTCAACAAAAACACAGTAAAAATCAGCTACATGGCACAAATAATAAAAAAGTACAACAGGAAAATTATCAACAAACCACACGAACAAATTAATCCCACGTGCAACTGAAGAATAAAAAACGAATGTCCCTTAAACGGTAATTGTTTACAAGACAACGTAATCTACCAAGCCACGATAAAATCACGAGATAATGAAGAAAAATATACATAGGAGTAACTGAAGGACCCTGGAAACAAAGAAACTAAGTACAGAAAACATCTTTCACAAATAGTAAATATGCGAACAGCACAATGCTTTCTAAGTATATCTGGGAAATAAAAAACAAAACGCACACCACACCAAAAATATCTTGGAAAACAAGGAAAAATCATCAGCCTACAACAACCAATCAAAAACTTGCAAACTTTGCTTGGAGGAAAAAATAGCTATCATTACCTTCCCAGACCAAAATAAATTATTAAATAAAAGATCCGAGCTAATCTCAAAATGCAGACATGAAAAGAAAGTTTTACTACGTAACTTAAAAATCGAAAACGGAAAAAAAAATAAACAAACAAAATGACAAAAATAAGCAAAATAAATGAATCCAAACAAATTACTAAATCACACCTGTTAGAATAGACGAAAGAGAATAAAAAATAAGAAAGAAAATCAATAAATAAAGTAAATAATAAACAAATTAGCAAACTATTATGACCAAAATATTAGACTATAAAAATCAAAACAAAACATCAGTCGAAAAATAGCTGTTATATAACGATAAAAAAATAGCTGTTATATAACGATAAAAAATGAATAAAAAAATAATATACTGCGTTACTTAAAAATCGAAAACCAAAAAGAGAAAATATACAGTGTAACAAATAAATATCAACAAGTAATAAATTGATCTAAATACATCCATATATATAAATAAACTAACAACCGATACCGAGAAACTAGCCGTTTAGAAAAAAACAAATAATGATAATCAATCCAAATAAATAAATTAAAAACTGTCCCCGCCAAAATAATAGTTAGAACAAACCACAATTGAACAAATAGCTTTAATTATCTTCCCAAACAAAAACAAAATTATTAAATAAGCTATATAAACAAACTTTTACTACGTTAATAAAAACACCGATCAAAATCAAAATCAAAATAAATAAATATATAAGATAAAAAATAAAAATAAAAATAAATAAAACAAGCAAAATAATTTGACCCAAATAAATAAATAAACAAATAAAAAACTTCCGATAAAATAACCGCCAAAATAGACTACCCACAATGCACCACTGACCCGTATATATAAATAGCCGAGAAAAATAAGAGCAATCGTCAGGCCACGATTGCATCTAGCATGAAACAGACTGTCGCCTCTAAGTGTTGACTTCTATGTTCACTTTTATATTTACACACGCTCTATCTCTGATATTGAACACTTTATCCCATAAATATAGTACACTTTAAGATTATATTTCTTCATATATATATATATATATATATATATATATATATATATATATATGTATATATATATGGAGAGAGAAAGGGAAAGAGAGACAGAGAGAGAGAGAGAGAGTAGATAAAGGTGTTAGTTAGATGCAGTGATAGGACCCAAAGAGTGTGAGTTCAAAACCCGGTTAAGGCAGTAGAGATCTTGGAGAAGGGAATTAACAGGAAGTAACTGATAACTGGCGCCCATTAAATATGGCACGTGGAACTAGAACAGTCTACCCCAGTGAGCGAAATAAAGGGTTCAGTTCGACATTCCACCCACCTGAAGAAGTCTGGAGCGTACAACGGTTGAACTGATGTAATAAATATGACGACAAAGATGAGGAAAGTAGTCCGAATAATGTAAATAATGTACATAATACCTCATCTCAGAAATATAGACAGATACTGATTAGCTTTCAGTATCTGTGTGTATAGTAAAGCCCCATTGTTACAGGTCCTATCTCTTTACCCCGGTCTGGTTGATGATCATACAAGTTTCTTGCAGTTCCTTCTTGTAAAAGTTGCATATATTCTATTGCAGATATTGGCCCACTCTATCATACTGTGGTTTATATTCAGTTAGTGCTAACACTGTGATACCTGACACATGATAGACACTTGTTTCTGGATATTTATCACAAAAACTGCATTTCCGATTTATACATTTTTCAGTATGTGTGCTTGGTAGTTTCGGTTTCAGCTTTTAACCCAGCACTACGTAATCACTGATGGGTACGAGGTTTGTCTACACCAGCTTGTTTGGTACGGGGAGAATATTGACCATGAAGAAGCTTATCTTGCCATCGTTTCTGCAATTGGAACATTGCATTTGGATTGGCTTTCCTTTTTAGGTTCATTGCCGCTGCAGTCGGTAGATTATATTTATTTACACTTCTTCTACCACTTTTTTGAATCAGTTGGCTTCCTTTATTACTGAATAAAGTTTCTTATTTTTTCGTGTTCTCTGACACAGATCATCATCCAGTCTTCTGTAGATTCCAGGTATCTTTGAAAATCGATTTTGTGGTTTTATAAGACAATTCTAGTAACAGGGACAACCAATGTGTTTACAGCTGATATTTTGATATTTTGTTTGCTTTAATTCCACTCTGTATTTAACACACATACACACACACACACACGCACGCACGCACGAACGCACGCACGCACACGCGCACACGCACGCACGCACGCACGCACGCACGCACCAATCTTACTTTCTCCTTCATTTGGGTATGTTGTATTCCATCTTCGCTATCTCCCGGGTATTTATAGGCTTTTTCTTGTTCCAGATCCCAAATTTTGTGACAAAAATCTAGATCAATGAATATGTTTCTGTAATTCTTCATTTCTTTAATGTTACTTTTGCCATTAATCTAATCCGAAATCCATCCGATATAATATCTGAAACATTTTATCATATTGAGGATACACTTCAACTCTCATTGTCGTCTTTGGCAAAGATCTAGATAGCATCAATGAAGAATAGGTGATAAAACACTTTATTTTTAAATTTGTATGCACAGTTATTACTGTTTAGTTCACGCGAAAAGAGGATTAAAGACAGACAGAACAGATGGGGTGACATGAAACCTCTTTGAAAGATTCCTCGTAGGATATTCAAACAGTTGGAAGTGGCTGTGCCTTTGGTGTGGTTTTCTTATAATGCGGTTTTCCAGTTTCATGATATATTTAAGGAAATATATTATTACAGATGAGACTTTGTATATTGCCAAAGGCTTAAGGATCCAAAAGTGGGACACACTTAAAAGTTTTACAGTAATCTATCCAAACTGTGCTGACATTTCAACCTTTTTTCTGCAATTTTCCATGATCATTTTATTTTTTAGTATAGTTGATCATTGCAACCATATAAGCACTTCGACATCCTTTCTGTTCCAGGGAAGAATGCTGTTTTTATCGAGAAAAGAGTAAGTACAGTTCGTCAGGACAGACGTGATCTATTTATATGTTGTGGGCAGACATGTTATTGGCCTATCATTTTTTGTATAATCTGTTTCATAAGTTTTGGTAGGAGATACCTAATACCTTCAGTGGTCCATTCTCGGATTTCATTGGGGTTATTAATTAGCATTGGTAAATTGGTAAGAGTTTTATGAATTGATGCCAGATGATAGTGCCATTCTTTCTTCTCGTTTGATCCACTCTGCATTGGGATTATAATCCTTTGTTTTACTCCAAATATTCTTCCAAAACTATTGCATTTCCGCGATAGATGGTGTATTTTTTTACTTCTATAATTGTTTTTCACAATTTCCCTTTAAAACTGTGTGTCATATCCGTTTGAAATAATTTTGTCGATAGAACCTACAAGACTTTTCATACCATTTTGTTCTCTGCGCCTTTAATTGCAGTTTCTCTTTAAGTATTTCTTTGATTGGTGGGATTTCATTTACTGCTTTAATTCTATATTTCTGCTTGATATTCCTGTTTTTCGGTGTTGAAATATTTGAATTCCTTGATATCTCATCTAGTATCGATGAGTCACATCTGATTTACTCAATTTCTTGCTTTAATTTTGCCTTGCATGTTGTCTATTTTTGTTTGTTGTTTAATCTGTCATGAAATTTCATTATTATTATTATTATTATTATTATTAATAGTTAAGAGATGAGTGCGATTTAAGAAAAGATAAAGAAAAGAAAGAACACTGTCTGACAATGTTAAAAATATTTCAACAATGTATTACATATTATATTTAAATAATTTTTCCATAAAAAAATAAAATATATAAATCTACAAAGAATTATAAACCTTTTACAAACGTTGCGTGTCTATGATTTAATATTGATTAGATGCAATAATTGTGGCACAAGGCCGAAAAAAGGGGGTGATGAGTCAAGGCTGATCGACACTAACTATCTTATACCTAGTTAACCAGATTCACGACCCATTCATTCGTTACAATTTACTCATTTACAATAAGAATCGCCCGTCACCGTTCGCGCCTACATAAACCAAAATACCGCACGCAGACTGAGAAACACCCTATGACTTAAAATTCCAATATTTACAAGTGTATAAAAGTTCTATCAATGTTATGAAATGATTAGGGGTGGCGACCCCGAAAACAAAAACATGTTAATAAGAACCGTCCACCCCTTAAAAATAACAGTTGCTTCTCTATTCTGTCTTCCGACAAAATCAAAAGGCTCTTTCATTAAGGGAGTGGGGGATAAAACATTATGAGCATTAGAAAATTCAAAAACTGACCTAGTCGAGATTGAAAGCGCAGGCCAAAACAAACTGGGGAGGTTGGGAATATCGACTTGGAGCTTAGGGAGAAGTCAGGCACAGGCAGGGAACGACATTTATCCACCTTAACTAGGTACACAAGACGAGTCTATATTAAACGTTGCTTGTCTACGATTTATTACTGATACAGTGTGTCACAAGGCAAATTTTATCAATGAAAAGATGGTTGAGGAATAATGACCCCGAAAAAGAAGGAATGATGTTAATAGGACTCGTCCATCCCACAAAAATAAGAGTGACCGCTGTATTCCGTCTTCCAACAAAATCAAGAGGCTCTCTCGCTAAGGGAGAGGGAAAGAATAACAAATTATGGGCAAAAGAAAATTTAAAAACTGACCCAGTAGAGATGGAAAGGGAGGACCAAAACAAACTGGGGAGGTTGGAAATATCGACCTGGATCATAACAAAAGCAGAAGCCGGGAACAGGCCGGGAACAACACTTACTCACATTAAGTTGGAAGGGATCATCAGGAACAGCCCCGTTGTGACCAAGGGGGACTTAAAAAAGAAAATTAAGGCAAGCCCCGTTCAGAAAAACCAGGCTTACAAAAGCTACCTACCTTTCGTTGAAATCTATCGATACCAACCGGTCAACCTGATCTTATACTGAAAGAATCAGCTAAGATCATGATGGGAATAGCGACTGCATTTGCGTCGTCCAAATCAGCATTCGAGCCGTGACCAGCAGCGTTAGAAACTCCAGAATACGGGAGCGAAAAATTGTCACACGTGTATGCGCGCTGAATGTGGACGAGCTTTTCGGGAGCGATGCGAGGACAATGGTATAAGGCGCGAAGCCGTTTCCTCTAAGCCATGGTCACATCGATGACAGTTTGGCAAATCCACCAAGCACCATTTGAATGTTACGTCATTGAAACATAGCCGACTCCGAACCAGCCACCAGGTAAACGAAAACTCAGGGTTACTGAGATAATCCGCAGTTGGCTCCTAAGAGCGGAACTCGGTCGCTAACAAACGGAACCGAGTGCAGAGCGGATCCTTCACGGCCCCCTCCACTAATTTCCGATACAAGACTCGCTGAGGCCGAGAAAGGTCACTGTGCTGAGGAATGTTCTTCAAGACAGATCGAAACTCGAGGAGGAAATCCGACTGATCCTACTGGGCTTAAGATTGCGTTCAGTCCTCGAAACCGGAGTAGTGATGGTAAGATAAGTGAATGCGGCCCTCACACTTCTCTTCAAAATCAGAATCCTCTGTCAACGCGCGGCGTAGGAAAGCCAATCTCGAGGCGTGTCAGTAACTCGCCAGGTGTCGTATTCACAGCCCCCACCTCATGACACGGATGTTGGGCACAGACATCTCTGTCGACATGATACTTGCGACCACACAACATGAGGGAGGAGAGCAACCGCTCGTTCGCCTTCTTACATTACTTACAGAGAGGAAGTACATCCAAATAGTAAAGGGTGAGAGGAAAGACGTAAGTGGCACACGTCTTGGCCCTAAACTTCAAGGAAACAACCTTCAGCGCCAAATCTCGACCGACGCGCCGACCTTTGCCTGTATTTCAGCGCAATTTTTCTCCAGCTGGAGTCCGGGCCCGAACCACATTCCAAGAATGTGGACGGGCCCGTCCGTCCAACAAAAGGGCCCCGGAAGGTCGATGTCCTTCCAGGCACCTAGCCGCAAGCCGGAAGCAGGTAATCTTGGTCCCTCTGACCCTTTCGTACCGTTCAAGCGCCTTCAGCACCACCTTAGTGTCGCTGCGGGACGACACGAAAGTGAACACGTCATCGGCGTATGCGGAAACCCTTGCTTGACCCCCACCAGGGACAGCGATTCCCCATAGAGCCGAACTGCACGCCCTGTCCTTCAGCCGGCAAAGTAAAGGCTCCAACGCAAAAATGTAAAGTAAAGGTGACAGTGAGAAGCCCTGGCGAACCGACCGAGACAGCGCAAAAGCGCGCGACCGTTTTCTATTTCGCCTGCGCCACAGAACTGGGGGATCGATACAGGAGGGTAATTCACCGGCAGAATGGTATCCTCTAGGATCGAGCGGATCAGATGAAGGTGGCTCTGAATTGTTTGGCACTTCACAGAACAGGTCTGCTCGGGTCCTAACAGAATCTCGTCAACTGACTGCAAACACTCCGACAGAATCTTGACCATAATTTTAAACTCTGTGTTATGGCAGAGTTATGGGCTTGTAGTTATCTAAATTTCGTCCAACACCTTTGTCCTTTTTTTAACAGCGTGATCACACCCCTGGATATCCGGTTGTGGACACGGGCAGTCAAAATCGGAACAAAGATGTATGGTAGACTCAAGTACAATTCACAGGGTAAACCATCATCTCCCGGAGATTTGCCTCCCCACCCCTCTTCAATGCCGCGTAAACATCGCTCTCTGTGGTCTCACCCTCGCAGTTATCCGCTTCAGTCTGCGAAAGACGACGAAAGGCAGCCAAATAGATGGGAAATTCTTCGTCAAAGATACCAGGCTCTTGAAATTCCGCCGAAACGCCTCGCACATGCCATCGGGTGACCGCAGATTACGATCCTCCGGGTATCAAATCTCCCAAATGTAACGATCAGAACCTCGACAGATCTCGTCCTTGTGCAGTTCTCCGCCCATACTCATGGCTTCACTAAACATCTTGTTTAACTTATGCCTAACTATCTGACCCTGGTAGTGCTAGCTAGCACTGAGCCACAGAGCCTATATAGCTAGGTCTATCTCTAGGGGATCTCTTCCAACTACTGCCTGGAAAAGACTATCTTTAAGAGCCTTCACCTTGTTAGCATTATCTAGTACGATTAGCTCCTTCACTATCGAATTTAGCCACTTGTTAAAACGTTCATACAAACAGAGACAAACGTTACTTGTCTAACATTTATTACTGATACAGTAATTGTGGCACAAGTCCGAAAAAAAGGGGGAGACTGGTTAAAGTTGGTCATCACTAGCTATCTTATACCTAGTTAATCGAATTCACGACCCATTTATCAGGTTGAAATCATAGAAAAAGAACATCATTGGAAAATTCGTAAACTTACGGAATCAGCACATATACCAAGCCACAAAATTCTCCAGAGCCGACCAAGCATAGAAATGAATAAAATATGGGAACCAGTAATAAGGAATGCCAGAGAAAAGCGACAATAACAACGAAAATGGGAATATGAGCTCTGGTAAAAAATATAAATGATAACAGCAAAAATTGCAATATGAGCCCTGGATTAAAAATGCTGCTGAAGACATTAGGTTTATAATGTCCAGAAATTCATACACAGATGTCCTCAAGGACACATGGCACAGTGGATAAAGGCGTTAGTTAGATCCAGTGATAGGACCGAAAGAGTGTGTGTTCAATACCTGGTTAAAGCAGCGAGGAACTTGGAGAGAGGAATTAATAGGAGATAACTGATAACTGACATCCATTAGACATGGCACGTGGAACTAGAACAGTCTACCCCAGTGAGCGAAATAAAGGGTTCAGTTCGACATTTCAACCACCTGAGGAAGTCCGGAGCGTACAACGGCCGAAACGTTGTGACAAATATGGCAGTAAAGATGAGGATGATAGTCCGAACAATGTAAATAGTGACTGAGTAAAAACGATAACATTCTGTAAATTTAGGATTATTTTTATGTAATTAATTTCGTACCCTTGCTTTTCAAATTGCACTTTCATTAATTCGGGAATAATTGTTGGTCATATAGTGGTTAAGTTCAAACAGTATTATTACTACTCTAGTAAGTTTGAGTCATATAACCTGTTCCACATTCATCATCTTTTTTTTGTCCGGCTAAGCTAAAATTATAAATAGGTACCATTGCTGTAGAGTAGTAGTTACACATTTCATCTTGGGTAACTATTGCAGTTCGAACTTGATTACATAATCAACAATCGTAGACTTCGGTTTAAACTTTTAAATAACCACATATCCTGTACATTTTAAGTATTATTTCTGTCTTTGTTCTTTATTCAAATACTTTTTAATCAATTCATCCTCACTTATCTTAACCATGCATAGATGTTTTAAAAATACTGTTACTCAACGTCGTTACACAACGAACTTGCACTACAGTTGTTCGAGCACTGTAAATAGTCAGTGGATGTTAACACAGACTTGAACTCTCGCATTTGTACGAACATACTGGTAGCAAATACTATTCTGATATAGGCTACACTTTTTGCATACATTGATGGAATAAATTATCTACTGAAACCTATGATATTTTATTTATTCCGGTCTTAACAAGCATTTATACTAAGATAGCATTCGTAATCTGCGATTTAGAAATGTGCATTTAACTATTTTCGCCAACATTGAAACGTCACGTCAAACGTTTGTGGAAGTTCTGCAAAATAAGCATCCCACCTCTAGAAATAATCAATCTAAATGGATAAAAGCAGCACCTTCGTGGCCTGATTTCACATGATTCCTTGGCCACTGAAACCTGTGTTGAGATCTAAAACTTAAAAAGAAGTCTGCACATTATTTTTTCTCGTTATGCTTTTATTGACATTTATATTATTGTTAAGAAAATTTCCTTTTTCATAATTATTACTTCGCTTATTATCTACCGTATCATAAGTATTTCAAATTCTCTATCGATTTATGACTGAATTATCGTTCTTATCATTTTCTTTCTTCCTGCTAATGATAACGATGAGCATGACGATGCTTGGGATAATGAAAGGACATTTGTCCTTTTTTATTTTTTTCTCTCTAAATTCCTGTCGCATCTCTTTCACATCTTTATACATCTGATTTGTGGTCGCTATCGGTGAGCTTTAAGTGTCACCATGCTTCTCAAAACTGTAACACTGCACTCCGTACTCTTGTCCTATAGAACCAACCTTCTTAACCAATTATCTAATTGTATATTTTCTTGCTATTGGTATTTATATTAAGTGCCAAAATAATTATAGATAAACTTATCACCTTAATGTGTTACTGGTTTTGTTATTTTTGTTTTATTCTTGGTCGTTTGAAACAGTTATTTCTAAAATTGATTTTCTTAATTTAAAGTCTTCTCGATCTGGTCTTTTTCGATCCAATATGGATTCTGACTGATGTTAATACCATTTTCTGTCTCGACGAATTGACGTTATTTGCACAATTACCAGTGATTTGTGTCTATTTTTGGTATTCATTTTAAGTTATTTCACCGCAATCTTCATTTTTCTCTCATACCTCTTTCATTCTTTCTCTACATAAATAGTGTTTTTCTCTATATTACTTTTATGGTGATATTTTGATATGCAAAGCTGTTGTTAGCTTTTTTCTCATTTGATACACTTTTTATTTCTCTACTTTTTACAAATTTAAACCGACAATAACATTAACTTTTCGGTCAGTAAGAATTGTTTGACCATTTCGCATGTTTGATAGGAGGCTCCTTTTCTGTTACGGTGTTGTACTCCACTGAAACAGACATGATTAAGTAGATCGGTTTTATCTGCCTTCTAATTTGTTACGGGTGTTATTATTCATGTGTCTATAATCCTTTTATCACTTCGTGGTAGAAAGCAACATTTCATTGATTTAAGTTTATCTCTTGTCCAGTCTACGAATAGTTATAAATATACGATTAGTGATACTTCCCATGTGTTCATTTGTTTTGCTATATTTCTACTGGTTTTTGTTTCTGATATCGTTCTGAAGCTCCGAAGATATACATTTTTATATTATTAATATTCTCATTTTCTCTTCTTCTTCTTCTTCTTCTTCTTCTTCTTCTTCTTATTATTATTATTCCTTTGATTCAAACATATTTTATATAGATAAAGCCATTCGTAAGGCGTGGGCTGTAATTGTGAGAAAATATTTTGTATTTATTAAGGCATGGGCTACCAGGAATCCCTTCAGTGTGTCTACTAGAATCTTTTTTCAATCAATCCGAATTCTGCAACTACAACTGAAATTGTTGATGCCCTCCTGTGTCACATTTTTGAGATTTCGATTTTAAAGGTCCTTGTATTTTGATATTTGTTAAGATCTTCAAAGATACATTACAGTCTGCATGGACAGCCATGTTAATAAGAAGGCAAATTCTGTCTTTGCAGTCTCTAATCACGATGTCTGGGCGATTAGTTTTGATTGTCTGTGTGTTTTGTAAAGTACCATAAAATATTTATAAGTTCTATCTCTGTAAACGGATCTGGGTGGTGTTCATACCAATTTCTTGCAGTTTCCTTTCTGTGAAAGTTGCAGATTTTCCAGTGCAGATATTGTCCCACACAATCATACTGAATAAATATTCAGTGGGTGCCAATACCGCGCAACATGGTCAAATTTTTCTGGATATTTATCACAGAATCGGCATTTTGGGCAAACAAAATGTACAGTATGTGTGCTTGGTAATTTCTAGTTATCAAGCATTGGTCTTGTGCAGCAAAAATAAAGCCTTCGATTTCAGGTTTTTGACTCTGCACTATGTAGCCACTGATAGGTACGGGGTTTGTCTATTCAGCTTGTTTGGTTCGGGCAGAGTATTGACTATGAAGCGGTTTATCTTGCCATCGTTTCTCTATCAGGTGTGTTGCATCTACCTTTGTTTTCTTTTTGTAAGTATCTTGCATCTGTCTATTATGCTTTACTTGCATTCCTTTTGATTTTGTTGGCTTCATTTATTACTGATTAAAGTTTCTTACATTTTTCATGTTCTTTGACACAAATCTAGTCTTCTGTAGTTTCCAGGTATCTTTGAAGGCCAGTTGTTGAAGGGTTGTAAGGCAGTTCTAGTTGAACTAATCCTCTGCCTCCTTCGGATCTGGAAATATACAGATGATCAACATCAGCCTTCGGATGATGCATGCGGTAGCGAGTGAGAAGCTTTCTCGTTTGGGCGTCCATTCGCTTAATGTCAGCTATGGTCCAGTTAAGGATGTTGAAAATGCATTACCCCACAGGGACAGCCAAGGTGTTTATAGCTGATATTCTGTTTTTTGAAATCAGCTCGGTATTCAGTATCAGGCGCACACGCCTGTAGTACTCCTTTCTTACCTTCTCACTCATTTTGGTATGCATTTCACTAATTCCTAAGTGACTACTGTTTTTTTCTTGTTCCAATTCTCTAATATTTTTGACAAAATCTAAATCTATTGAGTGTGTTTTTGTAATTCTCATTTCTTTAATGTTACTTTTGCATATTTATCTAACCTAAAATTCATAGCTATGTCGTCACTGAAACATTTTACAGTATTGAAGAAACCCTTCAACTCATTGTCGTCTTTGGCAGAGAGTTTGAGTAGGTGACTGAAGACATTCTTGTTTAGTTTTTATGCATAACTATTTTTGTTCAGTTCCTGTGTAAGGGGGATTAAAAAGAGAAGGGGTTATAGGGAGTCTCCGTGAAAGATTTATACGGTTGGAGGTGGCAGTGTCTCTTTTGTGATTTAGGTATAATGTGGTTTTCTACATTCTCATGCTGTACTTAAGGAAATTTACTACCGCACTATCACAGGCATTACGATAACCTATTGATACTGTGCTCAGATTTCTACCTATTTTCTTGTAATTTTCCAGGATCATTTTGTTTATCAGTAGTTGATCTTTGCAACCATATGAACCTCTTCGGCATCCCTTCTGTTCCATTAGAAGAATGTTGTTTGCTTCGATAAATTTATACGTGGTGTACAGATATATTATTGGCTTACATTTTTTCGGATCATTTGTTTGACTCGTTTTTGGCATGAGATCTGTAATACCTTCAGTGATCCATTCTGGGACTTCATTGGGATTATTAATAAGCATTAATAGAATTTGTGCAAGGTTTCTATGGATTGATGACAGATGATAGAACCAGAAATTGGGGATTTCCATTTTTGGTATTTCGTTAGAGCTTGCCTAACATTATTCGTGGTTATACTTTCCCATTCTTGTAGTGCTCTATCCAACATTCATTCTTATTTTTGGATCCATTCTGCATTGGAGATATATTCCTTTGGGTTGCTCCAAATATTCTCCCAAAATTTCTACACTTTTTCAGTATATGGTTGCTTTTTGACATGTACAACTGCTTTTACAAATTCCCTGTAAAATGTCTTGAAGTTCGTTTGGAATATCTTATTTTGGCGATAGAACCTACAACGTCTTTCGTATCGTCTTTGTCTCTGTGCCTTTAACTGCAGTTTTTGTTCCAGAATTTCCTTGATTGATGGAATTTCATTTAGTGACTTAATTTGATATTTCCGCTTCATCTTCCTGCAGTTGTGTGTTGGGACATAATGATCTCATCTAATATCAAAGTTTCACATCTAATTTCCTTTAATTCTTGCATCAATTTTCTCTTGAAAGATGGCTCTTTATGTCTCTTGTTTGATCTTCTGCAGTGCACCATTGCATATTTGCACAATGTGCTTATTGAACTTTGTCATATGAATTTTTGGAGCTGGTCTGTGTACTATACTCAAGTTTATACGAGTACACATTTTACATAGATACAGCTCTTCAAAGGCTTTCAGATGTACTTGCGAGAAAAAAATTATATTTCTTCAATGCATCTGCTACCAGGGATCCCTTGAATGAGTCTATCAGAACATTTTCCAGATGTCACCCACAACTAGGATTATTGATTTCTTCATGTGTCAACATCCTTGTATTTTGATAGTTTTTTTAAATATCAGTAAGAAAGCAGATACTGTTTTTCTGTTTTTTAATCACAGAAAAACGAAAAATGTCAAATTTGTCCAAAATGTATTAGGTATGTGTGAGGAAGGAAGAATACTTAAACCGTCTAACAAGTGCCAATCATGTTCTTATCCCATTGCTTTTCCATCTCGTAAGGAAAATTATTTTACATACATGATATAACTTGCAAAAGTTAGAAAATAGTTTACAAACTTAACGCATCTATCGTTAACTATTCTTAAAAATGTGTGCACAGTAAATGACTCGAAAATTCATTTTTTATTAATTATTCATAGATTAAAATAACATGTTACATTGGATCAGAGAATTGGTGAAATTATTGTGAAATATGACATACCCCAAAACTTAAAATCAGAACTCAGTTGAGAATATTTTGAGGATTTATTAGAAGTAGAATTAGCAACATTCAAATGAATAAGGAAATATTAATTTCTTTCAGCTTGAAGAAGAATTTCACATTCATTCTCCCTTTTATATTCAAGTTTATTTCGTTCTTCATTAAACATTATTGTAGTACCGGAAAAAATTTGGTACTGAAAAATGAAACTATAGAATACTCATGAAAATTATAGATAGGTGATAACATAAAAAACATATTTAGTATTTATTATAAAATAATGGAGCATCATTACTGACATCTAATCAGTGTTTCCTGATACGCGGACGTACGGTTCTTCACGTGATTATCCTTCAAGATTTTACCGTCGAAAAGAAACTAAGATTGCAGACAAACGTCGGAGAAAGACACGCGATATACAAATATTCTAAGTGAGGCAAAAGAGGGAGTCGAAGAGAATTTTTTGTTGAAAGTTTGCCAATATTGTTTCTGAATGGATTCGGCTTTATTTTGTGTACAACATACCTGGCGTAAGAAGAAACTTCAATAAACACAAATGACCCTCGAATCTTAAAGTGCGTACTGAATGAGTGTTTGTAACTCTGGAAAAGAATGAACAATAGCAGAAGAGTTTATATTACATGTCACAGACTGAAATGCCAGAAGCTTTATCAGTTCATTAAGATAACATTAATAAAGTAAGTATTAATGTACATCAAATGCAAGGAAAAATATCCTTCAGGTTTCTGAGGCAATTTAGTACGGAACATTCTCGTGCGAACATCGTCTGTATACCTATGTGTACAAAATTACATGCTATTCGTTTTGTGTAATAGGATGCGTTCCAGAATTTCGAGACTTATAGACGTCACCTTCAATCTGAAATAACAACAGGCAAGTCATTTTATTAGATGTATAGTAATGATATAGTAAAATTACAATAATTTAGGACACTCATAAATGCATCTACTAAACGAATTTATAAAACTTATGGAATTCCTCCGCAATATATATTTAAAGAGATTTTTCCTACTGCCACACCAAGACAAGATGACTTTAAAGAAAAGGACCATATTGTTTTTATTAAAATAAATACAAAAGTTTAAAACAAAAAGCATTTTAGGCGCCTTTCGGCCGACACTTCCTCAAAAATAGAATCGTCGGCAATCTAAAACAGAGATGCTGACAAGAAAAATTATTATCAACAACTGTATTAAAATAAATTAACCAATAGTCATATGAGGTGGAGAAAAAAGATTATGACTAAATATGTTCCCAGTCAGGCAGTGGTTTCCCCGAATAAAGCCAACCTAAATTTCATCTCCCGTTGTGTACACAGGACAACACGTAGCATATGACAATAGACTCCAAGATGTCTAAGTGGAGTCTCGTACGTAAAAAAAATCAAGAGAATAATTTTTCCTGCAAGCAACAGAATTTAATAGGTGCTCTCCAAGCGCAGACTCATGAGTTTGCGAACATCCGGATGTAATAGGTTCATGTGTTCGTACCTTGCCCGGAACGTGCTGGACGATCCTTACCTCTAACCGCTGAATGGTCTTGCCGACATAGTTGATCTCACATCGACATTTATATTGGCATTTAACAGAACTTTGTTGACAGGTAGGCAAGAGATCCTTACGGAGTGGGGGAAAGCCTTTTTCGTAGTAAAAATACTTCGAACAGTAACAGCATTAAAACACTGTTTAATTGAATTAACAATTCTGTCTGCATATGTTTAAGTCCCAGTACCAACCCACGGGAGTCTCAAATAAACAGGACACTTGGAAGGGCCATATCTCTGAGACTCACTGAACTTATTGATCTTTTGTTCAATGGTAGCTGTCAAAACACGTTCAGGGTCACCGTTCATTAATAAAAGTTGTTTGAGTTTCTTCAGCTCGGCGTCGAATCTACATTCAGAGCACAACATCAATACACGATGAGTAAGGGTCCTAATAAGATTAATCTTCCTGGATCTGGGTGCAAACGAATCGCAGGTTAAGTCCAGAAAAAGTGGACTTACGATAAACACTGGTAAGATAACCTGCAGGTGTTCTCCCTACCAGTACATCCAAGAAAGGAAGCTGATCATTCTCTTCTAGCTCCATTGTATATTTTAGATAAGGATGGAGAGTATTAAGGCGAGACAAAAAACTCCTCCGCTTTACCTAAAGATGAAAAAGACGTAAAGTTATCATCTAAATAGCGGAATAAGATTTATTAATTTTATCAAATAGCTGTTTCTCATGAAAGCCAACAAAGATGTTGGCCAACAAAGGACCCAAAGGACTACCCATCGCTACTCCATCTATCTGCTGATACATGCAGTTGTCAAAGCTGAAGGAGACAGACTTCGTAGCCATCCCCACCAACACAACAAAAAGCACTCCCAGGGAAAGATGGAGACGATACAGGTTCACGATACAAAAAGTCCGCACAGATCTCAATTGTTTCATCCAGTGGAACATTAGTGAACAGACTAATTATATAGAACGATACGAAAATCTTAGTATCGAAAGTTGGTTTCAGTTTGCGCATATACTCAACAAAGCGAAAAGAGTCAGTCACAGAACAGAAAATCAACACAGGTTCTCTAACTTCATTAAGCCACTTAGCCAGATTATGTTGGGCTGAACCCACCATTGACAAAATCGTGTAAAAAGTGGAACGTCATTTTTATGAATTTTCGGCAACCCGTACACCCGAGGACGTTGAGAGCCTACAGGATGGATATTAGTATAAACTTCTTTCAATAAGATTTACTCTTATAAAGTTCCAACAGTCTCTTTTGTACTCGAACTTCGGTTTTTGCGGTACCGGCACAAGTGACGTCTCCAATCTTCCGAAACTTACTGCTATCATTTAGGATTAATAGCATTTTGTTGACATAGTGTCATGGTGTAAAACCATAGAAAAGATAACACGGACTCGGATATAGGTCAAATAGTATATTCTTGGAAACGTAGTACAAAGGTAAATGTAGACAGGAGAGTACCTTCTCTCACTGGTGTCCCGACTCACTCATTCACTCACTCTGTGGCTGCTACTTGGTGATCATCACTTGGTGACTAACTTTACTCAGAGTTGATAGCTATATTATATAGGTATGGAAGAGTCCATTTGTAGGTAGGTCTCCACAATACCCCCCACTCCCAAGCCTTTTACTCGGTAAAAAGGTTTATTACTTTCCAGAAATTTAATACCTTTTCTTTTTGGGGTTGATTGTTAAAGTCTCAGTAAATTTCCTCTTTCTCCCCGACCTTCGTTGTTCAGGCATATGCTGCGGGGGCTCGAGGTCAAGTGTGTCGTAAATGATCTCGATCTGTTCTTCCACTTCATCCTGTGTGCTGTTAGAATCTATTTCATGCCGTTTTTTTAATTTGATTAATATATCTTTTGTGGGTATGTCTTGGTCCTTGTATTATATACACCATCTCGCCGATCCTTCTAGTGATCGTGCCCTCCTCCCAGTACGGCATATTCTGCTGAAAACTTTTAAACAAATTTTCTGACCTGGAAGAAATCGTTTTTTTGGTCCTTTTTCGGTCTTACATATTTTTGACTGTTTGGGAATTAATTTGTCAAAAACGGGTCTCACCTTTCTGGAAAAAATGATTTCTGCCGGTGAGCCAGTTGATGGTGTATTCGGGTTCGGCGTAATGCGATAAACTTGCAGAAACTGCTGTAATGCTATGTCGGTAGTAGTTCCTTGAGCTTTTTTTAAATGCTCTTTTCAGTGTGTCAACGAACCTCTCTGCCTGCCCATTTGATCTAGGGTGGTACTGAGGCGTAGTTATGTGCTTAATTTGGAAGATGTCGCAAAAATTCTTAAATTCTGCTGACGTAAACTGTGTACCATTATCGCTGACTACGCAGTCCACTACTCCAAATCTCGCAAACAGCTCATGTAGGAAACTGATTGTTACAGCCGTTGTCGGCCTCTTGCATCTTAAAACCACCGGCCACTTGGCGTAACTGTCAACAACGATTAAGTAATAATAATCGTTAATTGGCCCAGCAAAGTCAATATGTATACGTGACCAAGGCTGGTCCGTTTTTGGCCAGGGTTTGAAAGTGGTAAGTGGAGCTTTGGCCGCCAAGGCGCATCCTCTGCATGTGTTAATCATTTCCATTATGTCCTTGTCCATCGCCTGCCAGTAGACATAGCTCCGCATGAGACTCTTAATACGGTTTCTAACGGGGTGTCCACCGTGGAAGTCTTTTAAAATTCGCTTCTATAATTTTTCCGGAATTACAACTCTATCGCTGTATAATAAGACATTGTCACATAGTGAGTAGACGTCTGGCACGCTATTATCTTTTGTTGCGATTTTACGTTTTATCTCGCAAATAAAGTCATCTTATAGCGCTTCGTTTTTTTATTTCCGACAAAGTTTCAGGTAGATTCCGGACAGTATTCGCTATTATTGATTTTATTTCAGTCAGAACTAAGAGCTGCTATAACTGAGTCTTCAAGTGGTTGATTTTGATTAGCGATTAGTCTGGTTAGAGCATCTGCATGGCCAATTTTATTAGTTGGTAAATAATTTAATTTAAAATTATAGTTGAGAAGGTTTGGTAACCCATCTCAAAAGTCTATTCACCGTATAAACCGGTAAACCCTTTTAGAGCCAATAATTAATAATGGTTTATGATCGGTCTGTAGATTGAAATACCTTCCATGCAGATATCTGTGAAATTTTGTTACCGCGAATATGATACTGAGGGTTTCTTTTTCAATTTGGCTGTACGATTTTTCTGCGGGTATCACCGTTTTCGATGCGTGTGCTATGGGTTTCCGTGTACCACCAGACATAATATGTAGCATACACGCACCGATACCGTATGAACTAGCATCGCAAGCCACAATGATATCTAATTGAGGGTTGAAGTGAGTCAGAAATAGTTCTGATGTTAATATATTTTTTATTTTTTCAAAAACTGACTGACACTCCGTTGTCCAGTTCCAAATTTTCTCTTTTTTTAACAATTCATTCAGAGGAGCGCGTACCTCGTTCATATTTTTTATGAATACTTGGTAATAGTTGGCAAGAAAACTTTGGAGCTCGTTGACATTTTTTGGAGCAGGCATATTTTTTATAGCTTCTGCCCGCCGTGGGTCAGGCCGTCTTCCCTTCTTGTTATTTCATTCATATAAAAATCACATTTCGATTCTTTTACTTTGAGACCGAAATCCTGAATTTTCTCAAAAACCTTGTGGATATGTTTGCGATGTTCCTGGGTAGATTTGCTTGTTATTACAATGTCATCCAGGTAGGCACACGCGAAGTCAAGGCCGCCCAGCATGGTATCCATGACCTGCTGAAATATTGCAGGTGCTACTTTGACTCGGAAAGCCAATCTATCAAACTTGTAGAAACCCCTGTGGGTGTTGATACATAGAAGTTTTGTGCACTCCTCCTCAACAGGGATTTGAAGGTATGCATCGCTTAAGTCCAATTTGGAGAATATCTTTCCACCATTCAGTTTATTAAATAACTCCTTCTGTGTGGGGAGAGGGTAATGGTAATCTTTTAGAGCCGCATTGAGGCCCGTTGATAAATCCGCACAAACGCGAATTTGGTTGGACTTTTTTCTGACGTATACAGCGGGGGCCGCCTATTCGCTAAAACTCACTTTTGACAGTATACCGGCATTTTCTAGTCGGTCTAATTCTTCGTTAATTTTTCCTACTGATGCAAATGGGACATTTCTTTTACTTTTGAAAATGGGTTGAACGTTTTCTTTCAGATCGAATCTGGCTTTTGTCTTATTACATTTTCCTAGCCCCGCTGAGAAAACTTCGGGAAATTTTTTTTTCAATTCGTCTTTCAGTTCTTGGTCATCCGTTGTCATATTTTCCACCTTTTGGCAAAAATTGTTGATTGGTTGATCCCACAACTTAAACCGCTCCATCCAATCCGTCCCAATTAAATTCTCAGAGTTTTTATGGACGAAAACTTTTAGTTTCTTTGTGATGCCATTTAGTGTTACAGGTAGTGTTAGCTCACCTTCAAATTTGATTTTGTCACCTGTTACTGCACGGGCTGTTTTGTTTGCCTTTTTCATCGTTGGTTTCTTTAATTTCCTCCAAGTATGAAGATTAATGATTGAGAGATCCGAGCCAGACTCTAGTTGCAGCTTAACTGTTTTGTTTAGAATGTTAACTACAACGTATTTTCGTAGATTCTTATCTACTTTTTCATTTGATACGGTTTGTCTGACTGTTTCTGTTGTTCCTTTTGTTTCTACAGTGCACCCCCTTGTGGCCAATTTTGCCACAATAATTACATGTCTTGTTTCGGTAAAAACAGTCTGCCACCCAATGTTGTCCACCACAACGTCCGCATGGCCTTGGGGGTAATTTTTGTTTCTCACAGGGTCGTCTACTTTTAGATTGTGACTGGGCATACTCTTTGCTTTCTTTACCTTTCCCGGGGAGTAATTTTTGGCTTGTACTTAATTCTCCTAACATACGATATGCCTGATTCCTCGATGTTTTTGGAATCGCTTTTAACACTAATTACTCGTTGGCAATCTTCAGCTAGTTTTTGTAATGTGAGACCTGGTTTGCTTTCTAGTCTTGATAGAACTCTCCGTCTAATCTCCGAGTTTTTTGCGGAGACTAAACCTTGGGCAAATATTAAACATTTCAAATTGTCAGCTGACAATTCTGCCAAACGAAAATCGTCACAGTGCTTATTTATAATGGACGCAAATGTAAGGTAATCCTCGTCATCCCGTTTTGACAAGTTAAAACACTTCCATCTCTTGTGAAACAGTGTTGTATTAGGGCCAAATAACTCAGACAAAAGTTTTACTGCTTCATAGAACCCGAATTCACTTGTTTTCTTCGGAAGAATGTAATCGACGAACTTACTATGTTCCGCTGTTTCCAACTTTCTCAAAAGTAGGCGAATATTTTTAGCGTTCGGCCAATCCTCACAATCAACCGCAAAAAGATCATCATATCTTCTACAGAAAGCTTCAAATGTTTTATCTTCTTCAGCAAGATAAGTGAATGTCTCCATAGAATTCCAAGTTGTATTGTAAGAAAATGCAGTGTTGTTTTCTCTAACATCCTTTTTACTTAATGTTTTTAGAAGTAATTCTTGTTGTTGTTTTTGGAATTAAAAAAAACTGTTGTTGTTCTCTCTGCTCTGGAAGCAATTTTTCTTCCCATTCTTTTTGCTTTTCTTCCTGTTCTTTTTGTTGTAGGAGCAATTTTTCTTCCAACATTTGTTTCCGTTCCTCAGACTTCTGTTGATAATAAAGTTGTGCCTTCATCATCTGAACAATGATTGCTTTAAAGTCCTCTATAATGACATCAAATACGCGTTTTCAGAGAGAAAGAAAAACAACGGAATTTAGACAATTTTTCTTCTATAAGAAAGGGAAAGAAAGTAATTCCTTTCCTTAATATTTCTCAGCTCTGGTTGGTCAGAAAAAAATCTTTTTTTCCTAATACAGTCTAAATTCTTCTAATTTTCTCTAAGAGGAGAAAAACAATTGCATAAACAACCACGCTGCCAACAGAAAATATATTCTTCCTTCCTTTTTTTCCTGTGTGGTCAAGAGAAGCGAAGAACAATGCAATGCTTTAGATTATAGCAACGAAGAGGAAAAATCTTACTTACAATTTTTCAGTAGTAAGTATTTTCAAGTTGTTGGTTTTAAATGGATTGAGATAATATTTCTTTTATACTTTTCCCTTCTTCCTAAATGTATCCAACGTCCGCATATCTGCCTTTTTTCGTATTTACGTTGTCTGTTATTCGGTTGGTGTCAGTTTTTTTTATCAGTTGTATATTAACATACAACTGTTGTATGTGTAACTTTCTTTCGTGAAAATTTCTCCTTGGTTCGCCAGAATTGAGGTTAACACACTGGGATCTTTAGACGTCTTTAGGGTTATGGCGTGAGCTTTTTTTCTTTTAGGTAGAGGTTTCTCTTTGTGGTTCGAATATTCTTCGTCGTCAGTTGTTATGGACACTGGCAAACGGCAATTTTTTTTGTGTAGATCCGAAGTTCTCGTCGCCAGTTGTTATGGTGTAAAACCATAGAAAAGATAACACGGACTCGGATATAGGTCAAATAGTATATTCTCGGAAATGTGGACAGGAGAGTACCTTCACTCACTCACTCACTCACTCACTCACTCACTCACTCACTCACTCTGTGGCTACTACTCGGTGACCCTCACTTGGTGACTCACTTTACTCAGAGTTGTTAGCCATATTATATGTGTGGAAGAGTCCATTTGTAGGTAGGTCCCCACAATACATAGTTGGAATAATTTAATATTACGACGCCCGAACCTTTGTCAGGCTTAGTGATATAAATGTCAGTCTTTCTTTTCAATTGTTTGGCCATTTGAAAATGGTTCCTCTGCCAAGGGAACCACAAGAATCAATAGAGGAATTGACAAAGCTGTACGCTAAGTCATTCAGACATGCTTTAAAACGAAGCAATTGGCAGATGCTTAGATAATTGAACAAAGAGCATTTCAACATTACTGAAAACCTCTATTTTATCAAGATCCCTAGAGGGGATACAAAATACCAAAGCTCGGGTCAGGACCAACTTATCAGACTCGGACAAACAGTAATGGGACAAATTAATAATCTGTATGTTCGTGGCGACATACGAACCAAAAATCCTTTAAATCAAGGAATTTGAATAGGCTAAATTGTTAGCCTTGGTTCTATTATCAAAATAGACAATGCCGTCATAAAGATATTTGGAGAACAGAAACTTATCCAAAAGAGAAAGTGTGTACCAGACTTTACCCCATACAACCCGATAATGTGCTCTTGCTAAGTTGAGTAGCTCAGAAAAATAAACAATTTCATCCCGCAGGAAAGCTCGCTCCACATTGTAAATGTTACGATACTTCACCCTCAAGATGCGCCGAACAATGTTCCTGGGAATGGCATGATTTTGGGAACACGAATTCAACAACTCAATTTTATGTGAAACGGACCGTACTTTTCGTCTGAACCGAATAGTATTATTGAGAAGTGTAATAAATTGGTGGTGATAACGATCCCGAAAATATTTAAAGAGGTTTTTCCTTCTGTCACGCCAAGACAAGATGACTTTAAAGAAAAGGACAGTATCTCTGTTTTAGATTGCCGATTCTATTTCTGAGGAAGTGTCGGCCGAAAGGTGCCTAAAATTCTTTTTGTTTTAAACGAGATATTTTTGTATCGGTTTTACTAATAAAAATATGGTCCTTTTCCTTCAAGTCAACATGTATATATATATATATATATATATATATATATATATATATATATATATATATATATATAAGAGCAAGATCTAAAAGATCAGCCCATCTAACAGTGATCTCATCCTACAATAATCCATATGTGGCCTCCTTTGTAAATCACTAGCGGGTCTTAAGTGCCACTTAAGATTATCGCACAAAATTTCATAACTGAATCAATTAAGCTGCCAGATCCTCATACGTCGAAACCGACGGGAGAGTCTATTATATATATATATATATATATATATATATATATATATATATATATATATATATATATATATATATATATAACCAACACCAAACGCTTTTCATGAAGGATTTTAATACGGCATTACTTCTTATTTCATTTCTAAAATGAAAACAGTGATGTCCACCTTTACAGAGTATGCCTATTTGAGTGGACATCACTGTTTTCATTTTAAAAATGAAATTAATAACTGTCGAGAGATCGAAAAATTTTATCAATGAAAATTTTCACATCCCAATACGTAGATATTTTACTCATATATTGCGTATCCGACTGATAAATCTATCAATGTTTTAATTGGTTATTTAACAGAAAAAAACTGTTGCCGAAATTTCATTATATATATATATATATATATATATATATATATATATATATATATATATATATATATATATATAATTATTTATTTAAATATTATAACATAAATATGTTATAAAATCACTGCAAAAATAGCCATTTTGTTTCAACACTTCTGGTGTCTTATCAAGTGATGATGTTGAATTTTAACATGATTTCAATGAAAAAATTAATTAAATAGCATATATATATATATATATATATATATATATATATATATATATATATTTGTGCGTGTGTGTGTGTGTTTGCGTACACAGTACACATTAGTATTGGTTCAATTTTTGCAAGTATTGCACAAACGTTTTGGATAAAGCTTTTTTGGATCATTATCGGATCAAAGTATTTAAACCTTAAGGATAAGAAACTATGGGTGCTATTCTATTTCTTCATTCAACGATTAAACTTTCGTGTCTTATCATGATGTAATTCATGGAACAATATACAAACTAATTCCGACACTGGATAACATGAATGTATCAGTTGTAAAATGCATTAAAATAGCACTTCCCAAACATTGATCGTTATCTTAAGAAATCAATCATATGTAAGCTATTTAAGACGTCCAAGAAAAGCATCCTATTCTTAATATTATGTTCGTAAAGAAAATGACAAATCGATTTATTTTCAAACACAGATTTCAGTCTTTCATTTCAATGTTTAACAGCATTCTCATCATTATCAGTAACGTTCATATTATCAGTGTCATGAAGAAAATTATCTATGACTTCTTCGTAGTGATAATTTTGGCGAGCTCTAACGTTCTAATTATAAGCCGTCACTTGTATACGACGTACATTTATTTAAATTAAAAATCTATCTTTTTAAAAAATATCAGGATGAAGATAAAACAATTTCTTTGATGGTAGTAAGAAAAGTAACGTTCCTGGTGAGGACTAGAGGTGATTCTTCAACAAAAACATTATGAACTTTTGAATAATTTCCAATAGATATGATCTGGATATGTGACAAGCAATACACAAACTGAAAAAATACAAAAAGAAATTTAACTGACCTTGTTTGATTTTCATAAAACACCGTTGAATTAATTCGTGCTTCGCATATATATATATATATATATATATATATATATATATATATATAGTGGATGATGCGACTTATGCCTATTAGAGAAAAGATTCATCCTCAAAATATTAAAAACTTAGGTTTACTTAATAAACGGATCGAGCTAATGATCGCACGTAGGCATACAACGCCGTATCTCTTAAAATACTGGAAACCTGACTTATTCTAATTCCTTTTCCTTATATTTTTATTTTAACAGGATCTAGGTGCCATATCAGCTTACTTCTCTCTAACCTGTTTGCGTTATCATGAAAAACCTGTAACAACGTCTCTAGCATTATTTTATTAATTTCCTTATATATCTATCTATATTTATCTTTTTCTTCATATTTATGATCTTTATTTTTATACTATATAGTTTCCTTATATATATTTATTTATTACACCCATTTATTTAATTCCCTTATATTTTTTCTTATTTCCTCATATTTTTGTTTATTTTTTCCGCATATATTATAATTACTTTCCGTATATCTATCTATTTTTTTATATTTCACTTACTTCCTTATTTGTTTACCTTACGATGCTTAGAAAATGTCCAACCAGCAGTAAAAAAGAAGCGAAACGTGCCGTTTGCCCGCAGAATATGGTCTGTGTGTGATAAGTTATTGCCGAACAAAAACCGACATACACCTATAGTACTCAAGAGATCATTTGAACCTGGTACAATAATTAACAGACTAGGAAATGTGATGTACACAGTACAAGGCGAAAAGTCTACCCACAGAAGACATATTGACCAAATACAAAATGAGATTCAAAGACCACAGGAAGACACAGAAATTAGGTCAAACAGGAAGAGAAAATTTACCGAACCTCTGATTATCGACCATAAGAGGAAAAAAATACTAACTACCCCCAAAAGGGATCTAAGGAGGGGGGTGTTGAGGGGTCTCCCCTTTTTATACAAATGGACTCACCCAAGGTATACATATACTACTACAGGTGAATACCCGGACAGTAGTAATAGAGGAGGGTAGCACAAGAGTCACAGTAACTATCACGTAGATTCAGTAAGAAGTCATACAGCGATACGTCGATATCAAATACTATATATATATATTTGTCTACTAACCCCGCATTCCTGGAACTACTAACCTGTATTACCAGTTTGTATTATTACGTTAATATATTTATTTCCTATATTCATTCTTGGCGTTTGTTATTATTTGATACCAGATTTCATACCGGAATCCACAACATTTACGAATTTTGATTGATCAGGAATACAATTCCTTAATGGGCATTTAAATTATTAAATAATATTTGTCCTATTTAATTTTGTTCTAGGAGGTGAATTATTATTTTTAACAATAAGGTTAGAGGTTTTAAATTTTTTATAATAAATAATTAATCTATTTTTTCCTATTGTCAACTGGTGTTGTGCATTTTTTATAATGTTCTTAATTCTGCATTCATCCTGTTTATAATTTTTGTTCATCTGATTTAAAAAAAAAATATTAATATTAAGGTTTATGTTTCTATTCTCGCCGTTGCTATTAGCTACCTTAAACAAGAAACGCCTAATGTGGAAATCCAACAATTGATTAGGAAATCCGTTATTAATCAGCGTTTGCTTTACATTTTTTAATTCTTTAAAGAAAGGCGTGCGAGAGGATGAGTTCTCGTGCGCTCTCGTGAGGAAATTTTTAATAACAACTGTTTTATTTCTAAGAGGACATTCACTAGAGAAATTAAGATGGCAAGAGTCTTATTAATAAAAACAAACAAACCAACACTTAATAATATTAACTTTGAACATGGACATAATATCTTGACCGTGTTTTGAAACAAAAAAATGAAAACATTTTATAAAACATACATACAACAAACTATTTCTTATTTTAACAGTTAAGATATATCCCTTGAAAATGGCTAAATGTATATCCGAAAGCGCTCGGATAAAAAGAACATTCGGAAAAATTTTTATATAATTTATCATTCGAAAAGAAAAAAAAATATTAGATCGCATGAAAATTTGTATAAAAAATAAATAAAAGCACCTAGTCTGTCGTAAACACACACACACACACACACACACACACACACACATATACATATATATGTATATTCCTCGTCTCGTTGAAAAAAGGACATAGGCGTCTACGAAATTTCCGACTTTAAAATCTTTCTCTTCATATTTCAGTTTAGTCAAAAGTAATTTTGATAAGCAAAATTATGTATCTCTTGTATACGTCTTTATGATGATTATATGGCGAATATATTAATAACTACCTATAAAGTTGATAAATATTTACAGCAAATGTATTTATCTAATATATGTATATACCTAATTATTTTCCTATATATCATAGTAAATAAATTTGTTTTAGTATATATATTTATATGAACACCATCAATAAAAGTATGTGAATGAACACAGCGTATTAGTTAAGCATGAGTTACAGTTATGAGTTTAGCGATTAAACTTCGAGACAGGCACCGAATGCCAGATACGGAGGGGAGGCCTAAGTGCCAAAATGTAACAAAAGCAACAAACCGGACGCAATCGGCCAGATTAAATAATTGTATAATATCTGATGACCACAAACATGCTTTATAATTCTTTTCCTAAATTCTACGAATCTGAAATCTCATTACATAAGATGGAAATATTAATCGACATCAGTATGTTATGTCGAGAAGATTTTAAAGTAAAATGAAGCGGAGAGTTTTCTAATTCCATCAGAAATAAATCTTAACTAGAGAAAGACCAAAGTTCAGAACAATATTTTTTTTAAAGTTCAATGGACGAACACATTTTTAATTCACATAAAGTATGTTAATTACTAATGGTATTTTTCTCCTGTGCCCGGAAATCTGGCTTTATTTTGAAAGAAATATAGAATATCAGTAAAAAAGAATGCAAAAAATATACTTAGAAAGAAATGACGAAGAAGCGAAAATATTAACGAGAGAACGAAGAGAGTACATAAAACTGAAAAAAAAGAAATAAAAGAAACTTAGAAAAGTGAAATAAAATGAGGCTGTTGAGAAAAAATGAAAGACAGAAAGTCAGTAAGAGGAGAATGGGAAATAAAGAATAAACGACAGATCATGAAGCGAACAGGCAAACAGACAAAAAGAAGAAATAGTATTTTTCCATGAATGAAAACAAAATATAAAAGAAGAAAGGAAAACATGAAGATAAAGATTTCATCACAGCGACTGAAACCTCTTGCCTTTTCGCCATCTTGATAAAATTATATCCTTGTTATTATTCTTCCGCTTTCGTTGTTTCGCCATTATAGCTCTTTGACCTTTCATGCCAAAAAGTTTTTTGTACATTGCATGACCCGATACTCTGTCTTTATCATTTTTTAAAAGAAAAGTGAAAATATTTTTTTCTCATTTTTTAATAAATTCGTGTCGTCCTTTAGATATGTCATCCTGTTTCACTGATATTTAGTGTCTTTCTTTTATGTAATGTTTTTCATATTCCGAATACACGCTTAAGCGATGTTTCAAAAAGGATTATACCACGCAAAACACAGTTCAACCACAAAAAGAAAAAAAGAAATTAAAAATAAGACTGCCTGATGATTTGTACTTGTATTACGCTTGTTTATTCCTGAAATTTACACAATGTATGCAGTGTATCTAATTTTTAGGCTCAATGATTTTAAACAGTTTTATCCATTTATAAATTTATTTATGTCGGTCTAATCCTATTTAGAGTGACCAAGTATAATAAATATCATATTAAATGCTTTTCTTAGTGCTTCCTTTGGTTTTCGGTTGAGATATTCCGCCATTTTCAACAAACCTTCCAGATTTAATGTCAAATAATTTATGTTTTATTTTATATTATGCAAGGTTAACGTGGCAGTGACATAATTAAAATTATATTTCAAAAGTCATGGAAAATAAGGCATTATAAACATTCTCCCGAGAGGAAGAATAGCTATACCTCTCCTATTGAAGCAGACGAAGTTCTTGATATAAGACGATTTAAATCATGAACACTGCTTTCTGTGAGTATATATCTTTTCTACAATCATTAAAACGATTTAAAGTTTCCATCGCGAAATAAACATTCACATAATTATTCGGCTTATAACGAGCTGAAGCAAACGTTTTTAAACTCAAAGGTAGAAATATTGCTTTTTCAGCAACAAAGGATAAGTGATTTGTCGATTGAACTTAACACAATATGTGTAGAATGCAACTTGCAAGTAAGTTATTAATATGGGCTAAAACCGTTCTATGTAGGTGATGTATGAATGGATGTTTCAGAATAGATGTGACATTCTAAATTGTTATGGGCACCAGAGCCTTCATATTAGTCTTGAATATTCCGTAAAATCGATTTGGATATTTGGTTGTCATAAGAAACTGAAGACCACACCAGATTGCTACTAACAGAGGTAGATACATTTCAAATTACGAAGCATCTGAAAATTATAAGAGACATAACGTAAAATGTTATGATGCGAATTAACATTTTGAATTGTGAATGGGAATAAAAATAGAATAATGATTAAAATTCCAACAATCTATTTTTGTCATTATGATACAAATACAAACAAATTTAAATTAAAAAAAACATCTGAATAATGAGATTAAGAAGATAAATTACTGATTAAACTTGAATTAAAATATTCCATTGTCTCTTCACAAAAATAAGTAAATGCTTAATTCTTATATAGTAATAGCGAACATTATATTATATATTATATTAATTAGACTCACATTTTTATGCAGGTCCTCCTCACAATTCAGTTTAGTCTTCGTTCTGGTAATGGATGCAATGATGACATATACGTCATCAAACAATTCTAGGACATTACTTACCTCTCTAATAGGAAATTGTATACCTGCTTTGTCAACCTGACAGCAGCATATAACCACACGAATAGAGACTTCTTCTTCTCACCCATTTGAAAAACCTTCCAACTTCGAATCCACTGAATGCATTACTCTAATGCATTTACAAGCATTTTATTTAAGCATTCCCTACCATATTCCAAACGAATCTACTAATAGAAAACAGTGATCTTACTTTCCTCCCGAGGCCGATGTACTGATTATGATGGGCTTATGCTGATGACATAGCAGCATCCGTCATCAAGAATTCGAAAATAAGCCTTTTCAAAACAAAAAAAAGCTCTAGAATTGGAATGAAAGAAGTGATAGCCCCTATCCTGAATCTATCATAAAAATTCAGGATGTAAATACCAAACATTTCAAATATCTCGATGTATGGATCATTTATAACAAATTTAGTATAGGATATAAGAAAATTGAACATATAATAGTCTGCGCTAAAGGTAGTTTCACCTAACACCGCAAATTTCTACAAAACCAAAACATTAACTTAAAAACTCGAGTCATGGACTTAATTAGTCTCATCAAATGGCGACTTTCATATGGATGTCAGGCATGGCGCCAAACCCGTTCAGAAATATCTAAACTGTCAGTTGTATACAATCACTTTCTATGATTAATGGTTAAAATGGCTTTCAGCGAATGAAACCTGAGAATATAGGTGAAGACCATATTTTTGTGAAAATTGTGAACCGGGGCTTCAGAATGACAATCTAAATAACAAACCCACATCGTTCGGGCACTTTCAACAAAAGAAACAACTAAAATGGATATCGCATGTAACTTGAATAGAAAATAATGACATAATTAAGATATTAACATTACACACCACTGGTAAAATCAAGTTCCCACCAATAGGGGAAACCGCCCTAACAGCTACTGAACTTCATAACCTGTTTTCCTGAAAAATCGTTTTAAGAGACACATTTTATAAATTTCAAGCGACAGTAATACTGAGCCGAATGTTTCTTTATAAAGAAACAGCTAATATTACCATTATAATTACTATTACACCATTATATAGATA
This sequence comes from Acanthosepion esculentum, assembly GCA_964036315.1. Classification (NCBI taxonomy): domain Eukaryota; kingdom Metazoa; phylum Mollusca; class Cephalopoda; order Sepiida; family Sepiidae; genus Acanthosepion; species Acanthosepion esculentum. Next base: position 108,170,743 of record OZ038486.1, read on the forward strand.
ATATTATCTATCATATAATAAATTATATTTAGTTCTATCTATCTATCTATCTATCTATCTATCTATCTATCTATCTATCTATCTATCTATCTATCTCATGAAAAGTCACTTAAAACTTGCATTTGCAAGAACTTTTTTAACGAAACTTTTACCTGTCGGGGATATTTATTTATATCTGCTGTACAATTCTCTTTCCAAAATAGAAAATTATCAATATTTTAGCTTAAATGCCGACTTATTGGGCGGCATTTAAGCTAGCTCCTGCGGAAAGCTCTTCATTGGGCCTTCGGTCCAACAATGACAGTTCATGCATTGAGTATATATTAAATTTTATTGAACAATATTTTTCAAACAATTAAGAGTTTTCATCAAAACAATGATATAATTTGTTTATTTGGAACTTATTGCAAAGCTGCACGATAAACAATATTTTGGGTTTTCCCATTCCGGGCCAGTACAAATAGCTTGTTTTACATGTCCAACCCCTGAACAACCAACGTAGTGCTGGTCATGAGAAAAACAGGCTTCCATCAGATGAAGTCCAGTTACTTTCAGTGATTGTCCTTGGCACTTATTGATTGACATTGCATAGTTCACTCTCAATGGAAACTGAAGAACTCAAAAGGAAGACCTGGAAGAATTAAGGGGATTATTGGAATTAAAAATCATTCTCCTTTACTGGGCCAAGAGATGAGGGAGCATCTTCTTGCAATTAACCTTGTTCCATTACAAAGCTTTGGAGGATTCAGATTTCTCAGTATCATAACTGGAATATTTTCTTTTAATTCCAGCCTGTGTAATGCCATTCCAGCAGGACTCAATGAATTCAGGAACTCTATTAGATAATTCACTGCCTGCTCTTGTTCAATCACAGTGTTAATGAAAAATTACTTCAGCTTTATTTTGGAATTTCTTGGAGGAGATTTCAGTTGATTCTATCCACAGTTTGATTCTTGGGAGCTAATATAGCCCTCTCACAAAGCCAGTTTGAATCTATGAAATGGTGTTTAATTTTTGGATAATTGAGACTGAAATTCCACAACCGTTTGGGAGCGAAATATCTCCATTTCGGTTCACTTTGATGGTTCCATTGCCAAACTGCAAGAGCAAACCAGCAAATCCTCATGTTTCAAGCTCACCTGCAATTCTAACTCTTATGTTTGTTTTCAGGCTGAGTCTTTGAACATAGCTCTAAGTGTAAGAATTTTTCAGGCAATCATTGATTTCATCAACTGGACTTCCTCTTGCAAATGACTGGTAATATTTGTCTAAAATCACCAGAGAGTAGCACAGTGATACCTTCCATGATTTGTGAATTCTGTCTAATGTCCTAGAGCCTCAAATGTTCGCTTGTGTGCCATGGTACATTCATCCCAGACAATGAAGCTGTAGTAGCTTATCCAGGTTGGTTCTTCTTTTGATGTTGCAAATTCATTGTAGTTCAAATTCAGTGGAGGTTTGGGGGTGTTGTTTGTTGTACGCCCTCCAGGCAAGAGGGTAGCATCAATTCCAGACGATGCTACTGCTAGAGCTACCCTTCTTTGGAGTCTCACACCATATAAAAGAAGGTTAGTTACAAAAGTTTTACTAGTACCTCCAGGTGCATTTAAGAAGAAAATCCCTTCATTGTTGTTGCTGATGTCATCAAGGATCTTCTGATACACTTGCTGTTGGTCTTGGTTCGACAGGGTCTCATAGTTTTTAACACATTGCCACAGTTCTATCATATTACATTCGGTTTCTCTCAAAATTTCTCTGTTGATTTGTCCAGTTTCTCTACTTGGATTTGACAGTCCAAAATTGATGTGATATCTTAGAGCCAAGCTCATCACTTTGTCTTCAATTTCACAGAGATCTAAATTTGCAATCTGAGGATTCAATTCCAATCCTGTAAGTATCATTGGAAGAAAATGAGATAATTAAAAGTTAGAGTGTCGTGTCCCTTTAATTGAAAAAGTGTGACATAAATACATTTTCACAATTATTATATAAATGAGATATTTAAAAGTTAGAGAGTTGTGCCCCTTTAACTGAAAAAGTGTGACTGACACTTTTGTATTTATTAGATTTATTGTGAGAATACATCAGAAAATGTAAATTGAATACTGTTCATCGCAATGCTATTAATTTATAGCTCGTTTAATCCCATAAATTTAATTCATTGGCAATTAAATAAAATATATTCACCACCTTCTAACCACATATATACTCTACAGTGCACATTGGGAAAGCACTCGCGTCTGCTGATACATCAGTAAAAGAAGAGAAAACTTTCTAATGATAAAGTTAAAGACAAATTATATTTTCTACAACCACACGTCTGATAACAGCAATCGTCTTCCCTAATCGTCGCATCCTTCATTCTCGCTGTAAATTGCCCTTGCATAAAAATGAGATTTCAACATAACAACATCATGAAAAAATAAAAGCTAAATTCTCCCTCGCAATCATTGATAAAATCACACTGCTCCATAAAATTCTCAACAAAATATAACTCATTTCAGTACATTAGAAAGAATGACAAATCATTTAGAGTAATCACCATGCTCTTCGCTGATTAATGTGAACAAATCTTGTTTTCTGGGAAACACGGTTAGCTACCAGTGCCAATGATAAGCCATTTCAAAATTTGGAGGTCTGTAAAAGTAATGAAGTTGAAAATAAACATGAGGTTTAGATACAGAGATAGTATAAACAGACAGACTTTGCAGCTCCATAACTAGATTTCAGAATGAATGATTCTCTTCATTCAAGTAGTTGCGAGGTTTCTGCATTCATCTTTCTGCAGCAATACACTGGCCATGAATAGCTTTGTACCCGAGTCATACTTCATCCCGGTGATGTCTTAGCAAGGTAATTTTCGGCAATGAATACAGAATTCAGAATGCATGACGGACATCACAGATTATTTCATGCAACCAGGAACATTTCTAAACCGCATCCCTTCATCTGTAATGACTGTAACCACAAAAGTTTGGCTTATCATACTGTTATGCAAATTTTATCCTTAGAACTAAACTACATACAGGGAAATCATTAACGCTTGCATTTATTCCCATTGTGGCCTCTAAGAAAATGTTTTCGTTTAGTATGCAACGGAAGCAGTTTCCTATTCGAATCTGTTTTGAAATGAATGAAAAATAAAGACACGGCCCTAGATCGTCATGTATTTGAAAATTGACTTCTAACATAGTCATGGTTTAGCCATGAGAAGAGTTTGAAATACTAACGAAAATGCTACGATCATAAAGAAAGTTAAAAGCAAAGGAATCATAGGCAATCTATCCAGAGTTTCAGTATGAAAACGTTTTGGATGCTAGATATAGAATGTTAGATGTATGTACCTATTAAAAGATATTTAAAATAAAATACTGGATGAACATCGTTTACCATCTTTAATCCCACATAAATAGCATTTATAGGTATGAATACGTCTATAGATTTGTACATAGATATGCATTAATAGTTGAAAAAAGAAACGAAATGATAGAACAGTTCAAGGGGATTTTTAGTTTGTTTGCAACGACTTTCAATTCCTACAAGAATAATGCTAATATTTCAAAACTGTAATGTAATGTTATATTAATGGAACATTTACATAAGGTTCTATTGTTTTATTTTACACGGATCACACCATATAACTGAATTCCTTAATTTGAATATAATCTAAATATATAATTTAACGTCAATTTTAAGGCGGTTTGCATTATACAAAAATCAAATATATTTATTTCTGAAAACCTTGAAATTAGTTGTGACTTAGATTCAATCCTTTATATTCATGCTATAAACGGACCCACGTAAAACGCTGACAGCGTTTTTAGATTGTTCTTATCTTGAAGTCACTTTTCACAGCTTCCCACAATGTCTTGATTTTCCGATTTTTTCTTCCTTTTTTTTTTTTAGAAGTGTGTGTCTGATAACATGTTCTTTCTTTTGGCTCGTGAGAGATATATTCGCTTTAATCGACAAGATTCGATGTTCCTTTTCTTTCTTCGAATGTATTTAGTGAACACAGGTCGAGCTGTTTTAGGGTAAAAGTAAACCCATAGAGACATTCTACCATCATTGCTGAGTAGATAAAATTCGTTATCACTTTCTCTAGTAATTACTGCAAAATAAAGGAAATGAAAGTAGCTATTGTTTATACTTGCTTACAGGCTCTACCTTACAGGTGTTTTCCTTAGGATTTTTCTCATAATAAGGTTTCCGATTAGATTTTTAATGAAGAAAACTGATAGATAACATTCGTGTTCAAGATGAATTTACGGAGGAATGTTCTATAGAAGAATAACAATAGAATTGTGAAATCTAAAGGCAACAATTATATTTAAAATCCTTACTTTATCTTATTGTTACTTTTACCAAAAGATAAAGTAATATAGACAAAAGAAACGTTTATAATGGAAATCATTATCTCAGAATTCAAATAATTTAAGATCCTTAGATTGTTTGGACTGAAACCGACTGTATTTAATTAATTTATTTCTTTACAGATTATCAAACCTCTGTAAAGACGAAAATATTTTCGTTTGTAAGAATAATTCTATTTTGCTAGTGAATATTGCATTAACAATTACTTCGTGAAAAACGATGATTTTTCTATTATATAAGTGCTACTTTTAACACAAAACTTGGGAAGGATATGGATTCCTACCTTTCCCTAAACCTAATGTAAGAAAATGAGAATAACGGAAAGAATTTATCTTGACTAATATCAGCAATAACATTGAAGCTTCTTCCTACAGCGACGTTTTCGTGCTGTCAGAAAGCACGGCCCATAGCTAGGAGAAGCTTTTTCCATACCGCTCCACTGCATTTTTATTTTTCGTATACAACGAGATTGCACCGCTTCAGCTTCGGCTTCTTACACAGCATTTCTACAACCCTTCAAATGGCTCCTACACGACGAACATCCGCATTTCAGCAACTGAAGAACCTAACACCGTTAACGTTACACATGCAGAACAGGCGACTGCGGAGGAGCACATAATAACTCCGGTTACAGATGATCATATAGCGTCTACTTCAACCTCTGCTTTGCACTATTCTGCGTGCCGTGGCGATGACCAACCCGGCAGCTCTGCAAAGGCTGCAAAAACACCCAGGCGAGGCAACCTTAGCAGGCGTTCTAAAAAAGCCTCACCGGCTAAGGGGAAACGGGAGCAGGATTCCATTGAGTGCACCTCCTTGGGGGAGAAGCGGCTGGCGTCTACTTCAACCTCTGCTTTGCACTCTTCTGCGTGCCGTGGCGATGACCGAAAGAGTCTCTGCGGCAAAGAGAAAGCGGGGGGAGGAAACTGAGGTAGAGGCCTCTTTGAGGCTTTCCAGTCAATCTCAACGGAAGCAGTATGTTTTGTCACATGAAACGCTTGGTGAACGTAACTACCGTTTGTACTGCAAATCAGTTTACACATATTCGTTGAAAAGTAAGAGGAAACTATCTAAACGTACGATTTTTGAATCAGGCACGGGCAACGCCGGGTCATGCTGCTAGTGAATAATAAAGGAAGAGCATTGCGGACTGGGCCAACACTAAAGGAATTGAGGACAACGAAATAGAAATGAAATATAACAACCAGAAATTGCATAACCAAACAGTACGAAACATCACGTCAATAAAAAAAACCAGGAGCAAGGCAAAACTTACTGTAGATGAGCTTGAATAGAGAAACTGAAAGAATCCTGATCCAGAATATTTCTATAATAACAAATGATATTCAAACTAAGACAGACAGAAAAATACAATAATAAATGTAGTTTATGAGGTAAGGGACGTTAGTCATATAATAAACAAGTACAGTAAATTAGTTTAGTTTAGTGAAAAATAGGCAGTGAATGTTGCTTTTTTAACAGATAACAAAGCCAAATTACAAGAAAGGGAAAACCTGGAAAAATAGCTGAACCAAATTACACTCCCAAATCATTATTTCCACGCTTGTAACTGTTCCCAATAACCTTGATAAAGGTAAACCAAAACTGGTGCCACACTAAGATGTTTTTGATATTGATAAGGCTACTGAAGGGATAAACAAAATATATGGCAAAGGTAAAATAATGAGGCAACCCATTTTTCAAAAAGCTAATAATTATGGCGAATGTAACCATAAAGACATAAAACACGTAAATCATACTGTGTTGATATTAGATTCATATGATTGATTTGTTCGTTTTCTACGGTTTATCAACCATTTGCAGGTTATTTAACGTCACAAAATATGTTTAGATGGTAAGAATTATTTTGGAGATAATAACGGTTTAATGATACAAACCCCTAATTAAACCATAACTGGAAGAGAATAGGTGGATTCATATCTTTCCCAAGGGGTATTTGGGCGTAAGTGAATATAACGAACCCAACACGAATTGAATCTCGGCTCTCCGATTAAAGATTCTGAGTCATTATCCATTACCCTAACCGCACATCCAAACTTACAGCAACTGATATTCCCAAGTGGTCACCCACGAGGGACGTTAAAAGCAGGCGCGTAAAATTATCTTTGTAACATTGTAACTACAGAAAGTGTAATACATATATCCCAAGGCACATTGTAATAGCAAAAGAAACTAAGCAAAGCATTTAGAGAGAAAAACAATGTCAGGAGAATTCAAACAAAGAATACTAGATTGCGGTGTCAAGTGTAATCTTCTATATGACAATGCGAGCTGGACAGTTTTGTCACAAATAAAGAAAAGATCTGAAATGACAGGGCTGCGATACTACCAACAAATACCATATACAGACTATATAAGAAAGGCAGGGGAGATTTGAAAGCGGATATGAGCCACAGAGAACGATTGAAAACAATTAGAATGAAAGAGACAGCTGAAAGTTTTACGACAAATAAGGAAGGCAAGTTTGGAAAATTAAGCCATTAGAGTACATATCGGAGATAACAAAAGGAGGAGAGAGCGGAGATAAAACCTATTTCAAAATTTTGAGCAAATAGATAAAGAAACAAGTACCACAAAATACATCCTCAACAACATGACATAATTTAGTTGTAGATTCGCTGCGTGGCTGAGCAACTGACCAATTTCCATCACATATCTGGGTTGAATGCTGCATATGTATTCATTCATGAGTAGCAAGTAGACCTGGCGGAGCCCATCTCTGCTGATCAAAACAATGTTGATGTCCTCTAACCTGACACATAGCTGTTTATTTAATCCGGGAGCACTCTTGATCAGCCTAGAAAGTCTTCTGCTCAGCGATTCCCTGTCATTACTCTCTGGCAGAATACATAGTTATGAAGTCCATTGTGCTAGATGAGCGTAGACCCTACAAGAAAAATCATCCATCCTTTGGCAGGTCTTGTTTTTAATCCTGCTGTCTAAGCCTCAGCAGAAGAGTTCAGTTGGTGGGCCGATTTTGCGGCAGGTAGCACTGGGTATGGTATCAGTAGTCTTTGGAGAGTGATCTAATATATACCCACAAAATACAGAAAAGTCGGAAAGGAGCAAGTACTGCAGAGAGCAATAAAAACAGACAATATTGAAGAGGAATGATCACCTAAATTCTGAATTGGCAGAGAGAGTCAAATAACAAGAAAGTGAAAAGGAGATAGTATGATGTAATAAGGTTAATGAGAGAGAGGGAGAGAGAGAGATAGATTTACTATATAATTCTTACTACAGTACGTATGGACTTCTCAATTCGTATGTAAACAACCGAAGATTTCTCTTTTCATTCCAGTATTCATATTCAAATTGGTTGTATAAAAATGTTATGGTAAATTACCCATGTGGATGGACTCTTCCAAGTTACAAATAAAAGCAGGTACTGCTTTTGTTAGAGGTAGTTTTTTCCCAACAGTTAGCTCTGACAGTACGGACTTAACATTCTTGCTCGTTTGTATGTGATTGTATTACTGTGTTTTCTGTTAATATATTTGTTAACTTAATTCTTCTCTTTGAGTCTTTCTTTCTGGCCTCAAAAAGGCCAGAACAACGTGGCGACGAGAACTCTTAAGGACCTCGAAAGGACAACGTGGAAATTTCCAATATTGGTTCTACTCAACAGGACTTGACAATTCAGCAAAGGAAACCGAACGGGAAAAAAGTGTAACTAACTTACACTGAACTTTCTGAGAATTCATATCTCTCAGAGGAAAAACAAGCACTCGTAAGTAAGAAATTAAAATTCTTTTTTCTCTCTTCCGTTAAATTCTATTTCGGTTTAAGGCTAAAAAAAGACACAGTTAAACATGGACGAGTTCAAATCCTCCATACTCGATTTTCTTAAATGCCAAATTGAAATTCAAAAGCAAACTGAAAAAGGACGGCTTGAAATTAAAAAGCAAACCGAAAAAGAACGGCTTGAAATTCAAAATCGAATTGAAGAAGAAAGGCTTGCATTACAAAACAAACGGAAATCAGACAACAAAAACTTGAAGAAATTCTACTTCAAATTCAACAAGAGCAAAGAAAAGGGCTTGATCTGACAAACAGGGGACAACTTAATGAAAACGAAAATGTTTTATAAAACACGATCTTGGGGCGCAATAGACAATTTTACATATGCTCCAGACGAGGATATAACTTTCGCTTCCTATTTCAGAAGGTACGAGGATTTATCCGCTACAGATTGTTCGAATTGGCAGAATCTAAGAAGGTTCGCTTGCCACTTCGAAAACTATGCACCATGGAGCACACTAAATTTGTTAACTATATTTTACCCCGTAAAACAGGCGAATTGACATTTACCGAAGCGGTTAAACTTCTCATAGAACTTTTTAATCCTAAAACTTACTTTTTCATAAGAGATGGAAGTGTATGAATTTAACCAGAAAAGATAGTGAAGATTACACTACATTTGCGTCGGTCGTAAACAAGCATGGCGACGATTTTAAACTGTCAGAATTGAGTTCGAATAATTTCGAGTATCTGATATTTGTTCAGGGACTTGTTTCAACTAAAGATGCTGAAATTAGACGTAGAGTTCTGAACAAATTGGAAAACGAGCCAAACCTTACCCTCCAATAAATAGCGGAAGACTGTCAGAAATTCGAAAAATATCAAGGAATCTAGCATAGCACACATAAGAAAGTTACGCCAAAAGAAAAAACAATATAATTCTCGCTCTAAGTCAAACTAGTCCAAAAAGAAACAAGACAACTTGCCTCCTAACCCGTGTTCCGGTTGTGGATCACTATACTGGTATAAGGCTTGCCCTTACCGGAATAAAAAAGTGCCTAACTTGTAGCCGTATCGGACACAAGAGCTAACACTGCCGAGAGAGAAAAAAGGTTAATAGCTGCGTAAAAAACACAAAATCGGATGAACAATGTGGGTTAAACATTAGGAAATACGTGCAAGTACAAATCGTAAATAAAAATATCAAATTACAGTTAGATTCTGGGTCAGATTTGACAATCATAAAGTTGGGAAAACCAACCATGCTAAGATTTAATAACATGGCCAGGTCCGTTGCAAGGGAGAAAATCAAGTCTGAGGGAGAACTTATCACAAATGCAACTTTGCATGGAAAGACGTTAAAACTAAACATGTACATATTAAAGAATGCACAAAAATTTATTTGGCACCGATGGAGAAATTTATGTTGTGGGACATGCCAATTAATTTATTTTGCCAAAACTTGAACACCTGACAAACGAGGTAAAAAATCGAATCAAAATCTAAAAGAAACTTTTCCGGAAGTTTTTTTTTTCTGGTGGCCTTGGTCGGTGTAATAAGATGACAGCAAAATTCGAGTTAAAAGATAACATCCAGCCAGTGTTTAAGGCGAAAAGAAATGTGCCTTTCGCCTTTTTACCACAAATAAATGGCGGACTCGACAGACTAGAAAAACCGGGGTCATGTCGAAAATTGTGTACAGTCAATGGGCTTCACCGACCATCTATGTGAAAAAGAAGTCAAAGGAGATTCGGGTTTGCACCGATTTTTCGACGGGGCTTAATGCTGTACTCAAAGACTATCATTATCTTTTATCAAGCCCGGAAGAAATTTTCGCGAAACGAAATAGAGGGAAATTTTCTTTTCAAAAATCGACCTCAGTGACGCATATCTTCAAATACCAGTAGAGGAAGAATGTTCTACGTTGCTCTGTATCAACACCCATCGTGGTTTGTACAATTTCCAACGTCTACCTTTCGGTGTCAAGGTAACGCCGGCAATTTTCCAGCAAGTAATGGACATTATGCTGAGCGGTCTTGACTTCGCGGTCGAATATTTGGACGACATACTAATAAACAGCCAAAATGTAGAACAACACAAGGAACATGTTCATGAAGTCTTCTCAAGACTTCAGGAGTACGGGTTCAAATTGAAATAATCAAAACGCGACTTCTTTATAGAGAAGATTAAATTCTTGGGGCACATTATCGACAAAGATGGCAGAAGACCAAACCCAGATCGGGCTACTGCAATCAAGGACATGACAGCTCCCGAAAACGTCTCTGCATTACAAAGTATTTTAGGATTGGCAAACTACTACCAAGTGTTTATACCTCATATACACAACATACGTGCTCCTCTAAACGAACTTTTGGAAAAAGACAAGGAGTGGGAGTGGACACCTGAATGCCAGGAAGCATTCGACAAAATAAAAAGTCTTGACGTCGGACTTGTTTCTCACCCACTATAACCCAGACCTGGACATTATAGTTGCCTGCGACGCCAGTTCGTATGTCATTGGAGCATGTTCTTTGCACAAGATGCCAGATGGATCTCACAAACCAGTTGATCATGCGTCGAGAACACTTCTTTCTGTAGGGAAGAACTACTCTGAAATTGAAAAGGAGTCGTTAGGGATTATTTTCACAGTTACGAAGTTTCACCGGTACATTCACGGTAGACACTTTACATTGTAGATGGACCATAAACCTTTACTTACCATTTTCGGTTCTAAAAAAGGTCTGCCTGTACATAAAGCAAATAGACTACTGAGATGGGGAATAATTCTTTTAAATTATCATTTCAAGATAGTTCCTACCGTCTAAAAACATCTGTCGTGTCGACGGACTATCCAGATTCATTCCGAAACACAGGGAAGCTCTTGAAGATACTGTGATTGCTTCTCTTCGAACAGAAGGAGAAATTAAAACGACATTATGCAACACAGTAAGTGAACTCCCTGTAACTCTCGACCAAATCAAACGAGAAGCTCTAAACGATGGGTTTATCAGGCGAACCAAAATCAAAATGCGTGAAAAGGACCAACAGATTCTGATATTTTCTCTCTATGCGACGAAGTACTACTATATAGTGAGAGAGCCGTAATTCCCACAACGCTACAAAGAATAATCTTGAAAGTGTTTCATGTCGACCATCCACTGATTTCAAGGATGAAAAGCATTATGCGCAGTTATGTGTACTGACCGAACATGGACAAGGATATCTGTAAAATCCTGTAAAGGCGCCCCCAATCAAATATAATCTTTGGCCTAAAACGAACCGACCATGGTCTCGAATACATGTGGACTTTGCCGACCCGCTAGACGGATTCTACTATATCATAGTAGTTTTTCGAAATGGTTGAAGTTCTTAAAATATTCTTGGAATGTCAAAGAAAAAAAGAAGAAGGAACACAACAACACATTGAAAAAATCCCTGGAAATCCCAGCTTAATCTAAGTACAAAACATTGTCTTGATAAGTAACACACTAAGAAATCTTTGTCTATGTAACGCTAATGATGCTATGTGAGTTAGAAAAACAAATCATGAAATGTAACCATAACAAAGCACCAATCCCTGCCTTAGGTCTTCCCGCACACTTGGTAGGTTGTGTGACCATAGCAGAAATTGAAATATAATGATGATGATGATCCTCATAATAAACCCAGGATAGAGCAAACAGAACTACAATGTAGAAAGTGTGGAACAAATCATCCAGATAATCAAGAAACGTTCCTAGAAAGAATATAAGGATAAGCATGGCTGGTTGGAAAAAAGTTATCTGCACTGGACTGTGTAAGTGATTACATTTTGACCACGCATAACAGTCGTATATGCAAAGACCAGAATCTACCCCAAAGAATAAAAGCCCAGCTCTAGTAATCCTAAACAAGTATATGGCAGATAATAGATTTAGTTGTACCAGCTGAATAATAGTGAAAAGATGAATAAGTACATCAGACTTGCAAGGAAGCTGAAAAAGTATGTAATGAGAAAAATAACAGTCATGCCGTTCGCTACTGCAGCCTTAGCGATGACCCCAAAGAGCCTATCAAAGGAAAGATTTGGGACGACCTAGAAGACAGTTTGGCTGAAAACAGCCAGAATACGAAGGTGTGTGTTGGAGTATTAAGGAAACGTGTTGTCATTTAACGTATATTGTAATCGATCCGTTACTCTTCCTAAAAAACCAGAAAGATTAATGATAATTATAATAATAAAAATTATATAATAATGATAATAATAACAACAACTGAAACGCCATTGGCAACAGTTTCCTTGCGATTATCCTTCTGCCTTTTTATCATTAAAAAAATAAACAAAGCAGAGTTAAAAGAAGTCTTGTTTTTCACTCTGATAAATCCTCGTTACATTTCTAACCCCAGCTTAAAGAGTTTAGAGAGAGATTTGTAATTATTTTAGCCAACATCTAAATTCCAACATGAAGCAGTAAAGGCAGGGATCTACTGTCGTAGAAAACCATCGAGTTGAGCACATCTGTCGATTGAGAAACGAGAGGCGCTACAACTACTTTCGGGACACAAGCACATGGAGTGATTTGAAATCGTTGGCATGTTACAGACACGAATCGAGTTAGGAGAAAACGACTGAATCAATGCTAAGTGCTTTTAAAGAGAAAAAACGGAAGTGTCTGCGGATGTTTAGCCCCAATAGATATTTGAAAAAGTAATAAGACTGCATGTATCTCTCGCTCTCTCACTCTCTCAAGGTATTATGATTATTTGTAGTATTTACATTACTCGGACTGTTATCCTTATCTTCATTGCCACATTCACAGCGTTTTGGCCGTTTTACGCTCCAGCTTTCTTCAGATGATTGGAATTTCGAACTGAATCTTTTATTTCGTCCACTGAGGTAGATTGTTCTAATTTCATATGCCATGTCCCTTCAATATGCTAGGCCTCTCCACATATGCTAGGCCACAAAAATCTTCTGAGCCGAACAAGCATAAAAATCAATACAATATGGGAATCAAAAATAAGGAGTGCTAAAGAATGAATAGCAACAAAAATTGCAATATAAGTTCTTATTTTATATTTTGAGCTTTTAGCTTATTTTAAGTTTTGGCTTTTATTCTTACTATATATATATATATATATATATATATATATATATATATATATATATATATATATATATATATATATATATATATATATATATATATTTCTGCGTGTTCCAAAGGTAAGAATAAAGTTTTACATAACGTTTTACATAACCAGGAAGAGTAATTTTGTGAAATAGATGTGTATACTTCCCTGACAATTACAATCTTAACTTATTCAAGTCAAGGATCAATTGTTATATATCCTTCTTATCGTCTTAATGGCCAATCTTCTGAAACACATTAGATCAATGCTGACTTTCCTCAAGGCTCTCGTTTCTGTCCTACCGTATTTCTGCTATATACTAACGTTCTGCCGAATAAAATTCTTAGGACTTTAGTAAATTATAATGCAGATGATATCCCGATTTATGAATGCTACTCCAAAAATTGAGAGGAACAGATCCTGGCAGTTTATCTTTCCGTTTACAGAGGTTTTACAGCTCAATAGGAGAAAGTCTGGCTCGTATCATTCAATTTCTCCAAAATAAAGATAATAACATTTCGTTTTGTCATATCGAGCTGATTCTGAATGTGCTCCAGTCCTCAGTCATGAGAAAATGTGCGATTGTACTCTTAATGAAGCTCCTTGCCTCGAACGTCTATTGAGACTAAAGCTCACCTCATACCACGTGGAACTTGTGTATTAGTGGACACTGGAAATATGATTGGTTTTCCTTTTGTTTTCCTAAACTAAGAACTCATGTTTTTAATTCCACCCTTAATTTTTTTGGCTTAACTTTTTATAACAAAACATCAGAATATGTATTTTGTAAAGTTAGTCAGGCTGAAAATATTTCAACACTCCTTCGCAAAATATAAAGTAATCGCAAAATAATTACATTCTAACAGTTCAAACAATGATGTTTCTACTAACTTGCTTAACTGTTGAGACCAAACACCTTTCCTTCTCCAAATTACTATAACACTACAACTTACAATCGAGCCCCCGAAAGAGTGGGTGTAATTCTGCAAAGCTCAGTTAGAGACAATTTTGGTTAAGAATATCTAATGTAAAATAAACTATGAAGAGTAAATTTTGTAATTATTTTCTTACGTCAATAAATGTATTTTTACATAAATACATGTTGTTTACTTGACTCTTTTTAATGAAAGCATATTACAGCATCAAAGAATAATTTGGCGTAACTATCACGAGATAAAATACATGTATAACCTTTTATACTTATTCCCGCCATCATCATCGACTCTCATATATTTTCAATTCGTATGGCCTTACAGATACAGATTTGCGATGAAATATCCGAACATATTTTTACTAGAACGTAGATAAAGCCAAACTTAATTACGTATATAAATATCAATATATACATCGTCTGCAGAATCACGTATAGCTTTGCAAAATTAATAATGACTTCCAATGCTAAATGTATTACTTTGATTTTAGATAATCACAACTTGATGAATGCGTTCTTTTTGGCAGTCGGCTAGTTAATTTGTATCTAATAAAAATATATATGTAATAATGAAAATACATTATCTTCATACATTTAAGCCAATTAAGAATATCATTACTAAGTATTGAAGAATAGTATTACAAAAAAGAAATCGGCGAATATATCATGATAAGAAAAGAAATCAGTAAAGAAAATTTTTAAAATATGTATAATAATTAAAGTATTTAGTCTCAGAATCAATCATAAAATACTTTTCTTTTAATTGGTAAGTAATCAGCGACCATGGCATCTCGTTTTAAGATTGCCGATCAATTTTATGCGCCTATGAACGTTTGAACAATATTGCTTACAGTTAACATTGAATCATAATTTAAATTGAGTTCTAACTTTTGGTTCGATTTAACTTACATTTTACTGTTTCTTTCATTTGATTTAAATTAATTTGGCATTCATCTTCCATCAAAATTTAATTGATTTATACAATGTACTTTATGATCATTTAATAAACGAGTACAACATTATTTCTTTCCTTTTCTTTGTCGATGGCTTTGTTCGTCCTATTCTCATCTAGTTCATCTATTTTTGTATTTATAAAGTCACGCTAGCTTGCAGATAGATAAGATTCTAACGTCTCATAATACAAAATTTCAACCTTAATCTTTGTTGTGTAGGATCCACCTAATCTGCATAGGTGACTACCAACTATATAAATAATGGTTGGTACCGGAAGACGAGGAAGAGGGAATCACGAGATCCAACTAGAGACTCTGATCGACTGCGACTAGTCAACACATTCTCCAGGAACGTCTTCCCAGAAATATACAGAAATACTATATGTACTTATTGTGTACACTTTCTTGTTATAATACATTCTTGTTCTAAGTACATTTTGTGTTGCATTATTATTCCATGCATTAGGCGAGATTCAACAATGAGTCAAGACTCAACAATCTTGGATCAAAATTTCGTTGGCATAACATCTGATGCTGGTTATCGTGGTATTAAAACTGCTAATAAATAATATTTGTTGATTTTATATCGCCAAACAGATATTTTTCGTATTTATTTCCTAGTTTATGTGATTTTAGATTGAAAGTTTCTATGCCGTCGACTAAAGACATATACCTAGCGTTTAACTGTTTTTATTACCTAGCGTTCCTTTTTATTCTTTAATGCGTTTTATTATTTTATTTTTGTTTATTTTTTCTTTTCTTTACTCTATATTCTTTTTTTCCTACCCACGCTTTTTATTGGGTAAATATCAACTTTTTAGTTCGTATTGCAGTAATATTATTCGTTGACTCAATACACATAGAGGGATCAATATCTTTATTAAACTTACTATTGATAACTTTTTTCGATATCTACCTATCAATACACTATATTTTGAGTTTATACCCCAATGCTGTATTATATTTATAATAAACATGATCTTTGAATCCACATACAATGTAGAGTTGCTCCCACGAGACCAAGAAATGAAAAAAACACCAACCGTATTTAACAGTTCGTAACATTTTGTACCTGATGATTGGAAAACCATGAAACTCTGAGTCGTACTGTAAACGTAGGTTTATGTGTAATTATTAATATATATATATATATATATATATATATATATATATATATATATGTATATACACACACACACATATATATATATATATATATATATATATATTGTATTTATTTCTATGCTTGGTCGGCTCAGGGGATTTTTTGGCCAGGAATATGTGCTGATTCGTTAAGTTTACGAATTTTCCAATGGTGTTATTTGTCTATGATCTCAACCTGATCCCACAGAGGGCGGTGATCTCCCTTTTCCCTCCATATGTCGTCAACTGTTATAGCTTTCTGGTATTCTTGAAGCCTTACCTTAAGGGGGCGGTCTGTCTCCCCTTTATATTTCTTTCCGCAGCTGCACGGGATAGCATAAACACAGTCTTTGGTCATGTTCTCCTCTATGGGGGTCTTACTCGCGAGAGATATCTGCGAAGTGTCGTTCAGCTTTTGAAGGTTGTCCTGATGTTATATGGACCGCAGATCCTTCGTATATTCTCTGATAACCCCTTCACATAAGGCAGGCAGACTATTTTCTAAGTGTTGTTGTCCTCCTCTTGTACCCGCCTATTCCATCTTTTTGGGACGGCTGCCATGTACCCAGGGTAGTTGTTACTGTGAACTGTATCGAAGGTCTTATTGAGTTCACATGGTCCAGTAGAACCTGAACATCTTCCTGGTGTGGCCAGAGTATGAAAGGTGTCATCTACGTACCTTAACCATAGAGTTGGCTTTAGAGATATACCGTCTTTGTAAATCTTAGGGAGACCGTATATGTGAGGTAGCTTGGTGTAACAATTGCTAATGAAGTCTTCCAGCTTTCTTGTATAATCTGATTTGTCCATCACTACAGTGGCATTGCCTTTGTCAGCCGGTAGTATGATGATGTTTTCGTTCCTCTGTAGGGATGCGATCGCCAGCCTCTACAGTTAGGTGATATTTGACCTGGGCGACTTGGCCTTCTCCAAGGTCTGTCTCACCTTCCATCTCAGTTCACTCGTCTGAGCCTGAGGGAAGTTCAAGGCCACCTCCTCGACTCTGGCAATGATGTCCAAGTATGAATTTCTGGGTATTATAAACCTAATGTCTTCAGCAAACATTTTTTACCAGTGCTCTGTGGGATTAGGTTGAGATCATAGACAAAGAACACCATTGGAAAATTCGTAAACTTAAGGAATCAGCACATATACTAGGCCACAGAAATCTCATTAGCCGACCAAGCATGGAAATGAATACAATATGGGAACCAGTAATAAGGAGTGCCAGAGAAAAGCGATAATAACAACAAAAATTGCAATATGAGCTCTGGTAAAAAAGGTTGCTGAAGACATTAGGTTTGTAATACCCAGAATTTCATACACAGATATTCTGGATAAACTGGATAAAGGCCTTAGTTAGATCCAGTGACCGGACCCAAAAAGTGTGAGTTCAATACCCGGTTAAGGCAGTGAAGAACTCGGGGAGGGGAATTAACAGGAGATAACTGATAACTGACATCCATTAAACATGACACGTGGAACTAGAACAGTCTACTCCAGTGAGCGAAATAAAGTGTTTAGTTCGACATTCCAACCACCTGAAGAAGGCCGGAGCGTACAAAGGCCGAAACGTTGTAATAAATATGGCGACAAAGATGACGACAATAGTCTGAATAATGTAAATAGTGAATATATGTGCTTATAAAACTCAGTAAAATTTAAAAAGTATGATGTTGGAAGACCCGAAACTTGCTATGACCCCAAGTCATAACATCACTGACGAGGCGATCCTGAGCACTCATGGGAGTGTTTTCATAACAAATTGCATTCTGAATTACACAGTGACTGCTGGGAATAGACCAGATGACGACCAAGGAAAAGTCTTGGTGACTGCTGGAGAGACAGCCGACAGCCGGAAAGACAGCACACAGGATCATGTTGGATTGGCAGTTCAGCATGTACATTCCGTGAGGAATAATTCCAAATTTGCCACGACAGCGCACAACGATACATATCCCCCAGGGAATCCCGAGATGGGGTGGGGGAGAATGAGATTCCCGTTAGGATGGATATTTCGATACCGACACTTATGTTCGATAAAAGGACTTCGATTGTGATTTGCGACTGCGGGAAAGAATGTAAGAATGCGCGTGGCCTTAAAATACACCAGGCTCGGATGAAATGCATGGATAAGGGAGATCCAACGCAACGCACAGGTTTAGACCCTGGTGAGACGAAGGAGGTGCAGGGCTGGGACTCACACCACAGTGCCCAGTCCCTCCAAGCAACCGACCAAACAACCCCAAGCATTGTAATCCGTAAGCAGATCAAATGGCCTCCAGCGACTTGTCACAGCGAATGGCAACAGTTTGACGAGGACGTAAGCAATATCCTTCTTATTAGATCTAAAAGCAACGCTGATAGGCGGTTACACGTCTTATCGACAATGATAGTCAGTTATGCCACAGAACGATTTGCCTTGCGCGAAGATAGGAAAAAGAAACCCTACAGCAAGAACCGTAGGGCTGAGAGGATACAGGGCCTGAAGAGAGAGTTAAGGGTACTAAAAAAAGGTACAAGCAGTCTAGCGAAGAAAAACGCTATTCACTATCAGAGCTGCGGGATGTTGTAAGATCCAAACTAAAATCTATTCGTAAAACTGAGTGGCATCGGAGGAGAAGGAAGGAAAGAGCGAAGATAGATCATCGTTCTTCGCAGATCCTTTTGGCTTTACGAGGAAACTCCTTGGGGATAAGCGGAATGGTCAGTTAGAATGCTCTGCAGAGGAGATTAACAACTATCTCCAGAACACATTGAGTGACCCTGTAAGAGACAAGGATCTTGGCCATATAGAAGCCTTGGTTAATGCAATACATCCGACGGCTGATTTTGAATTAGACGAACCAAGCTGGAAAGAGATTAGGGAGGTAGTGAAGGCGGCTAGATCAGCCTCAGCTCCTGGAGAGAGTGGAGTTCCATACAGCGTCTATAAACGCTGCCCGAGTCTTCTCCAGCTCCTTTGGAATATTCTAAAGGTAATATGGCGTAGAGATAGAGTTGCAGAACAATGGAGATTTGCAGAGGGTGTATGGATCCCCAAGGAAGAAAACGCCAGAGATTTAGACCAATTCAGGAGTATCTATTATGCACCGATCTTTTTCAGTTTTTTATCGCGGCGCCTGACGAGATTTCTTTTGGTTAATAATTACATCGACACTTCAGTACAAAAGGGGGGAATTCCTGGTTTTCCAGGATGCCTCGAACATACTGGAGTAGTCACGCAGATATTAAGAGAATCTAAGGAAAATAAGGACGACATCGCCGCATTGTGGTTGGACCTTGCCAATGCATATGGATCCATTCCACATAAATTATTAGAAATGGCCCTACGGAGATACCATATACCCGAGAAGATCAGCCTATTAATCCTGGATTATTATAACAACTTTCAAATAAGAACTACTTCCAGGTTTATAGTTTCCGATTGGCACAGACTCGAAAGGGGTATTATTACAGGCTGTACGATCTCATCTACCCTATTCACCCTCGCTATAAATATGGTGGTCAAATCGGCCGAAGTCGAGTGTCGAAGCCCTATGATGAGGACAGGAGTACGTCAGCCACCGATCAGAGCGTACATGGACGATCTGACCATTACAAAATCTTCGGTCACGGGGAGTAGGTGCATCCTTCGTAGACTTGAAAAACTTATTACTTGGGCGAGAATGTGTTTCAAGCCTGCAAAGTCGAGATCGTTAGTGATCAAAAAGGGGAAAGTAGCAGATAATTTCAGGTTCTCGATATCGGGAACTACTATACCGACATTGACAGAGAGACCTGTGAAGAGCCTAGGTAAAACTTTTTACAGCTCCTTAACGAATAATCCTTAATCAATCCGAATGACGATCTCCGAATTGGAAGTATGGCTAGCCAAGGTGGACAATTCAGGACTTCCGGGCCGTTTCAAGGCGTGGATTTACCAGCACGCGGTGCTCCCAAGAATTCTCTGGCCTTTGTTTATATACGATTTCCCAATGACATCAGTGGAGGCCATGGAAAGGAGTATTAACGGCTATCTTCGCAGATGGCTGGGACTGCCGAGAGGTCTGAGCAGTGCCGTACTATATGGCAAATCAAATGCACTTCAACTCCCCTTTAAAGGATTGGTGGAAGAATTCGTAGTCTCTAGAACAAGAGGATTCCTACAGTACAGGGACTCTAAAGACGCAAAAGTGGCAGCAGCAGGCATAGAAGTCCGCAATGGGAGGAAATGGAGTTCAGAGAGCGAACTGGGTATTGCGGAGGAGCGTTTGAGGCAGAAGGCTCTCATGGGGACTGTGGCATCAGGTCATGCAGGCTTGGGCCACTTTCCTGGTAACCGAGTCGAGAAGGCTAGAGATAAAGAGAAACGACGACTAATTCAAGAGGAAGTACGTGCCAACGTTCAGGAAAAAAGATTATGCAAGATGGTGGGATTAAGCCAGCAGGGTGCATGGACACGATGGGAGAATTTTTTACGGCGGAAGATAAGTTGGTCGGAGATCTGGCACTCCGACGCCAGTCGCATTAAATTTCTTGTGCAATCCGTGTACGATGTACTATCGAGTTCTGCAAACTTGCATATTTGGGGGATGAGCGAGTCACCATCATGCCCACTCTGTTCCAGGGAAAGTACGCAGAAACATATCTTAAGCGCTTGCCCAAAGGCACTTGGTGAAGGGAGGTACCGGTGGAGACATGACCAGGTACTAAAGAAATTAGCCGAGATAGTAGCCACAGCAATTAGCGATTGCAGTTGTAAGCCCGAAACGAAGGCGATCTGTTTCATCAAACCGGTGAAAAATCTTCCACGGTGCGTAAGTCGTCAACCTGCATGCTCGCATCAGCCCGAGATTGGCAGTTAAGAGTAGACCTGGTGAACCAATTGAATATCCCGGGACAGATAACGACATCGTTCCTACGCCCGGATTTATTGGTCTGGTCGACTGTCTCCAGACAGGTCATAATGCTCGAACTTACGGTACCTTGGGAGGAGAATTTGGAAGAAGTCTTTGAAAGAAAGCTGGAGAAATACCAGGAGCTAGTTGAGAGATGCAGAGCTAACAAATGACGGACGACCTGCCTCCCAGTTGAAATCGGATGCCGAGGTTTTGCAGGAAGATCTGTATGCAGTGCTCTAAGTCGGCTTGGAGTCAGGGGAATAAAAAAGAGAAAGGCCATCAGGGCCCTATCAGAAGCTGCAGAAAAAGCCTCGAAATGGCTATGGATAAAAAGATCTGTTCTATGGAGCTCTACGACGGGGATTATGCGCATTGAGGGGCAGTTGGGAAGAAAGAAAAAGAGATACGTAGAGGGATGACCTAAGTCGCTATTTGGGGGAGGGTCCGTTTATTTTTTTATTTTTTTTCTCTTTTAAAGTTTTTTTCCCCCCTTTTTCAACAAAATCATCTCGGTAGTCCTAACTTTGTTTTTTTTCCTGCATTCCTAGTTGGGAGGGGAGAGAGCAGAGGTAAGATGAGAAGGAAGAAATGGGAGTGGTGGGAAAAGAAAGCGAGTAGCGTTTCTGGTCATAATTCCTATGACCTACGAACGTGATCAATTTTTTTTTTTTGGTAAAGTAACACTTCATATGAAAGGAAACTTTTCTTGTCATTACTTACCTGTTATGTCAAACTGTTCGTTGAAGATGAGGGTCGATCCGCGTGGTCAACCTAAGATGAAGGAAAAAGACGAACTCCCCGTCGATTCTTTTTTTGTATCGTCTTAGCTGAGGTGGAAGTGACGTAAGTCGGTGGTGATTGGTCAGCAGTGGCATTTATTTGAGGACTCCATTTGTTGTGTGCTTCACGTATTTTTTTGTTTCAGGATCGCCTGCCGGAATAGTAGTGTTTTGGTAGGGTCTCTTGGGCGAGCAAGTATGATGTTGGAAGACCCGAAACTTGCCATGACCCCAAGTCATAACATCACTGACGAGGCGATCCTGAGCACTCATGGGAGTGTTTTCATAACAAAATAAGTTATTCCAAAGTTCGCTTGAAAATGAAACAGAACTAGGGACTTTAATTTAATTTAATTCTATAATTGAATTCTCTTTTGAAACATGGTAATTCCTATGTAGCGATGGAAGCATATTTTTAAATAAGTAAATTTATAATATTTATGCTCTGTAGATTTGCATTGAGCACTGTTTTGTAAAAATAAAAATATTAATAAGAACTCCGGATTATATATCTTACTGTTCTTTCTCTTTATAAAAGGAAGAGGTTATAGTATTTCAAACGAGAGAAAAGTGTGTATACTAAAAAAAAGAGAGAAACTGCAAACGTTTGTCGTTGTAATGTGGATTTTAAAAAAATAAAAATATGTTTTATTTTCCATAATTTTATTACACGTGTTTCCGGTCTCGCGAACTTCATCAGGCAAAGAGTGGGTATTTCCACATATTATTAAAAGGAATTTATTTTTTTTATGTTTGTCGATGTTAAATATTCTCGATATTAGACATTTTCTTTTTTCTGTGTTAGTAACCCAAATGTCTTTCTTGAACTGGCAGTGAAAGTATTCGGCCAGAAGATTAATAAAACAATTAAGACTGATCCGAGAAAGGGTGAGAAAGATATCTATATTCTCCTCTTTTAGTGACCCCTGTGTGTTCTTAGATCTATTTCCATATTTTTGTTTTTTTGTCAGCATGCTTACGCATATATATTCCCTCTCCATATATATATAATGTCTTATTATAAGGAATTCGTATACACATATGCACACATACACATACGCACACACATACATACACATACACACATATAAACACTTCCTACATTGTCTAGTATTCGCGTGCGTTCCCGTGAGCAGTTTTGTTTTTGTCAATACGTGTGTATATATATATATCAGTACGCGCATGTACATGCGCACTCCTCTATACATACATACTATCTTATTGTAAGGAATTAGTATACACATACATATATACATTCATACACACATACACACACACACACACACATCCTATGTCGTTTAGGGTTTGCCCGGGTGCCTTTGAGTAGTCTATTGTTTTTGCCAATATGTGTATACATATTCGTACTCCACATATACCCGCATGTGAGTGTATTTGGTCATTATGTGTGCATACCGTGTGCTTTTGCTTGTGGAGTTATGATCTATTTAGTGCTGGTTTAAAGTGGTTTATGAAGTTTTTTTTCTTGTATTTTAGGTAAGAATAATTGTCTAGTATATTGGCATAATTTTAAATTCACCCTGGTTACATTTATAGATGTTTTGGGGTACAAAGAGTTTTCTGTTGTCTGGTAATTTTATGCTGCTTTTGTGAAGAGAGACCCTGTTTTTTAGTTTTTGGCTGATACCTATATATGATTTCTTCCATTTTGTGCATTTGAGTTGTAGTTTAAGTTTTTATTTATTATGACCGTCGTTTTGAAAATTTAATTCCTTTTAACATGTGGAAATATCCACTCTTTGCCTGATGAAGATCGCGAAACCGGAAACGCGTGAAGCAAAATTATGGGAAATAAAGCACAATATATTTTTTAAAAAATCCAACTTACAACCAAAATCTTTTGCAGTTTCTCTCTTCTTTTTATTATATATATATATATATATATATATATATATATATATATATATATATATATATATATGTAAAAAATGAACATAAAATTATGTTTATTTAAATCAATATTTTTGTTCTGTGGTGTGAGGTCTTTGTTTCCATATATATATATATATATGTATATATATATATATATATATATATATATATATATATATATATATATATATATATTGAAACAAAGACCTGACACCATATATATATATATATTGAAACAAAGACCTGACACCATATATATATATATATATATATATATATATATATATATATATATATATATATATATATATATATATTTAAACAAAGACCTGACACCATATATATATATATATATATATATATATATATATATATATATATATATATATATATATTGAAACAAAGACCTGACACCAGAGAACAGAAATATTGATTTAAATAAACATAATTTTATGTTAATTTTTAAAAAAAAATATCAGGACCTAAGCTGCCTTTCGTATCATCAAGGACCAATCGTTCGCAACTTTTAACTCATTTGGATTGATAAGAGATAGTAGTGAAACACGCTTAAAATTACGAATGTGATAAATACGTAAAATTAAGAGAAAAAAAACAAAAACAAATAAAATTACGATAAATAAATGGAGCATAAAAAGGAAAAAAATAAAGCTCACATAACTCCGAATAAATTCAAGGATCTTAAAAAATTCACCTTCTGTTTGCATAGTACAGGCTGGAATAGATATTTATTTGCACGATGGTACAAAATGTGCTACAAGTCCAAAAAGGGGATTGGGGAAAGGACGGTCTTCTTCTCTCTTAATTCTAAACTTAGCTAGTCACAAACACTGACCCAAACATACCAATAATAGTCCTATCACCAAAACAACACATTATCTCCTACCTTTCTTAATACATCTACGATAACACCTCAAATTCTCAATGAAATACTAACTAGTCCCCATATGTACATTTCAAAGTCTGTGGGGGGGAAATAAAAACAACAATTTAAAAAATCCTAATGATTATTTACAATATGAATTAATACTATTTACATGAAAACAAAACAAAATAAGGTTAGTAATAAAACCCCACACAATCCCTAAATATGGCAGAAACATCAGTTAACTGGACGAAAAAATTGTGGGATTGTAATAGTATGAAAATAAATCATCCATCCAAAAAAGACTCACACAAACACGCACTCATTTAGACACAATAACAAATACGAAAACACACACGCGAAAAGAAATCCATCCCGCGACTACCAGTGAACTGACATCACTGATCACCTAACGAGGGAGGGTATGGGGAATTAAACTAAAGGAAAATAGGGACAGAAATAAAAAGGTCCCAATGAGCATACATACCCTAGCTAAGTTAACCGGAAACGGAAAACTAAAGATTCAAACTAAAACCTAAACTATCCTAATATGGGGACGGTTTGCCTCTGTCCAACCCAGGAAGGACAAAATCCTCTACCTAACCGACATCAAAGTGCCACTCCAGGTCAGCTCCTTTCACTCCACAAAGTCGCTCAAGATTTACCCACCTATTGCCGAATTCTGATGAAGAGAGTCGACGCTTTTCCGTCCTAATCTTGACTTTACGCTGATGGCTAAAGTACAAGATCAGTTGGGAAGAGGTGAATTCTCACCTCCATAGAATCCCTTCTGATGTGTCAACCAAATCACGACTAACATAACACCTAGCAAGCAGTGGAACACATAAAGTTCAGACTTCGTCAACGGCGGCGCTACATTGCTACAAACAGAAGCGGCCTCAAGGACAAAGAACTTTCCCTGCAACATACGAACCATGAGGATTTCAACAAACTTACACAACGGTGCTACCAACTTGCAATGAAAGCAGACGTAACCAAGGGTCTCAACTTCCCCATCACAGCGTCGGCAGTTTGGAGATTTCTCCAAGCCCGCTGCGCAAAGTTTTTTGGTGACACAGAAGGCCCCACGCCTTATCGTTATTGAGACACTTCAACCCGGGCACCGAAGGCCAGATCGAGCGAGCCTCCTGCTTCGTAAGACCGAGCTCGTCAATCAGATCATCATGAACGGACTCCCTGACTAACGCTTGATATAATACCGTACGAGACAACGCCTGAACGTTGGAGAGGTCATCCGACGCCCGTAAGAGGTGTTTCAGAGCAAGACGACATTCACGGTAGAAGGAGCATTCGGCTCGGGTTAAACGGTGGGCCCTCTCCTCGCACGAGTGCACACTTCTCAGGGATGGGATATTTCTCCGTGTGTCTTCCTTCCAGAAGCCCCCCTATCCGAATCGCGAAACAAACGATCTAGGAACCTATTGCGAAACATATTAAGACGAATCTCAATGCTAGGGATACCTAGACCGCCTTCAGATGGATGTAGGCAACAGATCTCCCGAGATACCCTAGCGGCTTTGCCTCTCCACAAGAATGAGAACAAGAGCCTTATTAATAAACTTAGTGTGGCAGAAAGAAGTGGAAGTACCGAGAGTCGGTAAAGGAGAATCGGGTAGACGTGTGAAACACATACTTCTGCCCTCCCATTCAAGGAAAGATTCCACCGAGACCACAAATTAATTGCGATCTCGGCCTTCCCTTGTACCTGCGACCAATTCATTCCCAACTGGATATCACGACCGAACCAGACGCCGAGTATCTTGACCGGCCCATCCGTCCAGTGGAGAGGTTCTGGAAGAGAAACTGGCTTGCTGGCACTGATTTTCGGCAACTGGTTGAAGCAGGTGTCTATACCTCAACGCTTTACCAGGGGTGTGATCAAGTTGCTACGTAGGGACAAAAACGGTGGGGATGGGATAGGTAATTTTCTCCCTATAACTATGTTAAATACAGAGTTAAAGATTTTGGCAAAGACGTGCTGTGAAGGACAACCTTCATATGGTCCGCTTGATCATAGAGAAAGGCGACAGTGAAGCCGCGCTGATCAATTTTGATCAGTCCAAGGCCCTTGATAGGGTTGACCATCGATTCCTGGAGGCTGTTCTTTCGGCTGTTGGTTTCGGGCCGGACATTCGCTCCTATATCCGTCTTCTGTATGCGACTCCCGGTGCGCTGGAGGAAGTGAACGGGGTAAGATCGGAACCTTTCGTACTGTCTCGATCTATTCGTCAGGGTTGTCCGCTTTCGCCTATGCTTTACGTTCTTGCGTTGGAAACTTTCCTTCGCAAGTTAAAGGCGAATCCGGTCCTACGCGGAATTTCCCTACCTGGTGCTACCACCTCGGCCAAGTATTCTGCCTATGCTGACGACGTTTCGGTTCTTGTGTCGAGCAGAGCCGAGATTAACGAAGTCAGCCAAGACATCAGTAGTTATGAGATGGTGACAGGGGCCAACATCAACCATGATTAGTAAGGCTCTTGTTCTCTTTCTTGTGAAAGGGTATCTCGGGAGATCTGTTGACTTCATCAATCTGAAGGCGGTCTAGGTATGCCTAGCATTGAGATTTGTTTGATATGCTTCGCATCTGGTTCCTAGATCGTTTGTGTCGCGATTCGGATAAGGGGAAGGAAGACACCCGTAGAAATTCCCTATCCTTGAGAAGTGTGCACTCGTGCGAGGAGGAGGCCCACCGTTTACTCCGAGCCGAGTGCTCCTTCTACCGTGAATGTCGTCTTGATCTGAAAAGCCTCTTAGGGCGTCGGATGGACTCTCCAACGTCTAGGCTTTGTCTCGTAGGGCATTATATCAAGTGTTAGTCCGTTCATGATGATCTGCTTGACGAGCTCGGTCTTACGAAGCAGGTCGCTTGCTGTCTCAATAAGGATGAGGCATCCCTCACCTGGCTGGTGATTCGTGGCGCCCTCTGAGTCGCCAAAAAACTTCGCTCAGCGGGCTTGGTGAAATTTCCAAACTGCCGACGCTGTGATGGGGAGGTCGAGACACTGGGTCACCCTTTATTTCATTGCAGGGCGGTAGCACCGTTGTGTAAGTTCGTTGAAGGCCTCAAGGTTCGCATGCTGCAGGGAAAGTTCTTTGTCCTTGAGGCCTCTTCTCTTTGTAGCAATGTATCACCGCCGTTGACGAAGACTGAACTTTGTGTGTTCCACTGCTTGCTAGGTGTTATGAGAGTCGTGATTTGTTCGACACGTCACTTCCTCCCAACTGATCTTGTACTTTAAGCGTCAGTTTCAAGTCAAGATTTGGACGGAAAGGCGGCGACTCTCTTCATCAGAATTCGGCAAACGGTTGGTAATTTTTGCGCGACTGTGTAGAGTGAAAGGCCTGGAGGTACAGGATTTTGTCCTTCCTAGGTTGAACAGAGGCTACCCATCCCGATATTAGGCTAGTTTAGGTTCAGTTTGAATCTTTAGTTTCCTATTTCCGGTTAACTTAGCTAGGTCATTGGCCCCTTTTACTTTTGTCCCTATGTTCCTTTAGTTTAATTACCCATACACTCCCTCCTTAGGTGGTCAGTGATGTCAGTTCTCTGGTAGTTGCGTGATGCGTCGAGTTAACTGATGTTTCTACAACATTTAGGGTTCGTCGGGTGTTTTATTACTAACCTTATTTTGTTTTGTTTTCATGTAAATAGTATTAATTCATATTGTAAATAATCATTGTTTTTTTTTAAAATGTTGTTTTTATTCCTCTCCCCCCCCACAGACTTAGGATTTCATAGAGACTTGAGGTATTATGGTGGGTGTTGGAAGAAAGGTAGGGGAGAATGTGTTGTTTTGGTGATAGGACTATTGTTGGTATGTTTGGGTCAGTGTTTGTGACTAGCTAAGTTTAGAAATTAAGACAGAAGAAGAACGTCCTTTTCCCTAATCCCCCTTTTTGACCTTGTGCCACATTTTGTACAAATTTGTACGAATAAATATCTCTTCCAAAAATCGCTTGAGAATGGAACGGAACTATGGATTTTAAATTTAATTTTATAATTAAATTTAAAATTTTAGTTTCTGTTTGGAAACACAGTAATTCATAGTAATTTCCTTTGTAGTGATGGAACCATATTTTTAAAATTTAAAATATTTATAAGATTTTATGTTATGTATCGAGCACTGTTTTTGAAAAATAAAAATGATTACTAAGAACACCAGATTGTAAATCTTACTGTTTTTATTATTTTAACACACACACACACACACACACACACACACACACACATATATATATATATATATATTGTTCTACTCGTATTGAAGCGATTAACATATACTGGGTTTTAAAATGAATCCACTGCAATACTCGAATAATTTCGATGTATAATGCTAACCCTACAAAATCCAGATAAGAAAAATCCACTGATAATAATAATAATACCAACAACCCTAAAAAATTTTGATACATAATTTTACCATCGAAAATTAAATCATTAAACCTTGATAATAAAATTTATCAAGATTACCTTCATAACAATAAAATCTATTGTCAGCAGATAACGGAATAACAACTGTAACAGAGCACTCTCCCTGTTTAAACGTTTAATTACAGGAAATCAAATGGTGGTGAAATGGAGGGGCTACTAATTGGATAATAATTATTTAAATTCTCAGAAGAGTAGGTTGAATGGTTGAGAAGAAAATTAAAAACAAAATGCGTTAATCTTCATGATTTAAAATAATAAAGTGAATTTAAGAGCAGTTCCATAGGGAATCGAGGGCATAATTAGCTAGACAAGATTCAGTAAAATTAAGCAAAACCAAGGTGTTGTGACTATGAATTATCTCCCCTTTGATAATCCAAGCTATAAAACCTGTACATTTCCGCTTGTCAAGTAGACGAGTAGTAAGATTCTTAATTGAATAAAAGATTACTAGACAGAATCTCTTGTCCTGTTTTCATTACACAAGGGTCACAGCCATATACACTTCTGAGAAGTAGACATGGTTATCGTGTCGTCCGAATTTCTTAGGTCCTGAGAAATTAAAACTTCGAAGTTTGTTAATAGTACGCTATCTGTCCAAAATGTGTCTATTCTTACAAATTATTTAAGACAAAAACAAAACAGCTGTTTTGTGTTAAATCCAAGATTGGGTTACGTTTATGTTTATCGCCCCAAAACGCTGTTATCTTTACAGAAATAATTTCTAGGAAGATTAAAAACAAACAAAGGAATTAACCATATTTTTTTAAACAAGATCTCCTAAGATTGAGACCGTTGGGTGGAGAAATTAACTCTTCCTCAATTCTACTGTCAGGCGTGTGTCTGTGTGTTCGCTCATGTCACTGAAAACAGTGATGTGTTTTTCATGTCTGACGACTCCTTGTTGTCCGATTTCCCTTCTGCCTCTCGCCCTGAGAGTTCTCAGTTATATAGATGAACCCTAAATTCCGATATATATCGGAAATTAAAATTAAAATAAACATTTTGTCAGATTACGTATGTACATTTATTTTGATGATACGCTGTATTCTTATTTTAAAATTAAAAAAATAATGTATACAAGTATAAACATTTTAGCAGGGGTAATGATTGCTAGTTTAATGATTTTTTTTGACAGATGTTTTAATTACCGTTGTTTTTAAATTTTGATTTGGCGGGAAAAGGAAAGAAAAGGTAACTTATTTGTTTATTTTGCTCATATATGGCCTTCTCGTGGATTATCTGAGATTTGGCACACCTTAAAGATGCTTAAAAAGCCGAATTTGCGCTTTTCGGATTGAGTTTCTAAGGAAGATTTCGAGTAAAATTTTCAGCAGCCGGTTTTTGAAGTGTGCCTCGAGGCAGAAGGGGAGTGACGTCATCATTCCTTCCTCCCTCAACTCACTGTTACGTTATAGCAGGGCGTTGTCATGACAACTCAACTACAACACGAAATGAAACGGTGATCTTTTCAAGAAGAATGCTGTTTTTGCAAAACTAAAATTGCTTTTATATCCCTGGCAGAGTTTGCCGAAATTTTAAAGCTTAAATTAAATTTATAAACAGTTATTAACACCCTCTAGTGGTCGTTTGAAGCTGATAAAAAAATTTTAACAGTTAAAATGGAAATATCTGAATTATCCTTTTCTTTTCTGCTATTTGTATGTACAAAATCACTTTATTATATATTTCATTTTAAATATTTGGGGAAATTCTCATAGCACTAAAAATGTGTTTTTAGTGCAATTTATGCATTATTCTTTTTGCGGTTTTTATTGTAAATATAGTTTGTCATTCTGGTTTCCATGAACTTCGAGCGCTAAGGTCTGTTTCCTTCGCTGTCATGTTTACATTGAACTTCGGACTTGTTGTCGCTTGTTTCCGAACAGGAGAAATTTTACGATAATACACTAACAAGTTTTCATCTTTATTTGGTTGTTTCTAGTATTATCGTACCGTAAATGTTCGCGATCGAAACCGTCAACTTTCAATTTAATTTTCCGATAGATATCAGTGGCAAATTTTGCAGAGGGTTCGTCTATATAACCGAGAACTCTCAGGGCGAAAGGCAGAAGGAAAATCGGCCAACAAGGAGTCGTCAGACATGAGAAACACATCCACTTCTTCAGTGGCCTGAGCAAACACACAGACACACGCCTGACAGAAGAATTGAGGAAGAGTCAACAGGCTGGTTATTACTCTAGAGTTTGCGACTAGATATCCCAAATTAACATTCTGCAGTAAAGAACTTGATTTTGCAGTACATAATAGACGTTTTATTCAACCATTTTTTTCTTTATATTTAATAAAGCTGTTGTTAGAGTTATCAACAATCCTGTACGTTTTATTGAATTAGTTCTCATTCCAACTTGATTTCGACGTGCGCTTGGACGTAAAGAAGCAAAAGTCTACCACCGCCACAGAAAGGAATTACTCAATATTGTCTGTTACACCACTTACTTAGAGGGGTTCACACTAGACTTCGCTGTCTCTCCCAACATGTATGATTTTGTGAAAAAGAAAAAAAAGCCGGTTGGACTGTAATGTTGGTATTATTCAAAAAGCTAGCGGAGCGAGGGACTGAGAGAAAAAGAGAAGTAGAGACAGAGCTCTGAGTGTATGATTGAAAAGTGATGGATGTTAGATTTGTCAACGTTGAGAGTTATATAACAATAAAACAAAGTTTGGAATAGACAAAATAAATAGCACAACATACCCAATGACACACATCGACAAAACATTCAGGAAAAAAGGAAAAAGAAAATACTATATTAGCATCGCAGTGATCTATTGAACAACAACACTTTAAATGAACTAGTAAGTTCATCGTAACATAGCTGACCACAATTTCGACCTGATAAATGTCAGTCTGATCAGAATAGAAAAGAATTCACTACTAAGGACATGGATTAAAAATGCACTGATTACACAGATCTCTACGGTCAACTTCAGTCAGTGTTCATATACAGTATTGTTTGAAGTACTAGTAGCACGATCCAACAGAAAGCAGTTTCCATTCTGGAAGAAAAAATATTCTAGTTGTATCACCTAATAAGTATCCTCTTTCCTATCCTTTTCCTCATATTCCAAAGTACTTTTGTTTACACACGGGTTTGTATCTCATTTCGGCTGGAAGATGCCTAAAGAGTCTAAATGCGTTGTCTAGTAATCTTTTCCAATTTGTCTCATTATTTCCATGATATATATATATATATATATATATATATATATATATATATATATATATATATATATATATATATATATATATATATATATACAGGCTGAAAGATGACAGGAGCACACTACCGCGGGTTCGAACTTTACGGTCTCTTCAGGCGGTTTGTCCACATAAACAACTATACGGAGCTCAACAACTTAAGTACTTTCGAAACTAAATAACGGCAGGTACACGGTTCGAACGATTCTCAGAGAGACAAAAAAGGTCAAACACGGTCCAAAATTTTTGTTCGACTGAGAATATAAGGTTCGCGTATAGCGTCCTTTTATAGTTTCAGTAAACAGAAGTAGCTCTCCCAAAGAGGAGACAAACAAAGATGGGGAGACCACAATTAACAATTATACCAGTTGGACGTTTCAGTGATCTTCGTAAATTACACACACACATACACACAAACACACGCATATATATATATATATATATATATATATATATATATATATATATATATATATATATATATATATATATATATATATATATATATATGCATACATATATATATATATATATATATTGCGTTTTATTTGTGTACAGTATACCACAGAACATTTATTCAGTGATAATTTAAAAAAATGATTTTCCTAGATAGTATCATTAATTAAGTTTATTCATAAATATTCTAGCATTGATAAATTATTTCTCATCTAGAGTAGCATAATTTGATAGATCGATCAGTATATTCATTAGTATTAGAAAACTTTAAAACATAATGTAAGACGGTGTCAGTAAAATAATCTATGTAAGCAGGAAAAACATTTTTAAGTAATTCAAAGCTTAATTAAAATATTCAACATTTATATTGAATATTTTGATTATACTTTGAATTCACATCAGAAAGTACATTTTTTACAAATTTTCTTTCGTTAAAACAAATAAACACAAATAATATATATATATATATATATATATATATATATATATATATATATATATATATATATATATATAAATATGTGTGTGTGTGCGCGCGCGTATATGTGTAGAGGGTGAAATACATATTCAATAGATATAACAGGGGAAATAAGTATTCAATATACACCACAAAAAACAGTTTATTGGATTATTTGACGACACGTATTGTAAGTCTTTACCTAAAGATTAAACCACAGATACGTTTTATCTTTTCAACAATAAATATGGGAAAATATGTCATCAAATACATTTATACAAAATATTATAATATAAATTGAAATACGCCCAGTGAAAATCGTATTCAATAACTGAAGCCAAACATAATAAACTGTATGGAATAACCTTTTTTTGCAAGGAGATTTTCCAATTATTTTCCGTAAGTAGTTGTTAGCTTCAGAAAGAATAAATATGCCCTCGCCTCATCAAACAAACAAATATTATTATAGTAGTTAACTGGCTTAGAAAAATGCTTCTTGGCAACAAATGCCGTAATTTTGTAC
This sequence comes from Acanthosepion esculentum, assembly GCA_964036315.1. Classification (NCBI taxonomy): domain Eukaryota; kingdom Metazoa; phylum Mollusca; class Cephalopoda; order Sepiida; family Sepiidae; genus Acanthosepion; species Acanthosepion esculentum. The sequence continues at coordinate 108,204,559 of OZ038486.1, forward strand.
TCTGCATGATAGCAAGCCATTCTGGTAGAGTATGTTGCTAACATCTTCAGCTGTAACTGATGTTTGGTGTTCTCTACTAAATCTTTGCGAATAATCCTTGCGTGCTTTGTTATCAGTTTAATAATCCTGCTTGCAGAAGGTCTCTAGGGTACCGGATCGACGATAGTTTACTGTTTTAGCAACACTGCTATCGCTTGCGAACTATTCAACGAACCACAGTCATACCGATAGTTCTGTTACCATTACCTATACAAATAAACATTATGTACAGTATGCAGGGAGGAGGGGGTCTTTATAATTTTCTTTAAATTTCCGCATTAGGGTTTCTACAGCGTTGAACATTAACAGTCAATTGGTACTCCATACCCTTATCTCAATAATGTAACTAATACTCTCTCTCTCTCTCTCTCTCTCTCTATATATATATATATATATGAAGAAATATAGTCTTAAAGTGTGCTATATTTATGGGATAAAGTGCTCAATATCAGAGATAGAGCGTGTGTAAATATAAAAGTGAACATAGAAGTCAAGACTTAGAGGCGACAGTCTGTTTCATGCTAGACGTTGCCTGACGATTGCATCTAGCATGAAACAGACTGTCGCCTCTAAGTGTTGACTTCTATGTTCACTTTTATATATATATATATATATATATATATATATATATATATATATATATATATATATATATATATATGCGTGTGTGTCAGTAGTAGGCCAAAGTGAGATTCGAAAATACATAATAATAATGATGATGATGAGGATGATAATATTTGTATATTATTAATATATTACACAAAATAGAAGCATAAGAAAATGTTAAAAATCGGAATTTTCGGACTCGCTAGCGTGTGTCTCTGTGTGTGTGTATACACACACACACACACATATATATGGCTGTGTTATAATAGTATGCACAGTGACGTATTGGATAGCGGCTCGGATTGAGGAATCGGAGAGCCGAATTCGGATTCCAGTCGAATTCGTTACATTCACTTACGTCCTAATACTCTTGGGAAAGATATGAATCCTCCTTTTCTCCCCTAGCTATTGGTAAACAGCAGGACAGACCGGGTTCTATAGCCTTAGATGGCAACTGATCTTCCGCAGAAAGAAATGGAAACCTACTGCGGGAAAAAATCTGCATCGTCAGTCATGTATCGAAAGATACATGATCATAAGGAATAACTTGATAAATGTAAATTGCCCCAAATATTATTCGTTCAAACAATTTATTGCTCGTATCCTTGGATTCTATGTTGCAAAAATCTAGTCAATTTCTTCTAATTTTGTGGTGATGCCCTTTCGTTGCAGCTCGTCAAACGTGTCTTTTTAATTGTTTCCTGCTATAGCCTTATAACATAGTTGCAACAATTAAGCAATTGCAAATAATCCTACACCTCTATATTCAAAACTATAAGCAGAATAGACTACTCCCCCCCACAAAAAAAGAAGTTACCTCTTCATCAACTCACGAATAATTTATACATTGTAGTATAAATTAAAATAGTTCAGAATCTAGTTTAAACCTTTGAGTTTGGAAACCTTTTCGGTTCGATTCAGAGGTATAGTTAGCATAATATCTTCAGTGTTCAGGTATTGTATTCGATTATTAGCTGCTGGTAAGTCTTTGTTCAACACCAATGAATAAAAATAAACGCCAGTAAAACAAATCACAGACAGGTTTTTAGATGCTGAGATCTTGATGACCAAACATTTATGTCAAATTCACATTCATTTGCAGATCAATTGTGTATATCAGATACTTGAAATATCATTTGATAATTATAAAAATAAACGCCAGTAAAACAAATCACAGACATGTTTTTAGATGCTGAGATCTTGATGACCAAACATTTATGACGAATTCACAATCATTTGCAGATCAATTTTGTATATCAGATACTTGAAATATCATTTGATAATTATAAAAATAAACGCCAGTAAAACAAATCACAGACAGGTTTTTAGATGCTGAGATCTTGATGACCAAACATCTATGTCGAATTCACATTCATTTGCAGATCAATTTTGTATATCAGATACTTGAAATATCATTTGATAATTATAAAAATAAACGCCAGTAAAACAAATCACAGACAGGTTTTTAGATGCTGAGATCTTGATGACCAAACATTTATGTCGAATTCACAATCATTTGCAGATCAATTTTGTATATCAGATACTTGAAATATCATTTGATAATTATAAAAATAAACGCCAGTAAAACAAATCACAGACAGGTTTTTAGATGCTGAGATCTTGATGACCAAACATTTATGTCGAATTCACAATCATTTGCAGATCAATTTTGTATATCAGATACTTGAAATATCATTTGATAATTATAAAAATAAACGCCAGTAAAACAAATCACAGACAGGTTTTTAGATGCTGAGATCTTGATGACCAAACATCTATGTCGAATTCACATTCATTTGCAGATCAATTTTGTATATCAGATACTTGAAATATCATTTGATAATTATAAAAATAAACGCCAGTAAAACAAATCACAGACAGGTTTTTAGATGCTGAGATCTTGATGACCAAACATTTATGTCGAATTCACAATCATTTGCAGATCAATTTTGTATATCAGATACTTGAAATATCATTTGATAATTATAAAAATAAACGCCAGTAAAACAAATCACAGACAGGTTTTTAGATGCTGAGATCTTGATGACCAAACATTTATGTCGAATTCACATTCATTTGCAGATCAATTTTGTATATCAGATACTTGAAATATCATTTGATAATTATAAAAATAAACGCCAGTAAAACAAATCACAGACAGGTTTTTAGATGCTGAGATCTTGATGACCAAACATCTATGTCGAATTCACATTCATTTGCAGATCAATTTTGTATATCAGATACTTGAAATATCATTTGATAATTAAAAACGTACAAAACAAAAATCCGCTTTATAAAACTTTTACACTGGCTGTTTGAAAAGACCTCGTAAAATTTAAAAACGTTAGTATGGATATCACTTTAATCATCAATCACAATTGAATTACACCAAACATAGCATAAAAAGACGACTTGGTTCTCATAAACATGATTAAATAACTCACAGAATAAATTCATATAACATACACTAAGCAGGATAAATTCAATATGCCAATTATTCTTGCTGTCTAAGAAGACATGAATTGTGGTGTGGCCATAGGGGTCCAACCAGGTGTATGCTCTGTGCCAATACCCCATCTGTCACAGGAGTATCTGTCAGAGAATATTCACTATTATGTAACACTTAACATGTGAATATCTAGCTCTCCTGATTTCAATCATCTGCTTAATACTATTGGGACATTGACAAGTCGGAGACAAAAGAGCTGCCAAACAATACCAAGGTATTGTTGAAGTGCGTTATTGTGGACGTGATGGCCAATATAAAAGAGAACCATGTCTGCATCTATATGATTAGAGTAGCTAGTTTAGGCTATTTCACTATTTTCTTGGGTGTACGATGTAAATCTATGTCCAAAATATATAATAAATACATTGTAGACTTTATTATGAGACCAGTGACTGATGTAATTGGAAAGGATTTATGATTCGTGATTCTATATCGTAGAGAAACGAACCGACTTACACAGGGAAGTATTTAATAGCCCATGTGTTGCAGCTATATGGAAATTAGTGAGTGACAGTGAAATCTAACATTTAACATCTCAATTAAATTATTTATACAAGGACTGTTGTTTGTGAATTTAATATTTTCACAATAGATTCAAATAGAAGTAGATCACAACTTTTACAAATTATAGGCTTAACTTTGTATCATATTCAATACAATGTCATTGAACATAATTTGTTTTTCTGATAAAGAATAAATCGTTTTGTCTGCTCTTTTATTTATTTGAAAATAATAATCAAGTAGAAATGTTTTTAATGTCCATTAGGAAGTTAATAAGTTTTTATCATCAGGAAAAACAATATTTTAAACTTTACAACCATTATGATTTATTTTCGTTTATTTAGATGTCTTTAAATTTTCATCGTGAGGAGAACTTAGTAAAAGAAAAATGATTCTTGTTAAATTTCAGAGCTTGTAATAAGAAACCTCCATTAAATTTATTGCCGCCATGCAGAAATAATCTTTCATCTCTAAAAGCAATGAAGAAAAGCAAATGACGTTAATCATAACTACTTTTCTTTACTTTGCCACAAATGTATTTATTTTATTGACTTCATCCAAGTGATTAGAGCAAATTCAAATTGATTTAAAAATAATTATTTCTACATGTTGATTTAATGCATACGTATGTTGTTTCGTGTAAGTGTAAGTAAGATTCAACATTATCTAACCGAAAGCTTCGTAATTACTAATCAGTGTACGAGAAGAAATAAATAAAGTTAAATTAGTAATTAGTTTTCCGTTAAGACGTTTCAGTTCTTGAGCAGGAGATCTCAATCGAACGGTAAACAAAATGAAAGAAGGATAAAGTATGCTATTCTATAAGAGTAAAAATCATAAAAGGTATTAGTCTCTTTATATAAATAAAACAGGTCACGTAAAATATAAGTCAGATGAATTAAAAAAAATTAATAAATTTTGTAGAATCTACATCCGTACCTGAGAGAAATTCTTATTTGTATTTATGTTTCTCACTTTATTTCATCAGGGGAAAAATCTCCTGCCAATATTACATACTTTATACATCAATTATACATTCATTCATTTTCTATCTGCTACTATTTTCATGTCGAAAGATTTCTTCTGCCGTCCGAGGAAAGTTTAAAATCATGATTTCTATATTTGCTCATGTTTATTTGGATTTTTAGTACACATTAATGGTAGATTTCTGAAATTATATGCACACATAGAATCCATATATTAAAAATACAATAGCAAAAAATATATAGATATAATTACTTCTCTCGCACTTCTCGCTTGTAAAACTCTCTTGCTTTTGATCTTCAAAAATTCAAATGCAATATCAATCGTTATTTTATGTCTTCTTGATTCTTCTTCTTGAATTGTCCTCACTCCTTAATTTATGTTTCACTTTTTATTATTCTTTCATACTAAGTAATCCCGAATGTCTTAGTGGCTTTACTGCCTTTCTTGGGGTGAAATGATTTTTAAAAAAATATTGGTTTTTAATCCGACATTATTATTTATTAATGTAAACATTATATTTAGTGCGCGCATGTGTTTGAATAGACATCATTGTTTTTTTTCTTTTAACAATGGAATTAATGTCTACTAGTTGAGAGGTCCCACCCAAGAAAATTAAAAATATACCTCTCGACAGGAAACGCAGATGTATTTCACTTTTCAATTAGGGCAAGCGCTTTTAAGCTAAATGTGCCTTACCAAATATGAATTCCTGTCGGGAAACACAATTTATTTAGTATAATTTCTCGATCTCCAGGCCGGTAGATATTAATTTCACCGAGTGCCTATCCAAACACATGTACCAGCTAAATATAACGTTTATGCCAATAGATATATTCATAAAAATGTATACATATGAATTTGTCTATATTACCCGCTCAACCCAAATTTTGGTGCATACGAAAAATGACGGTGGATCATAACATCCAAATAGTCACAACTACTTCCAAAACCATTATGTATTTCGTCAGAACTAAAAACACTCATAACAATAACAATTTAAAAGCAGACATATATAAAATAAATTGCCAAAACTGTTCCTCACAATACATTGGAGAAACATGTAGAAATTAAAAAAACGTGTCTATGAATACAAAAGGGACCTCATACGTAACAATTTAATAAATGCACTAGTCATACACAGAAATAAATTCGACCACAATGTCACACTCATCAAAAGAGAGAATAATTTACCCAGAAGGAAAATTCTCGAGACTACTGATATTGAATATTATCAAAATATAAATCTACACCCGGTATTTTCCCAAACTTAACTTTTTAAAAAAATTACCACATTCCCAATCCAACATACACAACAAAAATATGTTGGAAAAACAAAACGGTTAAATCAATCACTTCAGGATTTGAAGATGTACGGCACAAACGTCCACCTCATTGCCGTAACAATCTAATCACAATCCAAACAATATTCATTTAAGAAAAAAAAAATATTGAAAATTACTTGCTCACTTTACTTTTTATCAGACTTTGAATTATGACATTTTGCATTGTCCGCGTGCTTTGACGGACCTTCTAACCACCTGATGAACATTCAACAACATTCTCAATCTTATAAGCCTTGATAAACCAATAACATCCTCGCCTCAGTATATAAACACGTGCAGCATAATAAATCGTACATTACCTTGAGGACGAAACTCGTCGGCTAAATACTAGTTTTCCACTCGTCACTTTTTATTCAAATATATATATATATATACATACATACATACATATATATACATATATATATATATATATATATATATATATATATATATATATATATATATATATATATATATATATATGTAAAGTTGTCTTTATTAAGTTGTCTCGAGTACGGCCGGTAATCGAACTAGATAATGTTTAAAATAAACGGAGAGACTACTCCAATACGTGTATCCACTAATAATAACGTTTGAAGTAATAAAAATATGTCACATTAAAAAAATAAAAAAAACATAAATTCTTTCTCTTCCCTCTCTCTCTCTCTCTCTCTCTCTCTATATATATATATATATATATATATATATAAATATAAAAGTGAACATAGAAGTCAACACTTAGAGGCGACAGTCTGTTTCATGCTAGTGCAATCGTCAGGCAACTAGTGCTGTTATTTTTATAGGCTATTTATATATAAGGGTCAGTGGTGCATTGTGGTTAATCTATTTTGGCGGTTACTTTTACCGGAAGTCGATTATTTGTTTATTTATTTATGTTAAATTATTTTGCTTGTTTTTTTTAAATTTTTATTTTTATTTTTATCTTATATATTTATTTATTTATTTTTTGTTTTGTTCGGTGTTTTTTATTAACGTAGTAAAACTTTCTTTATATAGCTTATTGTTGGTAGTCTATTATGGCGGTCATTTACCGGAAGTCGTTTATTTGCTTATTTATTTGCGTCAAATTGTTTTGCTTGTTTTTATTTATTTTTCATTTTTATTTTTTATCTTATATATTTGTTTATTTGTCATTGATTAAAGCTATTTGTTGGATTTTGGGGTTGAATGTTGTGGTTTGTTCTGACTATTATTTTGGTGGGAACAGTTTTTAATTTATTTATTTGGGTTGATTATCTTTATTTGTTTTTTGAAACAGACTGTCGCCTCTAAGTGTTGACTTCTATGTTCACTTTTATATTTACACACGCTCTATCTCTGATATTGAGCACTTTATCCCATAAATATAGCACACTTTAAGACTATATTTCTTTATATATATATATATATATATATATATATATATGTGTGTGTGTGTGTGTGTGTGTGTGTGTGTGTGTGTGTGTGTGTGTGTGTGTGTAAATCAAATGCAAGCCTGAAAAACACAGAAAGAAAAAGAATACAGGAAGAGAGATACAGAGGGAGAAGATGCAAAGTTCGATGCAGCCTATGAGAAAAAAACATACATTTAAATATTTTCCCAATATCTTCAGAGTTCCCTGCATCTAATTTTATTATTGATTTTATTGATATCATTTTGGCGGAAGAAACCACGATATTCTTTTTTAATGCAAATCAGAAAATACTGACAATATTTCTTTCAAATCATCGACAATAATTTTGATATCTTAGTCGAAAATCGGAATTATTTATTGAAATATTTTATTCATCATAAATTATAACCCAAAATATCTATCCCATGAGCACGTTTTAAAATTGACTATCTATTCAAACCACATGTATTCGTATCAGAAAAGAAATCGTTTGTGTCTCTCGCCATAGATAACATATGCTTGCTTTGAAGTTATTTTGTTTATGGTTGATATAATTCTAAATTGAAACTGTGCAATTGTGCACATTTCCTAGCGGCTTGGGACATCTAATCAGGGGGTTGACCATGAAGAGGTTTGTCTTGCCATCGTTTCTACAATTGATATATTGAAGTTGCTTCTGCTTTCTTTTTTTAAGTTCTTTGTCGCTGCAATAGGTGTATTATGGTTTACTTGTTCTTCTTCATCCACTTGAAATTCCCTTTTGAATTTGTTGTCTTCTTTTATTGCTGAATAAAGTTTCTTATTTCTCCCGTGTTCTTTGACACAGATCATCATTTAGTCTTCTGTAGTTTTTACGTAATTTGAAGGCCGATTTTTGTAAGACCGTTCTAGTTGAACTAATCCACCTCTGACCCCTTCGGATCTGGACATATACTGACAATCAACATCAACCTTAGGATGATGCATATGAGGTGGCAAGTGAGAAGCATTCTCGTTTTGACACCCATTCGCTTAATGTCAGCTAATGTCCAATTAAGGATGTTGTATTGCACCACGGATTGTTTATGGCTGATATTCTGTTTTGTGAATTCAACGTGGTATTTAACACCAGACACACACGCCTATAGGATTCTTTTCTTAATTCCTCCTTCATTTGGGTATGCTGTATTCCATCTCCTTTGCTGACTCCTAGGTATTTATAGGCCTCTTCTTGTTCCAGTTTCATAAGCTTTGTGACAAAATCTAGATCTGTTGAGCGTGTTTATGTAATTCCCCCTTCATGAATATTACTTTTGCACAATTATCTAATTCGAAATCCATACCAAGGTAATTAGAGAAATATTTTACAGTACTGAAGATACCATTCAACCAACTTTAGCAAAGTATTTCATATCATCCATGTAGATAGGCGACTTTCTTTTTTACTTTTCATCCATAGTTATTATAGTTTAGTTCATGCTAAAGGGAGATTAAGGACAGATACAACAGAAGGATTGACAAGGAGTCTCCTTGAAAGTTTCTTCGTCTTATATTCAAACATTTCGAAGTGTCAATACCTTTGGTGCGACTTAGTTCTAATGTGGTTTTGCACAGTTCCATGTTATATTTAAGGAAAATTAATATCACTGGGGAGACTTTGTACATTTCCAAAACCTTAAGGATTCAAGAATGCGGTACCCTATCAAAGGCTTTACGGTAATCTATCCAAGCTGTGCTAAGATTGCTACCTTTTTCTTGTAATTTTCCAGCATCATTTTATTTACTAGTAGTTGCAAACATATGAAGCTCTTCGAGATCCCTTCTGTTCCAGGCAAAGAAAGTTGTTTCCGCTGAGAAAAAAATTATTATTATTATTATGATTATGATTATTATGTTTAGCCAGCCTATTAATTTTTTTTAAAGTTAATTAGTTTTTAATAACCATACTAATTTCTGACGAAGTACTCGGTCCAAACATTGAATTAAAAGATAAAATGAAACCTTCTATACACAATTCAGCCAAGATAAAATCAATTATCAGTAACAGCGTTCAATAAAAATCAGAGTATGTGTGTGAAAATTATATCTGAAGTCTCTGTTTAGATGAATGGATAAATAAAATGTTGCGAACTGAAACAAATGTAGAGATAACTAAGGTCAAACTATTATCAACACAATATAAGAGTATATGTATTTGCAGTGATTTTTACTCGACCTTGATATGACAGTCAGTCACCAGCGGAAGTTTAATCTGATTTTAGATTGCAACACAGCGAGCGATCCTTTTTCACTTATTGTTCTGCCAAGAAGCCAGTTTTTTTAATATTAAAATAAGTATATATGTAGCGAATCCAGTTTTTTTGTTTATTTCATTTTTGTATTCACCTCAAAATAACACTTGAAATTTAAGGTGAAGCCGTCTTTCTTCCCAATCGCCACAATTTCTATAATTTGTCAACGTTGATTTTCACTTCACCTCAACTGGAAAATGGCCCTAGAAAATGACCCAGACTTTCATTTCTCTTTTCTTAATCAATTAATTATTAGTGGCTTCTGTCAAACGTAGTTTTTGAAAATTTTATGCGATTAAAGAAACATTTGAATTTTCTAAATGTAATTTCTTCATTTTGAAATGTTTTTTCTCTTGCTTCCTTATTTGTTATGTAAAATTAATGCTCAAATCTGCTTTCATTCAATTTTAATAATTTCTTAGATTTATTTTATTTAATAATTTCTGTATATACGTTGTTAATCTGAATATTTTAAGACTTAGGCTAAATTTATCCGTGCCGTTAATGTTTTAATTGTTTCAAGGCATCTTTCTTTATTGTTTCATAGTTTACTTTCAATATTCCTTTTCGTCTTTGGCCTTCTTTCATTTATTAATTTCGTTCTTTGTCGCTGCAATAGGTGTATTATGGTTTACTTGTTTTTCTCCATCCAGTTCATCAGCAGTTCATTCCTCGTTTGACAACAGGGAGTGTTTGTCTGAAATCTCCAGATAGCAGAATTGTTATGCCTCCCATGAGTCTATCATTATGTCTGATATCTTTCAGTTTCTATGAAAGCCTCAAATGCAACCTCGTAAGCCATATTGCACTCATCACAGACTATGAAGCAAGTCACCTGAAGTAGCTTGGCTAGGTTTGTACCTCTATTGTATTGTAGACCAAGTCTCATGGCAGTTTTAATGGCAAGTAAGCAGTTTTTCCACCAGTAAGCAAAGTAGCTGCTATTCCAGATGATGTTACAGCTAAAGCCACTTGCCTTTGCACCCTAACTGATGATAAAAGAAGATTAGTTTGGAAAGTTTTGTCAGTACCTCCAGGAGCATCCAAAAAGAAAATTCCTCCAGCGGAATTGTTGATCCTTAATATAATCTCATTGTAGATGTCTCTCTGGTTATTTTTAAGAAGAGGTGTATTAGTCTGTATTTGATGGATCTGCTCTTCTTGGTTGTATCCAGTCTCTCTCATGATTTCTCTATTTAAGGGATCAGATTCTCTGTTTGGTTTGGGAAGTACAAAATGGGACAATTCTTTTGTGTCACATTTAGAACCTTATCTTCTATTTTACACATTATGAAGAAGAAGCCGAAGAAAGAAACATTCAGAATACGAAATTTACATATAAAGTAAAAATAAATGTGTTTAAAGTTTCGTTTAAAAAGGTCGAAAAATTTTAATATGTCCAAAATTGCGAGTATCTTGTTAAAAAAGTAAACATTAATTTGTTATCGTAAAATATTGCAGTAATTATTAATATATTATTTTAGTTAGATTTGCTACTGAAAATCCTACAGGTATTTGTCAAAAAGAAAAAAGTAAATAAATAAATGCATGTTCTCTTTTTACGACAGCAATTTGCGAAAACTTTGGCGGACTTTGAATGTTTTAAAACCAAACTTATCATTTGAATTACAGCTCTTTCAAAGTATTTTCACAGATATAATAATAGAAAACACACTCCAAAAACAACAAATACGTTTTCGTTAGAAGTAAGTCCATTGGAAATTAATATCAAGGCGAAAAAGAATAGATATTAGACATTTAACTGGTAATTGTGAATGGATTTCTAATTAAAATTAAAAGAAGAGGACAATCATTTCATAAAAGATATTTTAAGCAGTGTATGAAAACTAGTCATTAGGTTATTTGTGTTAAGACTTTTTAAAATTAAATAAATTAAAAAGGATTCATTTTCATATTTTCTTTCGTGGGTGGATACGTTTGTGTATGAAATATTACTTTTTTTTTTTTACTTGTTCTACTTACTCAGAAAAGTGCATTTTGGTAGAATGTAGTTTGTTGAATTTCCACACTGTGACTTCTGTAAAAAAGCAGCTAATTATGGATAGTAGATATATAAGCTGATAAATGTTTACCTTAGAGAAATAACCTTGTAATTTTTCTAGGAAAAATTAGTTGGTTTTCTATGGGATTAATGTTCACTATTATAAAATGTTGAAGGGGTTGTGGACGTTCAATATAATTTATTCAAAGAATATGACTGTAAAAATAGAAGAAATTAATTGTCCGGGTGTGGAGGTAGGCTTGTTATAGTTAAGGAAAGTTTTACAAATAGATGCCAAATTGTTGAAAGCCAAGTAAAATGCAAATTTTAAACACTTTTCTGCACTATATAAGACAATATTCCTAAACAGAACTATTTTTTATATGAAAATCAAAACAATCCTCGAATAAAAGAACAGTAATGAAATTAATTAATGAAATATACTTTTTAAATATCAATATGCAAATTATTGAAACCTGAAAAGTGATATCGCCTAGAAGTAGAAAATATATAATACAGAGATTGATTTTTTAGTGTGTAAGTTACTATAAAGTAAAGTGGGGCACTTTTAATCCCCTAGTTTGTTGGAGAATTGAGCTCTAATTCGCGTTTATTCATATAGATGTATTATATATACTATGGGAGAAAATTATATTTAAATTTATATATACCAGAACAATGTTAGGGAAATTAATGACAGTGGAAAAAATAATTTCCACAAGGATTATTTAGGGGGAAGATTTCAGAATGTAAATAAAATATTATATGAACACAAAAGGGATCTTTTACCAAACATTGCACTCGATGCATTAGTAATGATTCTGACCCTAATTTCGATTTAAATAATGCTACTTTTATTAAAAGAGAAAGTAATTTACTAAGACGAAAGTGTATAGAATGTGCTTTAACCTCTAGACCATTCACTGTAAATTTGCGTCCAGGTTCTAACCACATTTCCCCTTTGTAGGCAGATCTTCTGTTATCACTTTGTAGTATACTTAATAAAAATATGGAAAAAAAAGAAACACGTCAATGGAGAAATATTTTTAATTTTTTCTTGATTATCATAAAATAATACTATACATATAATAATGTATTATCAATAATATGATAATTATTCCCCATAAATCTAAGTACTGAAGGTGTAACATGCAAGTAAACGAAGTAAGAAATAAGGATAATAAAGACTAACAATTAATGTTTCAGTATTTAACAACAAGTGTAGGCAAATGTTATCATTTATTATGGATGCAGTGGAATGACAAAGAGTCATTGATATGAATTCCTTCGAGTAAAGATTGTTCAAAGCATTTTCGGTGTGTTCAGTCGTATTTACAAAGGCTAATATATAGTTAGCAAAATATATTTCGAATACTTCATCTTCCGTATATTTACATGAGATTGACTGCAGTGAATACAAGCACAACGCATAACTTCAGGCGATTATTAATGTATAATCTCACAAGCTATTGCTAAAGTGTTCTTTTCTCATTAGAAAATCACAGAATTTCTTCTTACATCTGAGTATATAGTATGCAACAAATGTCTCTCCAATACTGACAAGGCTGAAAAAGAAATTCAATACAGAGAGATCCGCAAAATTAACATGTAATATTTCCGAAGAAACTCATGGAAATTTCGTAGACAAATGCTAGTTTAAATTATAAATAATTGATATCCCTAAAGGCAGAATGAAAATTATGTTAAGAATTAATTATTAGTGTGGTATATATTAAAACTTATGAAATTGTCGATATGAAACAGTAGCTTAATTTAAGTTTATTACAAAAGATGTCAGATAATTTTGTCTGAAAGGAAAGACTTGCAACGATCAAGACATATATTTGACAATTTGCACTTGTGGAAATAAGACAAACATAAAAGTGCTATTCAGAAACTGGTTCATTCATAACTTTTCTTATTGATCAAAAGGCGAATAAAATGGATTCATAAAACTTCGCTCTCATGCTATTAGGTTCAATACCAGAGACAACGACTTTTCTAGAATTTCCTAGAGTTAAATAAAGGTTGACAGAGTTTCATTTGTGACACAAGCTATGTAGGCGAATGAAGGAATCTAATAAAAATATGACTAGCTGTGCTATTAAAAGCAAAGAGAAAGGATGTAATTTCAATGACTAAGGTAATGTCTAGCCGCTACAAGATTGTTTTAGTAAAAAATACGTTCGCGTAGAGAGTTAGGCGACGGTCAGTTTATGCAACTTACAGGTAAATGGGCAGATTCTTATATTCCTTCTTATATTGTTTCATATGAACGAGTGTTTATGTATGCTTGTAAAATTTGTAGACTGTTTGTGCTTTCTGCTAAAAGTTCGATGTACTTGGTAACTGCAATGATGTTAGAGAATGTAGTGTGTCTTTCTTAAAGAGCGACTAGGAGATTCTACCTGAGGAAATATCTCCGGTGTGAGTATCATGGCCAAACGTAATGTCCGAAGAGGTTACGTGCACAAATGTAGAATATATTGGCTATGCATATTTGATTAGATGACCAAAGTAAATAATACTAAATACTATAGCCAACATAATGATTCACACATAGAATGGAATTATAGCAGTGAAAAAATGATTTTTCGTGAAAGATTGGTAGGATTTATGAATTTGTAATATGATAAATTGTAAAGGGAGAAACCTTAGATCATTCTATAAAGGACATTATTTATGGTCTCAACTGTTCCTCTTTCTCTCTTTCACTCTCCCCCACCCTCTCTCTCTTTCTCTCTCTCTCTCTCTCTCTCTCTCTCTCTCTCTCTCTCTCTATATATATATATATATATAAATTGCTTTCTAAATAGTTTAGTATTCACTCAGATTCAATTTAGCACATAACAAACATTCATTTGACAAATTGTTTAAAATATTTACCATTTTAACAGCCGACCATGCAGCGATACCATAACACTATGGCACATGAATACTTACTAAAATTTTAATGTTCAATCTAATTAACTCAGAGCTTTCCCATATTAGTAATGTTACTTTAAGCGGTTCGTCTAGTATCGCAAGAATTACCGATTTACCCATTTTAATAGCGTGTGTATATATGAGCTTTCATGTACGAATATGAGAGAATTTTTCAATTCGCATATATATAACTGAAGAAAGAAGATATGCTTTCTTTTTATTTAAGGATCATCCCTTTTAGCTACATGTTCAGTTATAATATTAGACTGGATTGTGATACTGAACTAGGATTCCCCTAAAAATTATGTCTAAAAATAAAGTCAGAAACTGTAATTTGATGAAAATGTAAATTGTATGCTTACCGAAATGATGATTAATCTTATCCCCGCTATCCAGAACAAAATTAAAAATAAAATTAAATAAACTTGTTATCCGAAAATTTTAACGTGTCAAGCTTTCAAACAGCGACTTATAAGACATACTAACTTCTCTATAGGTATATTCAAATTAATTATGTCGAACACAAAGTAACTTATTTATTATCTGGGTAATTTTTACATTACAATCAACATTTCCCAACCATATTCAGCAGGAATCAGAACAACAAAGTGACATTTATCTTTGCTAGTCAATTGATACGTTTTCATATGTAACAGCATTTTTGGATGCATAGACTTCCATTCTCTGTATCATTGGTCTGTTTTGTGCAAATAACTATTTGTGAATATTAGTAAAGTTCTTTTAAGAGGGCCACGCTTAAGGAAGTAATGGGCTTACTGAGTTGTGGAGTTTTGAAATCTAAGATGTTAAAATATAACAAATTACTTCTGAACAAATGTGCAGTAGCATCATCAAAAGCTGTCGGTGTCTGTTGAAAAGTCTTACAAAGTTGAATACTTGAAATACTGGAAGATATCTATTAAGGTTTTTGCTCAGCATTAGTCAAATTCAGCTAAATAGGTTTTACTCATGTTAAGAAAAGAATGATTAGAAATAATATCAAACTTCAAGAAAAAAACAATGGAAGAGAGAAATAATATGCAAATGTCCAGAGATACTGAATTTTCAGTCTAATCTTTAACATTTTTAACGTTGACTGTGGAACCTGATGGAAGTTATATAAGAAGGGTAGATACATTTCAGGCAGTGAAATATAGTCCACGACTGGAAAACCTCTTACAGAATGATAAAACGCACTTGCAACAACTTGGGAGATTAAACTTTCACCCCGTACTTTACAGTATTCTGGAAGCATTCTTTGATTTCAACAGAATATAGGTCTTTTATACATTAAAGTAAAACTATCCACATACGCCGGTGTAATTACATACATAATTGTTTTTGAAAATTTATTGATACAATTAAACACACTTTATACATCTATCTTGTTATCACTATATATACCTATGTACACATACACATACACAAACACATAAAGTCACATATAAATATCCACACACACACATACACAAACACCCCATATATATATATATATATATATATATATATATATATATATGAGACAAAGAACAGATGAAGAAAAATGTCGCTGTTCGTAGTATTTACTTTTTAAAAAAGTGCTCAATACAAAGTAGAGTAATATATTATTATTATTTTTATTATAAGAGGTTATAGCAAAAACATGTTGAAATCTCTACACAATAGCTTTTGTTTTTCGGCACTATGTTGTGCCTCTTCAGGCGATGGTAAGTAACTGGTGATTAAATTATTTTTAAGAAAATTTAAAAAGTAAAGTGTTACCTCTTTTCCGAAAGATAAAGGGAAGGGGTGAGAAAACACAAAGACAGAATTAAAATAGACTTGTGGGTTTGTCTTCATCAACTAATTAAAAGTCAAATCTACGCTAAATAGAAAATTAAGCTCAGAAGGTGGAGGTGGGGGAGTTATTCTTTCATAACAGGATAAACCGGAACTTACATAGGTCATCATTGACAATTGCGGAAAACATGTAAGCAACAAATACATCATGATGTGGACAAATATGACATGTTCAATTTTTCCAAAAGATGACGAGGAGAATAATCAGAGGTAAAAGGTAGGAGGATAATCAGACGTAAAGTTAATTTCAACAGAAAAAATAAAAAATAAAAATTCATATTCCGGAAGCGTCTTAAATGAACCTGTAGATAAAACTAAAAATATGGAACATCTATATAAGATACTAACTGGACATAGCAATACTAAATCTGAATCAATAAAATAAGATAATTACGCGTAGAGGGTGGGCCGTTATTTACTTATAAATTATAGTCATAAAAAATGGTGCTATCTAATTTTAAAAAATTAACTATATTGTAAAGTAAAAGATAAACTGTGTCGGCAACTTACAGTTAATTCACTTCTTTGGTTTAACATATATTTTTGTCAGCTAATCGGATAATTTCTAATTTTTCATGTAATGAGAAGCAAGGTTCATTTAAAGATTTACAAGTTCTAGACTATTTTAGTATTTTCCATTTGTTAACATTTTTTAAGTTCCAAAAATATTTGGAAAGGGACGTCATATTTTATAAGCGCTATTAGTGATACCACCTAGTTTTAAAATGATTCTTGGTACTCCCAATATAAAATATTTTAACTATTGTTTTTTCTGTAGTAGAAATAGGACTTAGTTAAACAAGAGATTCAATTTGACATCAATTATGCAATGGAAATTCGTTAGAATTTCTACAATTACACTTTATTGGTATTATCGGCGTTTATTGCATAAGAATGACTATTATCATTCAGATTTTTGTACTGGTTTAAAATTTTATTATTATGTTTTTTAATAATTTTTTCAAGATTATCGGTAGAGCTATGGCTTAGTTTTATTGTATTTCTGTTAAAAAATTTACTAAGTGGACTATTTTAGGGGAAGTGTTTATCAATTAAATGGTGGAAATTCTGCTCTAACTTAGTACTAACCATTTGGTTGAAGAGAGGTGTGCACCAAATGATTTCTATTCTTATTCCCACAATCGCTGTTGTTATGTTTTATATATTTGATATCAGTGCACTTATAGCCACTATTTGTAAGGTAGTGTTATAAACTTTACTATGTTTGTAAATACATCTTCACTGGAAGAGTTATTGCTAATTCTATATTCTATAGAAGAGAGTGTGTGTTCAAACT
>OZ038486.1:108227252-108337252 GCA_964036315.1 Acanthosepion esculentum
CACACACACACACACACATTTATATCTATACCTATATAAATATATATATATGGATATATAGGGACGGATAGATTCCCCCATCGAAAAAAGAACGAAGGGTTCATTAAATCCCGAGTTTTTAATGAACAAGTGAAGTTTTAAAATGGTTAATTACCTGTTGCTTGCAAATCACCCTCTCTCCACCATAGCATCGTCCTGTACTGGTGCACTATGTGCCACATGTCATATCATGCTATAATCACAGCCTTTTTGGATAGGAGTTCTTCATCTCTTAGCTGGTCGTTGGCCCTTTAAAAAGCTCATCCGCAAGGCTGGTTCAGATTCATAGTTTTACTCCTCCTAGACTGGTTGCCAACCAAGGCTATAATATTCAGTATGTCCTGCTAGTGTTATGAGACTGTATATTCTCCACTGACATCTATATCCTCATTCATCTTAATGATGATGAATACAATTCCATGGTAAAGTATTCCACATTTCCTTTGCTTGCGAGTGTTAAAGATGTGTTATCATATTTCGTCAAATCATGTCCTATGTTCAATGGGAGAAGGTCAACTGATAGTGCTGGCCAGATAAGTTTCTGAACATACGGTAAAAGATGTGTAGCACGGACATAATTTTGGAATGCCTTATAGTACTTGAAATGTATCAATATGTTGAATATATTCTGGGCATATATGACACTGTTCCAAATTTCCTCAAAAGCACCAAAGAAAAACGACCTTTGTAACTTATGGCCATTCTCACTTTGATTAGCCTTTGGATCTTGAATAAATACACTGGGGAAAATTTCCCTCTCCTGGTCTACGTTATACACGAAAATGAACATTGCTTGCATGAAGGCAAAACTATTGAATATTTAATACTACAGCACACGATTCGATCTCCTAGGCAACTCTCTCATGACAACACTGATAGCGTGCACGAGAATGTTGCAATACTGGCTTAATTCAAGTTAAAGATTCCCAAAGACACGTGTTTATACTCCACGGGCCACATTTTCTCTGATATATGCTGTGGACGCCGAGACGTATGCTACTGTTGACTTTACAATACGTTGATCTGAGCGATCATCTCTACTGCATAGTCTATGAATGTAGGAATGATCATTTCATAATTGAATCTATTAACTTACTGCGAATGAATCAACTTTAGCAAGCGCAGCAATTTTTCAAAATTAAACCCATTTTTTATGGTCCGACACTTCTCAGAGGGCGTTAATTTAAAAAAGTGTATATGGGTGTCTTCGTGGTATGAAACCTGCCTGCACTCATTTCTCTAAACTTACTGAAATTTATTGAAGCATGTGTCACACAAAAGATCACTTACAGGCGGTGAACTATATGAAAGTGACTATGATACCGGAGATAATTACAATTTTGTCTAAATATGTACTATCACTAAGTATGTATATACTGTAATAGATCTAAATAAGCATCGTTCATCAGTTTGTAATAATTTTATTTACATAATTATACACACACACACACACACATGACACATATATATATAAGTATGTATGGAATTAAGTACACATTTTATCATGAGTCAGATTAAGTTAGGCTCAGTAAATATCCGTATGAATTTATGCTTATATGAGTTTATACTAAGCGAAATAAAGGTGAGAAGGACAAATCTACAAATTTACACAGACACATATACCTAAGCACAGACACTCATATATATATATATATATATATATATATATATATATATATATATATATATATATATATATATATTATGTGTGTGTGTGTGTGTGTGTGTGTGTGCAGATATACGTATACAATAGATATCTACATCTGGCATGCTGAAAGACACAAGCATTCATCCGCACAAGCATATAAGTATTCCTGTCTTATCCAGTCACAAATTATTTTAATTTATGACTTCGTCATGTCATTAAAACGTTTCTGTTGCTTGTAAAAATGTCAGTTTTTCATTACAACTTGTGGGAAATCGAGGGTATTTGTGTGTTAGGCTTTAATCTAATTATCCCTTTCACGGTCACTTGGCTGACATTTCCTGCCGATTTATTCTGGCTGTGCAAATAGGAATGCTGCTTTAATCAAACATAGATCCCATAAGTAGGCTAATAATGTATTTTTTTTATTTTTTTTTTTAAGCGTATCACCCCGAGCAAGGCCGGTGGCCACTATCACGCAAGGGGTTACAGAAGGGTTGGAGGAAGAGCAGATAGGAGTGGTAAAGGAAGGGTTAAGGTTAGGGTATACTTGGCTGAATGAAAGAGAGAGGTATACAGAGAGGGGGTGAGGGAGAGAGAGAATGAATGTAAACAATATTAACAAAGGAGGCAAAAGATCTAAAAAATAGATTAAGTTAGAATGGCATCAAGATAAATGGAAAGAATGAAAAGAAACCGACCTCAAATGCATGAATAAATAAGCAAGACAAGTAAAGAGAGAGAGAGAGAGAGAGAGAGAGAGAGAGAGAGAGAGAGGGAGATAGAGATAAAGAGAGATAAAGTGAAAGTGAAAGTATGTGTGCGAGAAAGTGATTAAATGACCGTTGGGATAGAAAGAAAGCTTTTCAAAATAAAATAAAAATAGATAACATAGAGTGTGAGTTTTTAACAAGAACGTTGAAGGAAGAAATGAAAAGCGAAAAGAAATGAAAGAAAAATCAGAGAAAGTTTTGGAGACAAATTTCAAATATATGAATGCGTGAGTTAAAGGCAGTGAGTATCAGTTAAAAGTGGGAGTTATTTGTGGAGATTGCGTGGGTGGTATTCGTATATGTGCTTGAAACACAGAAAAAAACATTTAGAATGAAAAGGAAAAAAGAAGCAGAGGCAACAAGAGACAGAAAGTATATATAGACAGAGAGTAAAATAAAGAGAGGTGGTGGGAGAATGGTGATGAAATAGGAAAAATAAAGAAGCTAAGATCAGGAAGATAAAAAGAAACAAACAAATAAAAGTCGTGATGAAAGAGGAATAGTAACAGAGGAAGACAGTGTAACAGAGAAAGCAGTGAGATTAAGGTTAATGTGTTTTTCAAGCAGTGAGTGATGTATAGTATTTTGTAAGGAAAACTCAAAATAACTTGATATTAAAAACAATATCTGTTATACAAGGGACGGCATTTTAAAATGCATATAAAGCATTTAATAATATCCTTTGGTGTTGTCAAGCACTGATTCCTAACGGTCGAATATTTTTTCTGTTTTTTTCTATTTTTAAACTGTTCTAAATTTCAGCGTCACTTATAAACAATACACGTATTCTTAAATTTAAAATGTTCCTTTCTTGAAAATGCCAGTACGAAGCATATAAAACCGTTTGTTTATAAAATTGACAACATTAATACTTTTTAATAATGACTTGACAAGGTCGAAAATATTCGAAAATAAATACGAACTTTGGACAGCTTCTCCACCAAGTTCGTACAGTTGTGCGGCAACATATAAGCAAACTGAAAAAGAGAGCAATTTAAACAGACAGAACTTAATCGGTTGGATTAAAATTTTGATTGAAGTTTTTCTGGCTACATATACGCTATCTATACATGAATATATATATATATATATATATATATATATATATATATATATATATATATATATATATATATATATATATATATATATATATGTGTGTGTGTGTGTGTGTGCGTGTGTGTGTGTAATTATAGTAATGATACAATATAGTAATCCGTATGGAATTTCAAGGAGGATATAGATCCAGGGAGTGCTTTATGTCAAAAGACAAAGAATATGAAACACTTAAATATAAATACACACACACACACATATATATATATATATATATATATATATATATATATATATATATATATATATATATATATATATATATATATATATATATATATATAAGATCAAATACAGATCAAAGATGGATAGGAATCCGACAAAATGATAGAATAAAGAACAAGTAGAAAAAAGATCTCAAGATAACATTTTTCATCTTATTAAATCTTCGTCAGAGTTCAAGATAGAAATAATAAAAATGATAAAAAGCAAAGAGACGCAGATCAATGGTATGTTGTGTTAGGTTAATTCTTATTGTTTAGTAACAGATAATATTCGTGTGAGAAACATTCTGGTCACTAAAGTGTGTAAAAGTGAGACGCTGTAGGATGTTTTGAAAAAAAATCTTTTTGGTTTGAATTTTCATTAAAGCATATCTCGTGGGTATTTTGTATGTATCTTCATTGATTTTTTATGTATTAGAAATTCATGTTAGATTCATGAATAAAGGATCAGTAAAAATGTAATAATGTATTTCTTTTAAGCGTGTATTAATAATTGGTAATATTGCTGTAAATATGTTTTCATAATATTTTCTCTTTAAAGGATTATGTTCATTTTTTATTAAGGCTAGCATTGATGAAGATTTTAAGTTATGTCCCACATCGTTGCTGTGTAAGACGAGAGTGTTTGAATGTTCATCTAATCGCAAGTCTCCCTTGTGTTTCTGGATGGTGGTTTTTAGATCACGTGATGTTAACGTCCTCAATGTATGTTATTGCACAGTAGATGATTTGATAAACCCCGACATTTGAATTGGTTTTTGTTTTATTTTTCACCCTGACTATATCTCCGAAAGTCTAGGATGTGGTGGTAACGATCCTCGCGCCAGGGATGGCTAATTCATTTGCGAGTTTAGTGTTGGAGGGTAGGATTATGAATTTTGTATAAATTTTGTTGAATGCATTTTTTTTCTTTCGTTTTATGGATTTTGTGAGCTCGTTTTTTTGCGTTTAAGATGAAATGGTATGGGTTGTGTAGAGGTTTGAATGTGTTCTCAATATAATCCTCTTCTTCACTAATGTATTCAGGGGTCTGAGGTAAAATCCTATAATTATTCCAAATTTTATTCTCCGATTGTGGTGGGGATAAACTTGATACGGTCATTTTTGTTAGTGAGTTTTCAATAAAATTTAAAATCTAGTTTATTGTCGTTTTGTATTAATAGTATATCGAGAAAGGTAAAGAATTATTTGTTTCAAATTCGTATGTGAATTCGATGATTGGTTCAACCTTATTGGGCTTAGCTATTTATCTTTAAAAGGTTAGAATCTTGGTGGTAAAATAAGAGGGCGTTATCAATAGGATAGGTAAGAAGAGCTGTTAGGTATGCTATGCTCTCTCTCTCTCTCTATATATATATATATATATATATATATATATATATATAAGTATACTTTGGGTTAAATTATTTTGCTTGTTATAATTTTTTTAAATTTTAATTTTTATTTCTTATCTTATATATTTATTTATTTTTATTTTGATCGGTGTTTTTATTAACGTAGTAAAAATTTGTTTATATAGCTTATTTAATAGTTTTGTTTTTGTTTGGGAAGATAATTAAAGCTATTTGTTCAATTTTAGGGTTGATTGTTGTAGTTTGTTCTAACTATTATTTTGGCGGGAACAGTTTTTAATTTGTTATACTTCATGTATTTATTTGGATTGATTATCTTTATTTGTTTTTTCTAACGGCTAATTTATCGGTATCGGTTGTTAGATTATTTATATATTTGGATGTATTTAGATCAATTTATTTTAATTTTTATTATTTATTTATTATACTGTATATTTTCTCTTTTTGGTTTTCGATTTTTAAGTAACGTAGTATATTATTTTTTTTATTTTTTTCATTTTTTTTCATTTTTTTTATCGTTATATAACAGTTATAGCTATTCTTTTCGATTTTTGGTTTGATTTTTATAGTCTAACTAATATTTTGGTCATAATAGTTTGCTAATTTGTTTATTATTTACTTAATTTTGTTTATTATCTACTTTATTTTGTTTCTTATTTTTTATCCTATTTCATCTATTCTAACAGGTGTGATTTGGTAATTTCTTTGGATTAGTATATTTTGCTTATTTTATTGTCATTTTGTTTATTTATTTATTTTTTCCGTTTTTGATTTTTAAGTAACGTAGTAAAAATTTTTTTTTCATGTCTGCATTTTGAGATGAGCTCGGGTCTTTTATTTAATAATTTATTTTGTCTGGGAAGTTAATGATACCTATTTTTTCCTCCAAACAAAGTTTTCAAGTTTTTGATAGGTTGTTGTAGGCTGATGATCTTTTCCTTATTTTCCAAGATATTTTTGGTGTGGTGTGCGTTTTGTTTTTAATTTCCTAGATATACTTAGAAAGCATTGTGCTGTTCGCATATTTACTATTTGTTAAAGATGTTTTGTGTACATAGTTTCTTTGTTTCCAGAGTCCTTCAGTTACTCTTATATATACTTTTTCTTCATTATCTGGTGATTTTATCGTGGCTTGGTATATTACGTTGTTTAGCAAACAATTACTGTTTAAGAGACATTCGTTCTTTATTCTGCATTTGCACGTGGGTTTAATTTGTTTGTGTGGTTTGTTGATAGTTTTCCTGTTGTGCTTTTTATAACTTTTTTTAACGTTTCATCAAGTGGGGAATCACGATGCGACTGAAATATTTTATTTAGAAATGCAGTTATCGAAGCATGCTTTCCACTTCCGTCATTAGGAAGTTTCCCATAAAAGGTATACAAGAATTTACATGTGGTGAAGGAAAGGAATCTAAGTGATTAGTAAGAGCGAGATAAAAATGAGATGGAGGGAGGTGATATAAACTAAGAAGGGATAAACCCAGCCAATGGAATTCTGTCAAATCATATAATTTGAAATTTAACGGTCTCCTAGCTTGGTTAGGTTAATGTTTCTAAAGCGAAACCATTCTATGCTCGGAGATAATTCTTCATGGAATGTAAAAGAGTACTACAGTATTTTATGAAACGGGCTTTCTAATATAGATTAGAATACTAAACTGATTTAAAATCTTTATATTGCCATATTTATTATACTTAATTAAATTATACTTTACGATATGTATTAGAATACTACATATTGTAAAGTATTATATATATATATATATAATGTAGTGTCAAGAAAAATCCCAGAAGTATTTAAGCATTCTATATCAAATCCAAAACAAATATACTAAAAGAAAACAGTGCTCCTGCTTTTTTCTCGAGAGGTCACAGTACCGATGATAAAGTGGTGGCTATGCTGATGACGCATTCGTTCGTAGTTTGTATGAGAATGATCTCGAAAATGTCAACATTTGTTACTATTTTTCTAGCAAATAGGGATGTAGAATAGATAAATTGTGAACTCGGTTTATGGCCAGATTAAAAACAAATAGCATAGAAGATAAGGAAATTGAACACAAGATATGTTGAGCTAAGGGTAGTTTTGTGCCACAGCACGAATTGCTACAAAACCAAAATATGAATCTAAGAACTCGAATCATGTTCTTAAATAGCCTCCTCAGATCTAGATTCTCATATATATATATATATATATATATATATATATGTACAACCGTTTTTTGCAGATTAATGGTTAAAAACAGCATCAATTTAATGAATCCTCTTTAAGACCAAGGGGATTAAGACAAGACAATCCATCATCAAATCTTATACACTGACGCTACAGAGTTACAAAGAATTTTTCGAACTAACAAAACCCACATCACTGGAAGACTTCCAACACCAGCAAAAACTAAAATGGATAGTAAACTCAGCTACAAGGTAAATTTATGATATAATCAAGATGATGACTTTCCACATTACCTGAAAATCTTAACCATAATAATAAACCTAATTGTAAAACTAACCGAATCTTTAACTTTAATGTCAACACTAGACATAATCATTTATCTAAACTATTCATAAATGTTAGCTTAACCCTGAACACTAAAACAGACCCTCATCCTCTAAATAACCGTTACTCAAAAGCTATTCCTAATAGTGATGTTAACTGTAGCCATATCTATCACCGAAACCCTAATCCTAAATCTAAGTCATCCCGACACTACCCATAACACGATAAGACTAATCTCATCCAAACCGACGACCCTAATCCTTATAATAACCTCAAAACTAAACGCTTCTACCCATGCTGAAAATACTAACCCTAAACCTACACATAACCTCACGCCGATTCCTAACTGTACAATAATCTCAAACCTAACGAAAGTTACCCATAAATCTCAAAACGGAACTTGGAAATATTCCCAAACAAACACTTGCTTTAACACTGAAATTATATACACTTCATCGTAACAGTAATAGGAATCACAAATATAACTTTATTCCAAATACTAACGTTATCTTTCAAATTTCTTTCTTTTATCCTTATTCTTAACGGCAATAATAAGCCGAAGAATAATATTGAGATCTATTAAGCAAATCCTAAATGTTTACCTTATTATTATTTTCCTGATTACTAAACTCAATTCCAACACGAGCCTCATTATAACTCTTAAATCTAAATATCATATTAAACATAATCATATCCAAAATGCAACAGAAACACAAACATATCCTAAAACTAATACTTTAGCCACAAACATAGCCCAAACACTAACTTTAAAACTAATAACAACAAAAGATAATCTTAACCAACATAATTCAACCGTAATTAATCAACATAATTCTAACTGTAAATCTCACCCTAACACTAAACTTAATACTAAACATAACCATAACACCGCCCTAATCTTAAACTGTAGGTTATAACTTCTCTATAGTACTCACATATACCGTAAAACTAAACACAGCCCAAAACTTGATCTTTAAGTAAAATGCCTAGCGTACACTTTAAATTATACTTAAACTTAATGCAGGAAACACTTAATATACCACTCATGTAAGCCAAATCATATCTCTGAAATAATTATCCTAACCTAACAAATAATTTAAAACTATTTTATCTAATTTAAACTAATACTTAAAAGTAAGTAGTTTTAGTATCCATGTGATACATAATATCTTATTCCTCATGTGAATGTATAAGGATAATATTCTTATATCGGCCCATCCAGACTAGGGGTTGACCGATAGGGCCGTGACCTGATCTGAACATTTTAGCACACTGTATCCATTCTAATTTATTAATAATAAGTTTTCAAATAAGTGCATTCATATGGAAGGAGGTTGCACAGAAAATAAATATTTGTTGTGAAAAACAAACGCCTTTTCTCTGTTGACTTTTGGATAATTGATGTGTCTATGAAACCCCATAAATATAAACCAACAAAAGGTATTCGAATATACACACATACTTACACGCGTATTGCATTATTATTTCGCCATTTATTCTGAAGATATAACTGTAGTACGCAATGTACGAATGTGCCTCAAATATATATATATATATATATATATATATATATATATATATATATATATATATATATATATATATATATATATATATATATACATATATCGTGATACACAATATCTGCTATTTTATGTTTCGTGACATTGGCTATCACAGTTCAGAAGATAAGGTTCGTATTGGTGTTATTTTATATACAACTAGCAGCATGGCCCGGCGTTGTCCGTGCTTGATTAAAAAATCGTACGACTCATACAGCACTTGAGTTAAAATATTTTTGCTCTTCCTTGCCTTTAAAGGAGTGCCCTTTGCCGTGCTGATGTTGATACATGCCTTACTTCTTGCCTATCTCACACTGCCAATTTTTTCTAAGCTCTATACTAAACATTAAATCTGTTACGAAAAAAGAACTAAACAAAATGAACACAAAACGATCAGCTTTAAAAAAGGACTCGTAACTGGAAAAACCGAATGAAAAAAGAATGTTAACAAGAAATACTTTTTCACACCCAACCCTGTTCTGCGGAATCAGAATCAACGTTGAGTTTAAGCAAGCGAATGAGTAAAGTGCCATGCAGATTTAAATTTGTCCCACTTGTGACGAATGCAGCTATCGATTTTTTTTGCATGCTAGCATGCTAGTTAACATTCGTGTCAGTCAGCTGTTGGCTCTCACGCTGGTCAATAGAATCTTCCTGCCTATTCGTGGCAGCCAGATATAGGCTCTCACTCTGGACAGTAGAAAATGGCCGCAAACTACATGAAAACTGCCGTAGAAGCATGAAAAAATCGATTATTTCCAGTATCGATGGGAGTTGGGAAATGCAAAGTCGGTCTTGGCCTTTCTACTAACTTGGAGCATGTGCATGTAAATTTTGGTGTAAATCCGTTGAAAATTGTGTGTGTGCATTCGTTACTCATCAGACCCACTGCTCTGGAATCAACAGTGCACCCCACAAATTAGCAAAAGTTACCTCAAAAAATTTTAATCCGTTCTTAGGCACCATCGACTCGATAACTGAGTATGATCATCGCTGAAAAGTTTGATCAATGTTTTTTCTTCTTGTGAGAAAGTCAGTGGCTCATGACTCCTGCTAGTGACTTGCAATGCTTATTGCAGATGTAGCAAACTAAGTAGTTTTGTACAGAGCCTAGCCTGTTTTTCAAAGTCTGTTCATGTTTTCACGTGACGAGTGATACCGCGGCGGTTTTTGCATGTTTTCTGATCTAACTTGTATGTTAAGTCATTTCCGGCTTATGATTTGTGAAAGGTCTATCAATATGACTCTGGTTAACGAGGTCTACATTAATCACATGTAAATTGCTTTATATTTATAAGGAACTTTGTGCAATCTTTTGATCTAAGAGATGTTACTGATATCTTTCTTGCACCAAAGGCCTGCTTCATGAGATTGGAGAGCATCTTTCTCTCTCTGCATCAGCAGCAGCAGCCTACATTTATGCGATTTAATCAGACCAACAAGTATCTTCAGTCTCACGAACCCTGAGCATTGTTTTCCTTCTTTGAAGTGCCTTTCTTGTTGATCTGAAGAGGGAGAAAAATAAGAATGTATTTTTCTAAATCAAAATTTATGAGTGGTTTCATCCTGCACGCCCGGACGATTCCTTTTGCAAACAAGTTTTTTTAATTAAATCGACAACGCCTGTCATCAGAATTTATTTATTTTATATTTTCATATTTCGCGAATAAAATGGTTACATCAAAATCGCAAATGTGGATAAACTATGCAAGTATTTTCGAACGTTTATCAAGAACGGGATATTGTTAATATGGCAGACAAGTTTTTTTCCTAATTCCTAGAATGTTTTGGAATGTTAGAATTCAGATTAATTCAAATAAACGCGTATCATATAAATGGCGTCATGTGTAAAACCTCTTCCAAAGAATTCATTTCACTTGTAAAGAATGTATCAAATACTTATACATATTATTATTAAATATTAAAATATTAATACAGTGTTAAGAATACAGTCTTCTGTGATGTAATATGATTAATGCTTGTTGTTTCCTTTGGATAAATTAGTATACTGAGTCTTTCCTTAGAGTGAGGGTGATTGTGTTTTGTGATTAAAAAGTACTATTTGCATAATTTACGGCCATATGAGGTTGAAACACCGGTTCCCGTACGATTACCAAAGTTAAGTAAAGTCAAGCATGGATGGATGGGTGATCACTTGGGAATACCAAGTCCTGTAACCTTGAATGTGCGGGTGGTGGTGTAATGGATAATGGCTCGGAATTGTTAATCGGAGAGCTGAGTTCCATTTTCAGTTGGGTTCATTATATTCACTTACGCGCAAATACCTTTGGGATAGGTGGGATTCTTCCTCTGCTCACCCGAAAACAGTTATTGATTAATTGTATCACGAAAATCATCTTCAAAAAGAACAAAAATTCATACAATCTAAAAAATATTTTCTGGTTTTAAATAACCTGCAAAGGGTTGATAAGTAAAAAAAAAAGGAATCAATCAAGTACTATTTAGTTTTTTTTTTTTCTGATGTGATGATCGATATATGAACGAATTACGCTAAATGACAAGTTAACATGCCAGATCGCCTGGTACATGGGCGTTCAATGAAAGATTTAAATTTTGTTTTTGAGTATGGATATCGCATATTGCAATCACTCCAATCACATGAGAATTAATAAAAATCATTATTTTTTCATAGGGAAAAATTTCGTGGGTTATTAGTAATAATTAAGTTAGATGTTTTAATCTTTGCATCGTAAATTATAAGGTGATTATTTGAATCGTTAATTAATATGTATCGGTATTAAATATTAATGGCTTTTTCCACTGTTTTTTTATAGTTAGGTTGCATATGGTTCCAGTAGAAAAAGTTAATAGTGCTTTAGTTTTCTTTATATCAAGAATGGAATATGTGTTTATTTCGTAAAATCCTTTAAAGATTATAAAGTTACACATCAATTATAAGATTCACTTATAAAGAATGAATTTGAATCGAAGGATTTCAAAAATAGGATGCAGCGAACAGAATCCTGTCCACTATATTAACTGTCCAGTTCTTGATAATGACAGAAGCATTTGAAAGTAATTTAACAAAAACAGAACAAAACATGAACTTTTAACTGTTTATACAATCATGATTTTGATAATCATGTTATTCGAAAATTCGAAAACTTCAATAATACTTAAGCTGGCCGACTTTATCGACAGAATATAATACAACTTGTTTACATGAATTCTTACTAATTACGTATACTTTCTCCCTCTTTTATCTCTCTCTCTCTCTCTATATATATATATATGTATGTATATATATATATACACACATATTATTTATGCATTTACTTGTTCAAACAAGATGCTCATGGTCATCACTGAATCATTTTCCAGTAAAAAAATCTCCTACAGTCATGTCGGTATTATTTTTTTCTCGGAATGTGAAAAAATAATTTCTTGCTGTTTTACTTTCTTACTATCTATCTCTCTATATTATATTTCTTTCCTCTCCTCTTCTCATTTTCCAATACAGTGCAATTATTTTTTCCAACCCTTCTGTATTGTCCGTTCGAAACTTCCTCTTTGATGCTGCTTCCTCGCATCTTCTTTGCCTGTACACTTAGCATGTACTACAGCGTTAATTGCGCATAAGACGAACAAAATCCTGATTCCTTCATTGTTTCCTTAACGTTTTTGGTGAACAACCTGTTCTGACACTAATCACCGAGAATCTTGTGCTTACATCGAAGAAACCAGATGAGCCAGAGACAAATGCACTATTTTCATCTCTTCAGTTCACAAATGCAGTATTCATAAGAAGCGTGCGTATCATGACATGTATAAATGAGCTTACAACGACAGCAATGTGAAGGTGAGTAATAAGACAGGCATCCATTGTCAAGTGAAATGCTGGTTGGTTCCCATGCGGAGATACATAGGTTAATTTATGGAGATATAGATAGATTGCACGCGAACAATAAATATGAAGAATAAGATAAACTCCAGAAGTCTGGCTAAATATATAAAGATATACATAGATTACTTTATATACACTGAATAGATGTTAAAGATTTTACATAGATCCTGATAAAATTCGAATCTGTACTAGGCTAAAACTGGTACGTTGATTCCGAATTTGTACATTTTCACTCAGAACTTCCGAAATACGTAATATATTTTAGATTAGCATTCTAGGTAAATACTAACTACTGTATACGGTATATTTTTCTAGCGTTTCAGATCAATTAGTGTATTTTTGCATTTGTATGCGGAGTTGTATAGTTGTAGTAGTAATTTCATGTCGGGATGCCATAAAACACTAATACAACTTTTATTTTTTCTGAAGGGTAGGCTTTAATATTACTTACTTCCAAGCTATTCGAAACATATTCAGTAGACTTACATACTCTGTCTCTGTCTCTCTCTCTCACACACGCACACACACACTCACACACACTTATCTATATGTATATATATGTATATTGGAATACATATAGTATATTTTAGCTACTGTATATAGTCTATTTCGTTCAAGGCTAATTTTATATGAATGAAGAAGAACGTACGATATAGTGGAAAGGTTTTTGTGTGACGCGTATCGTCCTTTAGCCAAGAATAGTGAAACATTGTCAGAACCTAGACGCCAATTTACTGTGGATTCCCTAGCAATTAAAGCAATTTCTAAACATTTTAACCCTTCTCCTTGGAACAATCAGTCCATCACATATAAAACATTCAGGCAACCTAGATGAAAAACTAAGGGACGCAAATATGATTGACAATCTCATGGCCAGTCTAGATATAAAATCACTTTACACTAACGTCCCTGCTGAAAAATTATAAAGTTACTGTTACTCTCCCCATTACTTGGCAACCAAGGTTGAAGAGGCTTGTCTGTACTACTATTTAATCCAAAGCTGGGGGAGAAAATATGGATTCACATCTTTCCCAGTTGTAGTTGCGCGAAAGTGACTTTGAAGAATGCGACTGGATTTCGAACATGGCTCGTTTATTTCTCGTACCGAGTTGTTAAGCATTATACAACTTGCACAAACACATACTCAACTACTCTACCCTATATATATATATATATATATATATATATATATATATATATATATATATATATATATATAAAATGAAAAGAAATGTGAGGAAACCAGTAAACAAAAAATCAATCTTTCTTTCTGCAATATTCATGACATTCGTTTCATGAAGCGTCTGTAGCGTATCATCATTTCTCTTGAAACGTTCTCCAGATATATTGCGAAATTAATGAAAATTTTTCTGTCGCTACCAATGAATTCTCTGTTTAAGGCTTTCTTCTTCTTTGTCGAAAAGGTTCTACGATATATATGTATGGTCTTGCTGTTTATATCCAACTGTAATGGAACTGTCTCTTGAGTCCCCAGATGATTCTTTCATGTGCTTTCGATTTTTGTTATTGCACACTGTTTGTTATCTCTTTTTACTTTATCGTTCACCTTCTCATATTTAACATAATCTCTGATAATATAGAAATTACACCCTTTTTCTCTAAATAAATCTGAACAACATTCTTCTTTAATAGATTTGATCCTTACAGCTTCTCCTAGCTTTTGTCGAGCATCACAACACTGTCCTCGTGGCAATTCGGATCACGCACTAGTATCTGTTGATATTTCTTTTGAGTTGTACATTAGAAAGGAACCTCTTATTCACAAGAGTTCTTTCTGTAACCAGAATTCCTTTATTGCCTTGCTTCTGGTGAAATGATTAATATATATATATATATATATATATATATATATATATATATATATATATATATTGTCCAATATCCTCGCACCACGGTTATGGTCCAAGGTAGAACCAAGGAAGAAAACACGAACACAAGAGTAGTAAATAACAAAGATATATTACAACAGAAATATAATATAAGAAGTTGATGGTGTTAGTATTATATGTCAGTCTGGTTTAGAGTGAACTAATATGTCTTGACTCATTAGGTCTCAACTCATTCCTCCGCTCTCTCTGCGAGAAGCGCAGTATTGATAGAGTTAGGAAGAGTCCATTATCGTTATAGGTAAGTTCCCATAACACCCAACTTCCAAAGCTTTTGCGTCGCATTGGTCTTTAGTATTTTTTTCTCTTTGGATTTATTATTAAAGGCTCTGTGACTTTTCTTTTCATGGTCGATTTTCGTGGTTCAGACATTGTTTGCGGCCTTTGCATATCGAATGTGTCGAATATTGTATCCATCACTTCTTCTTCCTGAGGTGGACCGTTAGAATCATCTAACAGCCTCTTTCTTATTTGGTTTACATGTCTCTTATGTGAGAATTTCGGGCCCTGTATTGTGTAAACCATGTTTTCGATTCTTTTTTCAATTGTACCTTGTTCCCAGTAGGATGTATTGTTTTTATACATTTTGAAAAAAAACTTTCTCTCCTGGGTAGAATTTTCTTTTAGGTACGTACGACTTAGTATTTGTTTTGTTTGTTTTGGTAGCAATTTGTCAAATACTGATCTGATTTTCCGGGCGAACATCACTTCCGCGTGTGATAATACCGATGGCGTAGCACTGTTTGGAGTAATTCGATATACTTGTAAAAATTGTTGCAACGCATTTTCTGTAGTCACGTCATATGGTTCCTTAACGCTCTTTTGAGTGTGTCTACAAAACTCTCCGCTTGTCCATTTGATCTTGGGTGATATGGCGGGGATTTGATATGTTTAACTTGAAAAGTTTCGCAAAATTCTTGAAAGTCCGCAGATGTGAATTGTGTCCCATTATCAGTGACTAGACCATCAACCACTCCGAAACGAGAAAACAGCTCGTGGAGGCAATTTATGGTAGTTTCAGAAGTAGGTTTTCTGCAACGAAACACTTCTGGCCATTTACTATAACTGTCTACTATGATCAAATAGCATTAAGATTTCATTCTGTTCTTTCCTGGATGACCCATGTGGAAGTCCTTTAGGATTGGCTTTTGTAGTGTTTTCGGAATTACTACCCTTTCGTTATATAGGAAAACTTTGTCACATGACGATAAACTGTCTGATACCTTTTTATTTTTTCCTGCAATTTTTGTTTTTGTTTCTTTTATGAATTCATCATTTATTGCTTCATTTCTTATCTCTTGTAGAGTGACGGGGAGGTTTCGAACTGTACTACATAGTGATGTCCTGATATCTTCTTGATCTCGTAGGGCTGCGATTACGGAATCTTCCAATAGCTCCGTTTTCTTAGTTATTAGTCTCAAGAGACCATCTGCATGTCCAATTTCATTCGTTGGCAGATATTCCAATTTGAAATTGCAGTAAAATTGTACCCCATTTTAGCAACCTGTTTGCCGTGTAAACGGGTAGACCTTTCTTCGATCCAAATATTGTTAGTAACGGCTTGTGGTCCGTTTTTAAAGTAAAAATTCCCCGTAAATATATCTATGAAATCTTGTAACTTCAAAAATAATCCCCAGCCCTTCTTTTTCGATTTGTGAGTAATTTTTCTCTGCTGGCATGAAGGTTCTTGAAGCATGCGCGATGGGTTTTATTGTCCCATCCGGCATTTTATGCAGTATACATGCCCCGACTCCATAGGCAGTTGCGTCACTTGCTACTATTATATCTAATTTTGGGTCATAGTGCGCTAGAAATAGATCCGCGGTTAGCGTCTTAATTATTTTGTCAAACGTTTTCTGGCATTTATCTGTCCACTCCCAAACTTTTTCCTTCTTCAACAGTTCGTTTAGGGGTGCACGTAATTTATGAATGTTTGGAATGAATTCTTGGTAATAATTCACTAAGCCTAAGAAGCATTGTGTAATTCGGTTACGTTTTTTGGAGCTGGCATTTTTTTTATTGCCGTTGCCCTTTCTGGGTCTAGTCGCCTTCCTTCATCGATGATATGTCCGGATATTTTATTTCCTTCATAAAGAAATCGCATTTGTTTTCTTTTACCTTGAGCCCATAAATTTGTATTCCGCTTAAAAACTCTTGAACATGTTCCCAGTGTTGTTCAATGTATTACTATTTATCAGTATGTCATCCAGGTATGCAATCGTGAAATCAAGTCCGCCTAGCATAGTATCCATTATTTGTTGAAATATTGCCGGCGCGACCATAATCCCAAATGGGAATCTTTGGAACTTGTATAATCCTTTGTTTGTATTTATGCACAATAATCTCGAGCTTTCCTCATCTACTGGTATTTGTAGGTACGCTTCGCTCAAGTATATTTTTGAGAAAAATTTTCCTCCGTTTAATTTTGCGAAAAACTCTGGACTGGGTAGAGGATAGTGGTAATCCTTTATCGCTTCGTTCAATCCCGTTGAGAAATCAGCGCATACTCGTATCTCACCCGATTTCTTTTTGACGTAAACCGTAGGTGCGGCCCATTGATTATATTCCGCTGTTGTCAATATACCCATTTTTTCGAGTCTATCCAACTCTTGATCTAATTTTCTCTTGAAGCAAAAGGTACATTCCTTTTCTTCTTGAAGATAGGTTGTACATTTTCTTTTATTTCTATATTTGCTGCCATTTTTTTTTACACCTCCCGAGGCCGGCTGAAAATACTTCGGGGAAACTCTCTTTTAGTTTCTCCTTTAATTTATCTGCCTCAGTCGATAAACTTTTCACTTTTTGGCAGTACGTACTTATAGGTAAATCCCAGAGATCGAATTTCTGCATTCAGTCCGTTCCAAATAAATTTTCTGTGTTTCTTAGCACATACATTTTTAATTTTTGGTCATTCCATTGAACGTCACATTTGTAATAACTTCTCCTTCAAATTTACCGACCTAGCAATTTTATCGGTTCTCAACATGGTTGGTTTGTTCAATTTTCTCCATGTTTGTACGTTAATAATAGTTAAATCCGAGCCGGAATCCAATTGTAGTCTGACTTTTCTGTATAACATTTCTACTTGCACGTATTTTCGTATGTTTTTCTCGTCCGCTTGGTCAGTCCTAGTGTCTCTTACTCTGCTTTCTTTCCTAGTCCAACAATGAGAACTTTTATGACCCACTTTTTTTGCACGAGAGACAAGTCTTAAAGCGGTATGGACAATCTTTATACCAATGCAAAGTCCCAGAGCAATAGCATGGACTGGGTGGTAGTTTTTTCTGATACTGACTTTTTGAAGTAGAAAATTTTGTTTGACCTGTTTTTGAGGAGAGAAAATTGATTTGGTTTGTTTTTGAGGAGGGACAAAAACGTATTTGTCGTTGTACTTTACGTATGTGAGCGATGCCAGACTCTTCTATATCTTTCGAGTCTTCTTTACGCTTATACATCTCTGGCAGTCTTCAGTCAATTCTTGTAGCGTCAATTCTAGTTCACACTCCAGTTTTGTAAGAATTCTGCATCTGATCTCCGCGTCTTTAATCGAAACCAGGCCTTGAACGAATATTAAACATTTAAAGTTGTACCGGCTGAGTTCAGATAACTTAAAGTCATCGCAGTGTTTGTTTACAATGGAAGCGAATGTTATATAGACTTCGCTGTCCTTTTTTGTTAGATTCAGACATTTCCATCTTTTGTGGAATAATGAGGTATTCGGGCTAAAAAGTTCTGTTAACAGTTTTATGGCTTCCTTGAAGGTTAACTCATTTGTTTTCCTCGGTAGGATGTAGTCTAAGAATTTATTGTATTCGCATGACCCTAATTTTCTTAGTAGTAGACGTACTTTTCTCGCGTCTGACCAATTCCCGCAATCGAACCCATATAAATCTTCGTACATCCTGAAGTAAGCTGCGAAGGTTTTGTCTTCGTCCGGTGTATATGTGAAGTCTTCGATAGAGCTCCATATAGCATTTTGCGATAGAACTGTTTCATTCTCGGAATTTTGCCAATTATTTGTTATTACCCGTAGCAATAATTAATGTAGTTCTTCTGTTCTTTTCTCTGTTGCTGCTCAAATTGTACTTTCATAAGTTCCAATATGGTTGCCTTAAAGTCTTCCATATTTACCGTAATTATGTGTAAGTATTTTCTTTTAGTTTAGACTTCAGTACTACTGTAAAGTTGGTGTCCAAACAGAACATTTTCTCTCTTTTTTTTATGTTCGCGTATAACTTGTTTTTTTTTTTGTTTTTTTTTTTGTTTTTTTTTCTCACTACCAACGTCGCCTCTGTTACGGACGACCGATAGTAAAAGATTTTTTTGTAGATTCCCCACATAGAACTTGTTTCTAGAGTATACTTTTTTGGGATTTCTCCGCGTAGAGTTTGTTTCTTCAGTCCACGTCGTCACTGTTATGGTCCAATATCCTCGCACCACGGTTATTTTCCAAGATAGAACGAAGGAAGAATAACACGAACACAAGAGTAGTAAATAACAAAGATATATTACAACAGAAATATAATACAAGAAGTTGAAGGTGTTAGTATTAACTGTCAGTCTGGTTTAGAGTGAACTAATATCTCTTGACTCGTTAGGTCTCCTCATTCCTCAGTCCTCTCTCTCAGAGAGGAGCAGTATTTATAGAGTCCATTATCGTTATAGGTAAGTTCCCATAATACAGACACACTCACACACAGACACACACACACACACACACACACACACACACACACACACACACACACACACACACACACACACATATATATATATATATATATAAGTGAACATAGAAGTCAACACTTAGAGTCGACAGTCTGTTTCATGCTAGATGCAATCGTCAGGCCACGAGTGCTGTTATTTTTCTCGGCTATTTATATATACGAGTCAGTGGTGCATTGTGGTTTGTCTATTTTGGTGGTTATTTTTACCGGAAGTCGTTTATTTGTTTATTTAATTATTTGGCTTAAATTATTTTGCTTGTTTTTATTTATTTTTATTTTTTTTTTTTATTTCTTATCTTATATATTTATTTATTTTTTATTTTTATTTTGATCGGTGTTCTTATTAACGTAGTAAAAATTTGTTCATATAGCTTATTTAATAGTTTTTTTTTTGGTTGGGAAGATAATTAAAGCTATTTGTTCAATTTTGGGGTTGATTGTTATAGTTTGTTCTAACTATTATTTTGGCGGGAACAGTTTTTAATTTGTTTATTACTTCATGTATTTATTTGGATTAATGATCTCAATTTGTTTTTTCTAACGGCTAGTTTATCAGTATCGGTTGTTAGTTTATTTATTTGGATGGATTTAGATCAATTTATTTTAATTGTTATTATTTATTTGTTATACTGTATATTTTATCTTTTTGGTTTTCGATTTTTAAGTAACGTAGTATATTATTTTTTATTTTTTTCATTTTTTTATCGTTATATAACAGTTATAGCTATTTTTCTCGTCCGATTTTGATAAACAGTAGAGCACTTTCGCTACATTTATAACACAGTATGGACATAGAAAAATTTAGCCTCGACTACACCCTAAAAAACATACCCATCCCATCCCCTTCCATATATAACCTAAAATTAATTGAAAAAACAGAAAGTTTCATAAAAAGAATGAGATGGAAATTCCACTTTTTAAACCAGGACCTTCACAATAAAAATACACTCAAGGAAAAATACGACTTCAAAACAAAATGCCCCCGCAACAAAAAGAATTAGATGACTTCGAGAATGACCTAGTTCGAAACATAAAATTCCATAAAAAACAAGATGCATTTAAAAAAATAAAAGAAGATATAACTAAAATAAACAATTCAGGAAATGTATTTATCGCAGCTGACAAACCAAGAATTTTATACAAACTAAGACCTTCCACGCACAATAAAGTACTCAAGAACAACAGAACCAAAACATAGAAAAAAGCACCTAAAACAATAGAACACGATATCAATAAAGAAGCTAAAGCAATCGCCCCAAAATTAGACCTAGATGACCGAATAAGCTGCATCAGCAAAGCGCAAGTCTTTATCACACAAAAGACCACAAAGAACATTTAAAAAACCAACCCTGCATGCAGACTCATAAACCCAGCCAAAAGCGAACTAGGTAAAATAAGTAAAACGATACTAGAAAGAATTAATTCTGAACTTAGGAAGAAGTTAGGAGTAAACCAGTGGAAAAACACAAAAGCAACTATTGATTGGCATAAATAACAAATAAAATTGCCAATTCCTACAATTAGACATAAAAGAATTTTACCCATCCATAACAGAACGCATGTTAGATAAGGCCATCAACTTAGGTCAGAAACAAATAATAATAAAACCAAACGAAATCGACATCATTAAGCACTCCCATAAATCATTACTATTTCACCATGAAGAAGCATGGATAAAGAAAGATGGGATATTTGACACTACAATGGGAAGCTTTGACGGTGCATCTCGTAGGTATTTACTTACTTCATGAACTTAGTAAAATAATAGATAGAAATGACACAGGACTCTACAGGGACGACGGTCTCATAATCTTATAAACTGCAATAAACAAAACACAGACAAAACTAGAAAAGCAATAAAGACTTTCAAAAATAACGGATTCGACATAGATATAAAAATTAACCTAAACGAAGTAGATTTTCTAGATGTTACGTTCAACCTAAGAAAAGGCACATACAAACCATACAGAAAACCCAATGATAAAACATTCTATATGCACGCATCCTCCAACCACACGCATTCTGTAATGAAACAGATACCAAAATCGATTAACCGCAGGATTTCCGACAATTCCTTCAATGAATCCATATTTAA
This sequence comes from Acanthosepion esculentum, assembly GCA_964036315.1. Taxonomy (NCBI): domain Eukaryota; kingdom Metazoa; phylum Mollusca; class Cephalopoda; order Sepiida; family Sepiidae; genus Acanthosepion; species Acanthosepion esculentum. The sequence continues at coordinate 108,249,055 of OZ038486.1, forward strand.
CAAAGCTAAGAAAGGATATGAAACATCACTAAAAGATAGCGGATTCCCAGCAACACTCACATACTCACCACAGAACACAAAAAGGCCAACAAGAAAAGAAATATCATATCGTTCAATCCACCGTAGAGCAAAAACGTAAAAACAAATGTAGGAAAAATACTCTTCAAACTCTTACACAAACACTTCCCGGAATCAAGCACCCTACACAAAATATTCAACAAAAACACAGTAAAAGTCAGCTTCAGTTGCACCGAGAACATGACACAAATAATAAAAAAGCACAACAGGAAAATTATCAACAAACCACACGAACAAATTAAACCCACGTGCAACTGCAGAATAAAGAATAAATGTCCCTTAAATGGTAATTGTTTACAAAACAACGTAATATACCAAGCCACGATAAAATCACCAGATAATGAAGAAAAAGTATACATAGGAATAACTGAAGGACCCTGGAAACAAAGAAATTATGTACACAAAACATCTTTCACAAATAGTAAATATTCGAACAGCACAATGCTTTCTAAGTATATCTGGGAAATAAAAAACACACCACACCAAAAATATCTTGGAGAATAAGGAAAAGATCATCAACCTACAATAACCAATCAAAAACTTGCAAACTTTGCTTGGAGGAAAAATACCTATCATAACCTTCACAGACCAAAATAAATTATTAAATAAAAGATCCGAGCTCATCTCAAAATGCAGACATGAAAGTTACTACGTTACTTAAAAATCGAAAACCGAAAAAATAAATAAACAAAATGACAATAAAATAAGCAAAATAAATCAATCCAAACAAATTACCAAATCACACATGTTAGAATAGACGAAATAAAATAAAAAATAAGAAAGAAAATCAATAAAGTAAATAATAAACAAATTAGCAAACTATTATGACCAAAAAATTAGTTAAACTATAAAAATCAAACCACAAATCTGACGAAAAATAGCTATAACTGTTATATAACGATAAAAAAAATGAAAAAAATAAAAAATAATATACTACGTTACTTAAAAATCGAAAACCAAAAAGATAAAATATACAGTATAACAAATAAATAATAACAATTAAAATAAATTGATCTAAATACATCCAAATAAATAAACTAACAACCGATACTGATAAACTAGCCGTTAGAAAAAACAAATTGAGATAATTAATCCAAATAAATACATGAAGTAATAAACAAATTAAAAACTGTTCCCGCCAAAATAATAGTTAGAACAAACTACAACAATCAACCCCAAAATTGAACAAATAGCTTTAATTATCTTCCCAAACAAAAACAAAACTATTAAATAAGCTATATGAACAAATTTTTACTACGTTAATAAAAACACCGATCAAATAAAAAATAAAAAATAAATAAATATATAAGATAAGAAATAAAAAATAAAAAAAATAAAAATAAAAACAAGCAAAATAATTAAATAAACAAATAAACGACTTTCTGTAAAATAACCGCCAAAATAGACTACTCACAATGCACCAATGACCCGTATATATAAATAGCCGAGAAAAATAACAGCACTCATGGCCTGACGATTGCATCTAGCATGAAACAGACTGTCGCCTCTAAGTGTTGACTTCTATGTTCACTTTTATATTTACACACGCTCTTTCTCTGATATTGAGCACTTTATCCGATAAATATACCACATCTTAAGACTATATTTCTTCATATATATATATATATATATATATATATATATATATATATATATATATCAACACAAAGAAGAGGAACTAAATCATATAAACTAATTATATCCAAATGTTATGGATGGCGATAATTACCATAACTGCATTAAATCAAAGATATTACTAAGTTGATGCCAAATCCTATCAGTTTTATCCTAGAAATTTGCCAATTCTTTCCTCAGTCAAATATAAACTACAGATAACAATAACTTATAGTTAATAATCTTGTCAATAAACCTACATGCCGTCATTAAAAAGTGTTCCCATATGACATATCACGTTGATTGTGGGACAACGGTAAATTTGTACACATTATTTTGGATGCGATACAGAACATACTACTAAATTGAAGCAGTGTTTTCTATACACTGATGTCTGCTTTAATCGACTGCTAACTTCCTAGTTAATATCAATATCCAAACTTAATTGTTCAAGGTATGCACAAACTAGTATATGAATATATGTATCTGAAATGAACCTATTCTTTGTCAACAAAACAATTGTACTTTAGCGTAAAAACTATAAATCGTCTTTTTTCTGAAAGCAGTCATTTAGTATATTATGAACTAAAAAATGTTTCCATATGTACTCTGCAGTATGAAGTGGATTTTTGATGGGATAATCCTTTAGATAGAACGTTGAAGTAAATTAGAGAGAGACATTCCCTCTGCTATTTCTTCAACTTTCACCAACTGTGTGCCTTACATTTACTTCGGAAGAAGTCATTCCCATCGTTATATTTCGTGTTCATTACATTTTATCCAGAAATAAGTTATTCCCTTCATTCTTGCCACGATCCGAACAACCGTGTGTACAACATAAGCCATTTCTATTAGCATTTGATTAACTTTCACTATTCCTGTGCGTTACAATATGTCTGGAAATAAGAAATTCCCTCCGCCATTTCATAAATTTTCACCAAACGTGTGCGTTAGTCAACCCACCATTATTTCACCAACCGCTTGAATTACAGTTGTTCTGGAAATAAGACTTTCCGCCCGCTATTTGATCAACTTTCACCAATCTTGTGGCTAACCTTAGTTCTAGAAATACGTCATCCCCACTACCATTTCAACTTTTACCAACCATGTGTGTTACAGTGGCTCTAGAAATATGTAATTCCCACTACCAAGATTCATGCACCGTGTTTAACAGTGACTCTTGCGAATAGCACTCTGGTTGCGACAAATGCATAAAATTAAATCTAAATCCTTTGTTAAAGCGTTCATATTTTACTTCTCATTTTTGTTGGAATTAAATTTGGTCGTGACTTTTAATCATATCATGTGGCCCTTTCTTTTTGTACTTACAGATATTTTTGTTTACTGGTGTCTCAGTTACCTTTAATGAATACAGAGTAGGTGAAATAATATGTTCTATTCTCAAGGAATTCAAAAATATAAGGGGAATATATAAAAGGAACAATGTAAGAAATATAAATCGATGAAAAGAATTGTAAGATTAGATACAACCTGTGTTTTGGTATTATGTGTGTTTAACTTTCTGTTTTACACCATTGTTTTCTGCATATTTCCAAGACAATTCTTTTTCTATAAGCGCGGTTTTTTGCCCTTCTCTTTATCTACTATTATTTTGTAGGAGCACTAGTTACTCACGAAGCCGTAGTACGAAAAACAATATTTCGTTTCACGGTATCAATAAGAAGATATTCCAGTTATTAAATAAAAAATATTTTAATATTTTCTCTGAAAACACATTTTTGCAAGTATCTTTGTGGATATAGGTTTATGTAGAATTATCTCCAAAAAGTAAAATAATTAAAGCATCCTCAACAAACACGATTATTTATAATTACATTTGGCCCGTCGGGAACAAACGAATTGAAAAAATATCTTAAATACAATTCACAAGTTCATTCAAGGTGCGTCATAAGAACATGGATTCAGAATGGTGCATAAAGATAAGAAAATGTACATGAATCCTAGGGTTTTCGTTTTCACTCTTCCTTTGCCCCTTACTTTGTTTAACGAAGTTATGGATCTCGTGTTTTAGATTTTTAACCCCCACCAATGTTAACTGTTTCACCTGACATTTCAACCTACATTGGATATATAGAAAAATAGCAGCTTATATCATGAATATTTGAATCATATTCAGTTACCTTAAATGTAAAAGTTCACTCTATGTTATGCAATTACTTTTGATAAAAATATTGTAATAAACTAACTCAAATGAAACTTGCGAACGAGAAACTAGCATATAAATTTGCTGTACTTCCCGTGTCCATAAGTTCTATTTTCTTTCCGTTTATTTTTAACACGGTAATAGCAGTAAGTATATTCTTAAATTATGCGGCTATTACTGCAGGGACAGGAAAATGCCCTAGAATGAAAAGCTTTCTCGAAACGGGCAATTTTTCAACATTTCCGACACATCACCTTGTAAGCTGGACGGACCCAGTGGAGATGTATATTATTTCCACTCATTATTTGAAGTCTTTAATAATCCGTGCTTTCAGTTTGGTCGTTAGTGTTACCCTCAAAAGGGACCACTTCAGTATTAACTGACAAATATATCATGTATGGTGTAATTTGATCATAAACCTTTCTGTATTAGAATATCATTTATGTACTTGAACAATTTTAGACTATCAATTTCATGTTATGCTGGAAAGATAAACACTGGTTGAAACTAATTTGACAGTTGACCAGATATAAAAGAAGAGTAGTTCCATTCTTATTGAATTAAACTGACGCTTTTAAACAGTGTATTGGCAGCGCGTGTGCTGCAGAAGTTGCTTCCTGAAAAATAACTTCTTGCTTCTGACAAATTGTGATAGAAACAAATCAACTCAGAGATTGATATTGTTCTGCTATCTTGATTCCTTGATATCTGTGTAAAGGCTGCGACTATATAAATCAATAAGATTTGATACGAACACAGATTGTAGCAATTTGGTGTCACTAAGGGGGTGTAGTACGTATTCCGTTTCAGTTGACCTGTAAAAGAAATTTTGAAATATAGGATCAGCCTTGTTGTAGATGTAAATACTTATTTGCCAATGGGAGCAATCCTTTGGTAGCTTGCTGATACACAATATTCATCCCATCATTTGATATTATACCATAGTAAACTAGGCAGAGTAAATAATACGACATATAACATAACGCATTTATTAACAAACTCGTTTGATTGATAGGATCTCTGATGTAATTAATTCGATCATCATTGCTTTACACCACTATCGTATACTTGCACCACACTATGATCATTTCTATAACTAATTCCTTATAATCTGATATGTTATACATTAATATATAATTGTAACTATTATTAAATGTACTGTTAGGGCAACACACACACACAGATATATATATATATATATATATATATATATATATATATATATATATATATATATATATAGTACAGGTAATAGATCTGCTGGTATATAATCCAGGTGGATCCTAGTAGTATCAAATATTAAAACTGATCCTCAAAAATAGCTCAATGTTATATTAATGTTAATTTTAACAACCCCAATGCCACTGGGAGACAAATACTCACTATACCGTTTGCACTAGAATTTCCAACGAAAACATCCTTAATAAAAATAAAAAAAATGAATGAAAATCCTCTGCACAAAAGTGGTTTAAAAATTAAGTAATCTTATTTAGCCCCTATAAGTAAAACCGAAACATCTAAAGTGGAATGTAGGCATAGAAATAGAAAAAGAGAAATCATTTGGTTCGTCCCCACTTCTGAAAACTGTCAAATATTAATATCGGGCAGCACTTCTTAAAAATTAATAAATAAACATTTCCACAAAAACAACCCTCTAAGTAAGATCTTCAACAGGAAATCGATCAAAATTAGCTACTCCTGCACTAATAACATGTACCAAATTATCAAATCCCATAATAATTATATCTTAGTAAAATAATGTTTACCTTGGAATTTCCGCAGGAGAATGGAAATAGATTTTATACCCATAGGCACTCCTTTACCAATCCTAAATTAAAATACCAAACAAAGAAATTTTGAGAATTGAAAGGAAAAAGGTCTGAACCCTCAGATAGACTGGAAAAGTATAAGTTTCGCTCATACTTCTAATAGTTTTAGAGATATGTGCAATCTATGTTTAGAGGAAAAATAGAATAATCAAATACAATAATCAATGCAAACTATTGTTAAAATGTAGAGATAGAAGCAGGTTTACACTTATATAAGAACATAGATCTTACCTTATTACTTTCTAACACACACCTAATGTTAAATATATAACGATAATTCACTTCTATAATCTCCCTCAATTCTCCATATTAATGCTGTCTTATAACAGACCCCTAATTGTTGCACCCCCTCCCCTGGCTTTGATTAAGTTTTTACTTTAATATTTTTCCTCTTAAAGAATTTCGGGTATAGCTTGGTCTTCCAAACTAATCCTTAATTTGATAGATGGATAATTTATTCTAACTTTAAATTGTTTTTCTTTAAATCCCCCCATTACTTAATAATATAAAACCCTTAATTCTATTCTTTCTTAATTAATTGGCTAAATACAATTTATTGTTAATTCTATTTAAACATATTTGTTGTTGGTATAATTTGATATTCCTAGCGGGAACCTAAATTCTTTTATACATAATTAAAGGCTTTGGCGATGAATAAACTCCTATTTCGGCCCCTCTTAGTTTCAATTCAACATCTCATTCTTCATATAACCCAACCTAGGATCATAAAGTAAATATCGGTGTCGATCCCAGCGACCTCTCTCCCTTTAGAGAGATACTTCACGTCCTCCTCTTACCACAAGCTCAAGCTCTTTATCTAGATGAGGCGTCATTTTTGGTAAGTTTGTATCTTTTCTCGACTTCTATCTTAATTAAATTCCATATCCCTGATTCCGGGACGAATTTGCTCCAGAGCTGAAAAGGACTGAAGAAAGGTTGCGCCGGATTGAAATAGGCTTTACACACATGATGTAATTTTAGATTTTTTAATATATATATATATATATATATATATATATTGGCTCCTGAAAAATTAATTTCGGTTGAGCTCTCTGGTTTGAGGTGTGGGTTTGTAAACAGTGACTATTTAAGCTAATATTGCACGACTTTTCGGCAGAATTGAGTCACTGTCAGTCACTGTGTGTTTATCTAAATCGAAAAATAAACACGATAAAATTCACCTTCGTCCCTGCCGTGCGCCGACGGGTTTCGATCCTGGCTAGAGGCAACCGGACGTCTAGCCACACTGATGAGCTGTGAAACAGCGAAACAGTCTGTCTGTGGATGACAAATATATATATATATATCATAAGATATAAATCGATTGTCAGCTGCAGAATAAGGTTAATGTTTTCGTTTTGCTACCAAGTGAGCTTAAATTTCACTTGGTGCTCTACAACTATAGATTTGTGTTAGATAAAACAAATTTTAGTACACCTCTGTGAACTGCTTAACTTGTTCAGAAGAACAGTTAGGGGTAAATACAGGGAATATAAACAAATCTTTGACATTCACACCAGGAAATAGTACTTTATTCTTAGAATTTTTACTGGTAAATCTAATCATTACAGTTGCTCTTAGAAGATTACTAAATATCTAAGGAAACATTCGTAATAAAATCTCAGAAAAAGTCTTGTACATCTGTACATTATACATAGTGTTGAATATTCCTGACTGTGACTCTAAAGAGTAAATATTAATTTTAAATATGAATGTAAGTTTTACGTTTCACATCTGTCAAATTGAACGCTAATTAGTAATCAGCTATTGATGAAGCCTTTCGTGAAATTTTGCTTTTATCGATAAAGAGCATTTCTGCAATCATTCTGAAACTGAGTTGTCAAAGATGTGTCCATTATGTTAATATTCTCACATATTTTTTACCTGCATAATTTTCTAAAAACTTTTTTCACATTCAACATTTCGAAAGTTCACAAATTATTCATGACACCCAAGCACACAAGCATGTGACATGCTTTCCTCTTGATAATCTTCAGTATACATGCGAAAAGTTTTCATACCAGTTTTTTCAGTTCTACCAAAATTTTAAGATTGATGTGTTACTCGATGTTTAAATCGACTATATTTATGGCACGATAGAAATTTTTTTATTTAAAACGATGTGTAACATCAAACTAAAAACAAGAGTGAGGATATTTTTAAAACGTTTCTGTAAAAATACTTTATTTACTCGTGACTGAATTATTAGCGGTCACCGAAACGTTTTCTGGTGTTTTTCAACCGAATTAAAAAGCGATGACTTGTAGCACTGGTTGATTTCAGTATTTACAAACAAATTTTAATTTCCTTGTTTATGTCGTGATACTCATCATGACCAACAAATAAACACATTATTTTTCTGACAAAAATAATTCTTATTCAACTGTTTGATTTGGTTATAGTTTAATCAACATCTCTCAGACTTCGACTAAACAGAAAAATAATAATGAGGATAATCTATCAGAAAAGTTAGATGGGCTCGTAAATATTGTATATTTTTATGTGAGTGTGGTTCAATTAAATAGTACTTTATATGTTTGGATAAGGAAAACTTTGCAAGATCGACATATGTAAAGGTTATTTAATTTTTAACCATCAACATCTTAAAGAAAAATCGCTGACTCGAGAAAGCATTATTCGTGATCTTTTGTCTGCTGATGACGCTGCGATCGTATCCACCTCATACGAAGAAGATCAAGCACTCGTTAATAGTTTTCTACCGCTTGCAACGCATTAGGATTAATTATAAGCATAAAGAAACTGAAGTTGCCATTAACCAAGGCCTACATCTAAGAAAATCAGGGTGTAAAACAAAAACCACCTGACCATACCTTTCCAATCGTTCCCATTAGTGTTGGCAGCAGCAACCTGAATTATGTGAAATCATTCTCGTACTTAGGAAGCAAAGTCAATTCAAGTGCCTCTTTGGATGACGAAATAGTTAACCGAATATCAAAGGCAACCGATGCCTTTGGGATGCTTAAGCATCGCATGTGGGATGTTCGTGGGTTTTCACTAAAAACAAAAATCAGTGTCTATCGAGCAATCATTCTCACCATACTTCTTTATGGGTCAGAATCGTGGACACCATACAGGACGTACGTCATTCAACTTGATGCTTTTCATAAACGCTGTCTTCGTTCAATATGCGGTTATATACGGCAGGACAAAATCTCTAACCCTGATCTTTTCATCAAATGTGGCGTCGGTGGTACCGAATACTTTCTGATGCAATCACAGTCCAGACGGGATGGCCAAGTCATCAGAATGAGTGATGATCAGATGCCAAAAATCCTCATATATAGCCCATTTTTCATGGTAAGCGTAATGTAGACCGTCCTTGGTTACGCTCAAGAACAAGCTTAAATACAATTTAAATGCTGCAAACATCCCTATAGAGGAGTTCGAACTTGCTGTTGAAAACTGAGCAAACTGGCGAAACACCTGCTACCGAGGTATAATGTCTTGTACTCTATTTTCTGATATTGTATAAAATCTTGGTGATTTATTGAAGTCGTTATGATACTACACGGTTTGTCTCTTTATGAGTAAACTAGATTATTGATGTTCTGTTAGCGATCATCTTAGGGTGTCTAAAGTTGGTGTCTGCAGTCCTGATGATTTTGCTATATTTGAAGAACATTTTAATGAAGTAAAATAAAATATTATAGATTAAAAAGCACGTAATAGCGGGTTCGTCACTGTGTCTTAGTGTCGAGGGAAAAAATCTAGAGGTTGGTGCCAAAAGCATCAAAACCAAAATTATGAATCCAGAATATATTATGTAAGGAAGTCATTATAAATGTAGTCTTTTTTCAAATGGTCTTACATGGTAAATAACATTCTAGAATTCAAACATTTTATTTTGCAGAGGCATGGTGGAGTAATGAATAGCGGCTCGTATTGAGGTATCGGAGAGCCGAATTCGATTTCCCGTTGAATCCATTACATTCTCTTACGTGCTAATACCCTTGGTTCTCCCTCACTAGCTATGGGTAAATAGCAGAACAGACTGAGTTCTATAGACTTGGATGGCAACTGGTCTACTGCAGAAAGAAATGGAAACCTACTGCGGGAAAAATCTGCTTCTTCAGATACATGACCACCTACACGTGTAAAACGCATGGCACATAACTGACTGAATTTTGCAGCCATGTATCTTTGAAGGTTGAATAATGTCAATAAAATAATATCCAAGATAATAAAGAATGATGCTATGTGGGAGTGACATTGTTTGGTGGATAAATAATTGGCTCAGTTAAATTAAGACGTTCTTATAAATGATTTTTGTTCCAATGATGGAACCTCAAAGACAGTAGATCCCATTAAAAACTAGCATAAAACGTGTAAATTTAGGTACAAAAACTGTATAAATGGTTATGTACAACAGAAATGCGATGATAGTAACAGCTACTAGATTTCTCGATACGAATGAAATATTCATCAGTCAAATACATGAAGCTTGATTTCTTTACAAAATAATACCAGGTTGGTATTATTAAAAATAAAATACAATATAGTACTTCGGAATATCAATATTTTGTTAAAATAATCGACATATTTTTATGATATATTTGCAAAATGCTAACTTAAATGAACCTCTAGAACAAAGTCGCATAACATTTACTGTGCATCACTAAATAAATTCTTTCGATCAGTATATTAACTTCCTATCTTTGACATTCACAGATATTTCTTCTTTAATATTCTTTTAAAAAAAAAACGAAACACAAATTTTTGAAGTTTTCAAATTTCCCTTGTTAACTGAATTAAAACATTATTTTGAAAACTTTCATGTGACTTTGCTGTAATTCTACAGTGTATTCATACGTATTTACACATACCTATACAAAAGAGTATGCATGTGTGTATGCATATACTGAACACTAAATTTTAAATTCACAAAAGTAAGTAAACATAATGGAAACCAAAATAGTATGTATTATTTTAAATTCCGAGCGTGAAAGCGATATGTGTGTGTCTCTGTGTGTGTGTGTGTCTCTGTGTGTGTGTGTGTCTCTGTGTGTGTGTGTGTGATGTAACCGTATTTATCAATTCGAAGAGTTACATTTCATCTGATAAGAATTTTTCTAGTTCAAATCGAAAAAAAGAGACATTATTCCATTGGCGTTAACGATTTCATTCTATGGACATTAAAGTTTGTGAACTTTTGTCTTTTCATTTCCTGAAATTCGCTGCCATTTATTTCCCAATCTGGTCGATATTCTATCGTTTAATCGCGAACGCTTCTCGCTTCTTCAATCACTTACTCGACCGATCATTCTTTTTCTCATGATCATTCTTTCGTACCAACGAGAATATATATCATTGTTAGATGCCATTGATTTTCCGTAAGAAATCTTTCCAAGCCACTCCTTCGGTTTGGCGTCTGATACGTGCGTAGCGCACAAACAGATTTATCCCAGTGACATCAACCATTAATTCTTATTCAACAAGATTGTTAGTCAAGATCTGAGTCAACAGCACAATGGTTACTGCATGGCTCTGTGAAGCATAAGGTTGTATTCATAATGAAAGGTAAAATAATTAAATTTAAAATCGAAGGAAGACATTCTCCACCAGTTATCATTTTTCGAAATTATATCATTTTGATTAATTGAAATGTTAAATATTATTTCATGACCACTTGATCCGTAATACGTGTTAACAGAGGTTTACATCAAATTCTAGGTTATAGTACATGTTTTCTTTACAGGTGTATTTATTGTACAGCTACGAGAACAGGAAAAATCAGAAAAGTTACAGAATAATTATGTAATTCTAAACTGAGAATGCTTATTGACAGCGTTATTGAAATCAGCGTTCAAAATCTTGGTTTAAACACTGAAGTCTAGCACCAGAGGGAAATACGCGATGCAGTGCAATCATTAAAATATGTAGGTATTTAATTATCGTACAAGTAATCCAATGATTATTTCTCATTCCACTACATTGTTAAATTTCTTAATGAGGGTCCATGTAAGAGAGAAAAGGATAAAATCATTATATTGACAACCAACTACTTACTAACCGTTGCTCATGGTGAAGCGCTTCTTTAATATATGTGTGAGATATGATATTTTTTATTTCGATGTCATTGTTTTGTAATCTGATCTCGATGGCGCTTTGTAGTCTTTAAATTCACAAATTCTTTTGCTCATTGTCAAAACTGTTAATGTCCATCAGATCAAAAAGATCGGTATTATGATATGATATTGTCCTAAATAAGATGCGCAAAACGAGATTTATGAATTTTCATTGGTGTATACCAAGAAATAAGGAGATATAGAGATGACTATGTGTATATGTGCTTGCATCTACGTATGTTTAAGTGATGAGGACAGTACCAGATGGACAGTAGGCAGAGAGTGACAAGGATAAAAGATGAAAGAGTAATTTGCGATTAATAAATAATTTATATATTACCTTGTTTAAAATATAACTATGATCATTTTGTCGAGAGTTTTGGGAATATTGGCAGTTGAGGTTAATTCGCAAATTCTGAACAGTGAATGTAAAGAAAATTTTGAAAAAATATTAGGAAGATAAGGCCGATTTTGAGCAAAGACGAACACGAATTAGCGAATGAAATATATGTACAGGAAATGTTACTCTTGTAGAAATTAACTGGAGAAATTAAATGGGATTCAACTATATCTTGCTTGAATCCCATCGAACGAGACGAGGTTTTTCTTATTTTGATTCTTTTTCTGCTAGAAAATATTTTTAGATTGTAAGAATTATTTTTCAGATAATAATAATGGTTTAGTGATACATGTTTTACTAATTATTCCATAGCTGGAGGGAGAGCCGGATTCTACCTTTCCTAAGGTATTTGCGCGTAAGTGAATATAACGAATCAAGCGAGAAATTGATCTCGGCTTTCGGATTAACAATTCCAAGCCATTATTCATTAGTCCACTCGTAGATTGAAGCTTACAGCAACTGGTACCCCAAACGGTCACCCATCTAGCTACTAACTACTGACCAGGCTCCAAGTTGCTTATGTTTCAAGGTGATGTGGCCGTAAGCAATCTTGTTATTTATACCATTATGCTAGTATGTAAATTAAAACAAATCTATTTTTGCTGTAGAGAGGAAGATTCGTTAATCAATGTATTAATTGGATATTTTCATATTAACACAAATATTACTTAAAGAACCTAAGGAAAACACATTAAAATAAGCAAATATTTTTTGATTTCAAAGGATTTTATAATTTTCTGTGAATTGTGATAATTTCTAGTATAATCCGAGACGGTTAGAGATAATATTTGAATACTTGAAGTACTTTTATTTAAAAACAATAATGGAGGAACTTATCGAATACTTTAGTTGAATTTTTTACCGAGACATCGGCTACTGACACGGACAGAACTGAATGGGCGCCATCAACTAAAACGTTAATTCTTTCACTCAATTCTTTGTTCTTTCTTCAAATATCGGAAGATTACAAACTTTTACGATTGTAATTGTTTTTGTCCATTTTTTCCTTTTAAATTTCCTTTCTTTTTTTAATTAAAATATGCTCAGACTGTATCCGATATGAACAGATGAAAAACATCTCTTGCGAGTGGAGTTACTGGTGTGCACTTCACGCCAAACATTGATCATTTTGATCTTTAGAATGATCTTTGACAATGGGATGAGCCCATAAAAGCATCTCATTGTCAAAGTTCGTCTTATGTAGCAAATACAGATAGATAGATAGATAGATAGATAGATAGATAGATAGTTAGATAGACCAGAAGAGACTGACAGAGGTCGATTAACAAGAGATGCATCTAAATTATTAAAATGAGATAAAATACTTTTACGCTTTTTAATATTTCGTTCCTTTTTTTAATTCGTTCTTCGTTTCCTTGTGCTATTTCAATGTATATTTTATTTTTTATTTTGAATGAATTTTTCATTCATACGCAATTTAAAACGTTATATTTTTATTTTTTATTTATTCTTACTTTCATATTAGTTGCTTTGTCCTTTTCTTCTCCCCTGAACTATGTTTACAGCTCTTTTTACTCCGTTTGTCTTTATTTTTCGTAAATATTCTATCCATGTTTTTCTGTCTATTTTTCTGATATTTTCATGTGCATAACAGTTTTTGTCTTGTTTCTCTCTTTGCCCACAATCCCCTGACGACACCATTTCAACCTATTACATCTTTTATTTGCATTCTCTCCATTTCTCAATTATCTCCAATGACCAATATCCCTATCTCTCTTCCCTTCTCAGTGCCACAGGATGATCTTTTCACGCGACATTATCTCATCATGTGGTGCATTGAATGTTATCGTCTCTGGCAGCCATTAACACTGATGCGATGTGTCAACAACAGGCCGTTTTCACAAAAGTAGTCTCTGCAAAAAGAGTAACATTTTGTTATCGATTACATTGCACGTTTGCTGCGACACTATCTGTCTGCCACTCCGGGAATCTAATGGCAAATTTGAATTTCTCTTATCTTTTGGCGCAAAAATGGACAGCTTTTGCCCGTCGGCGGTCAGCAAAATTTCATAAACTTCACGTCGCCATACACACCAATCTAATAAAGTAACTGAAATATATTTGCTTATTGCTTGTAGCATCCTTTAGGTAATCGATTTCAGCCACATTTTGAAATGCGTTAAACCATATAAATATTCCTTTCTGTAAATTGTCCAAAATGTTTCCGACTTTTGGATATAAAGAATTTAAAATATTAAAGAATATTATCTTTTTTATAATATACTTTGTTGACAGAAAGAAAGAATTTAATTTTAATGAATAAGATTTAGGCTTTACATCCCTGATGATTCGAAACTCAGTAAATGTGGAAAATGTTTTCATAAAAAATATATTCACTGGCAAAATGAGAAATCCGGCATTGCATAGAATACCTACATATTCTGTAGAATGCTTAAAAACGTCAAGACGATATAGAAAGCCAAACCCTTTATACACTTTTCCTAAGTGTTTTGTAAATTACAGGGTTTGTTTTACACAACGTTTATGTAAATGTTTTTCGGACAATTCTGATCGGAAATAAAAGTGATAAATATAATAATTCCAGGATAGAAATAAATAATGAGATGATTTGTACTCGAACAAGAATGTCAAAAGATTCATTCTATTTAATGCTATTAATCAATTCCGGTATATCTCCATGCTCTCTCCTCGGTCCTGCTCGGTACTGCATTTTTTTTGTCAACGATCTTCCTAGGAACATCAATATAATCCGAGCCTGCTAGCTCATCTTTCCTCTGAGCGAACTCAAACAGTTCAATGAGAAAAATGGCTTTCATCAAAATCTAGGGTAGTAGTTATTAACATCACAGACATCATCATCATCCTCCTCCTCCTCATCATCAACATCATCATCGATCTCACCCTGAGTTTTCTGGAGTTACGAGGAACGGCAGTTTTCTCAATGAGTCTCCATGTTTCGAACGTCTATTGGGACTCAAGTTCACCACAGACCTCAAGTGGAACTCATACATAAAATCCATTGAAAAGATGAACTAAAATGGTCGGCTCACTGTACCGCTCCAGAATGATTCCGACAACATCAATTGTGCTTTATCTTTACAAAAGACAGATTATAGAAAAAAATGGCATATTGATGCAATACGTGGGCTGGGGCTAACCAATTCTCACATTTTAGGTTTGATCAAGTCCCAAGTCGTTTATGTGGCGTTGTGTGGAGTGACATGTTTTCCATCCATTTCTCACAGACGCAACGCTACAAGCCTATAGTTATTTCCATGGTAAATGTTAGGACGGGCTCCATTCTTTGGTCCCATTTATTCAGAAGTTTACAGCTAAACTCACCATACTGCGTCCAAGGTGTCAAAACACCTTTACTTCCTGCGTATCCTAACTGTAAGGAGTTAGTCCCGCAGCCTTTTCAGAAAACGACGATTTGGGGGACAGACTCACACGCTGATGCTCCTTCGAACGCTACAATCTTAATCTCCTTTTCAAGTCAGTGTCAATAGTTACCTATCCTCCATAGCCAGAAATCAGCACTTACTCTTTTCAACTCTCATATTGATATAAAACACTTCATTCAATAAACATATACCTTGAGTGGCTCTTGAGTCTTGTATTGGATGAGCGTTAGGAAAAATGAATTTCTATCACAAACAAATTATGATATTAAGAGATAAAGCAAATAATTTCAATTGTATTTTATGGCCAACTGAATTTGGTCTCATTTATAAAGGCTTTTATATTAAATGCCAAGTGATATTTCTGCTATTCTATCACTCGAACACGTGATTGTTAAGGGCTCTCAATTTCTCACTTCTTCTCTTGTTCAGTTTAGGAACGTTCCCCCAAAATACCTTACTATACGGTTGTATCATTGATCAAGTTTTGGCTGTTAGTTTCTTTTCTAAAAGTTTTCTTGCGTTTATCAGTTATGATTTTCTTTCATTTCATTCTGAGCTCAAAAAAATCTAATAGCAGAAAATGGAAGAGACAATACTAAATGGTTAACAACGAAAATAAAATAAAATTAATTCTTTAAACACCATTGTATCAATTACAATGTGTAAGAAAAGATACGATAATATCATACCATCAAATCCAAAACGGAAGACATGTCCTGGTCTCAAAAAATAATTCGAGTTATATTTCAATCACTTTCCACACTGATCTGAAGATGTCAAAAGAAATAAAATATACACAGGTATATATCGGAACCAGAAAAGAATTAGATCAGCACAAGAACAGTGTGGCTTACTGAAAGAGGCAAACAAATTAATACGACATTCATGCTCGGAATTATATGAGAAAGAGAAATACAAATGCAGAAGGATGTATTCCTATGCTTTATAGACTGTGCAAAGGCTTTTGATAACGTTTGACAGAATGGATTGTTTGATCTTCTAGGTAAGACTGACCTATCTCAGAAAAATATTAGAATAATACAGAATAGCATATGGGTAACGAACAAGTTTTAAAGAAAATGGAAGCAAAGAGGACGCTCATACTTAGAATCAGAAAGAAGCAGTTGAAATTCCTTGGCAACGTAATGAGGAAAGAGATTCTAGAGAGTCTAACACTCACATGACATACTAAAGGCAAAGGGGAAGCAGCGAGTAACATACCTAATGAGCTTGTGTAAATGGATGACAGAACAGGGATAATGAAAACCTTGTTGAGATAACAATAACCTTGTTAAGAACGACACAGAATAGGAAATTGGGGAGAGACCATGTCCTGAAGGGACACCTTAATAAAAGAAGATATATCCGAAACTTAAATAACAGTGTATCGAATACTGAGGAAATCAAGAATGCTATAGAAAAACCTAAAGTAAAAAGCGTCACTTGACATCGAGGTGGAACTTTCGAAAGTAGCATGCTCACTCTTCGAATTCAAAATTAAATTTCTCAGTTTAATTAAGGAAATCTCGAATGGTACAATGGTACATATGACGAATAAATGCTGTGTGGAAACAAAAGTTACCCTGAAGGCCTATTATAATCAGATCTATTATAGTGGAGATAGTAATGTTTACTTTACTAACTAGACTTGCTATGATCCAATTCAGCGATGGCACATTGGATTTAGCATAAACTATCAAATAGAATATTTATACTGTTGATATTATAGTTGTATATATCTACATCAATATAGACTTCCTTTTCACATCCATCAGAAAGCGTTTTTTAAGTTCAGGCGCCACTGAATGTCTTTATCTTGTAGAGGAAATATATCAGTCCACACAGTCGCATATATCTTTTGAAGACTCAAACACCGACTCATTTCAAACATTAGGAGCATGAGGGAATGAATTAAGAACCCCAGTCTATTTGATCCCTTCTTTGACTGTACAAAAACACATGTGAAGAGATGGGCATTGATCATTTAAACATCCTATATCACGTTCACAGACGTATCTGTTCAAAGACAATTGCGTCCCTGGACATTTGCGTCCTTAGACAAATGCGTCCCTGGATAATTGCCTAACTCTGATAATTTTTTGAAGTAACTATTTTTTGAAGACTTGTTTTATATAGAAATTTGCACACCAATACCTTTAATTACTCTAAACAATCAGAAGGTAGTTACTATAAATAAATAAGAGAGAATTTTTTTTTTAAAGGAAGAGAAAATTAGTTTCAGTTCACTCCAGCAGTGCGTACCACACACATCAAATAGGTTCTGGATTTTATAGATTATATTTTTATTTGGAACCCATGGCTAGGTTCTAAAAATCAAACGTTGGTGGAAAAGTATTTGTGGACGAGGAAAATTACAGCTACCACTATCATAAGAAAAACGCCAGTGAAACAAAAACATACTTTAGATGTGTAGAGCGATCTTACAAACTGTTAATTTGTCATTGCATTTTAAACAAAACAAAAAAAATATTTTTTTTTATTTTATTACTTAAAAAAAACAACATGATTATTACCTATGCTTTTTAAAAACATTATTGTAATTACCTTTAAATTCTTCAAAAATTATAAGAGATACACAATTATCCAGGGACGCATTTGACTAGGCACGCAAATGTTCGGGGATGCAATTGTCTGGTACGCAATTGTCCAGTACTAAAATGAAACTGAAATATATGGACAGTGTGAAAAGATACGAAGGTACAAAATGGAAATGGTAACGCGAAGTAGGAAGTTTTGGTGACATAAGCAAACGAGATTATACCAAAGGAAAATGGACGGAGAAGAAAAACTGAATGGATGACAAATGAGACTATCGACATGATGAAAAGGAGACAGAAAATAATGCCAAGACACGGAAAGGAATATAGAAAACTACACAAAGTAATAAGGAACAGATGCAGACAGGCTAAAGTGGAATGGCTCAAAGAAAAATATGCAGAAATAGAAAGAACTGGTATCACAGATAAAAGAGATATGCATAAAAATAAGAGACTTAACAGGACAAAAGGCATGCTCATTAACGGGATGCATACAATCTGTGGACGGAATACTGAGAAAAATACTTCAGAGATGTAACGAATATATCGGAGAACTCTTCCACGACGAAAGGGAATAACCAGCAATACAATGAAATACCGAGGGACCGGAAATATTAAAAAATGAAGTAGAAGCTGCACTGGCCAAATTGAACAGAAACAGCGACAGAGCCGGATGGAATTGTAATAGAGATGCTAGCAGCCTTAGAGGATTTCGGCATAGTCAAGATCACAGAAATAAATGAAATTTACGAAAGTGTTACATACCGGAAGACCTAAGTATATCTATTTTCATAGCACTGCCCAGGAAACCAGAAGCAAACGAATGTGAACTCCATCGGATAATCAGCCTAATGTTTAACAAAACTCATCATTCGAATTCTGATTAATAGAGCGCGCTGAAGAATCAAACCAGAGATAGGTCAAGAATAGTGCGAATTCATCAAAGAAACCGGAACAAGAAACGCGATATGTATTCTCAGAATGAGCAATACAAATTCAGGACATGTACCTATGTTTTATAGAATACGCAATGGCGGCCGATAAATTACGCCACAAAGGTCTGTTAGAGCTGCTCAGCAACCTTAACATATTCGAGAAGGTTATTAGAATAATCAAGAATCTATACTGTCAGGATATTGATACACACAGGACAGATTGAAGAAAAGAGGGACAGAGGAAAAGCGCGTAACATACTTGATGGGTTTGAGTAAATGGTTGGTAGAACAGGGTTTGGGAGAAATAACAAAAAGACAAAATTTATTAAGAGCCACAAGGAACAGGAAGGGGTAGAGGGCCATGATAGCCAAGATTCTGAAGGGACACTGCATATAAAAGAATAAGAATTTGCATAAAAATAAAGATAATTATTTTTCTTCGCTGTTAACTTAATCTAATTAAGAATGTAATCGTCTTCCGTGTATTATGACGGTTACATTCTTACTCATTTTAGCTGTTAATACTCGATGATTTGATAGAATTAGAAAGAAACTTCTCTATACGACATCGTCGGAAAATGGAGATAGATTCATGTTCAGCTGATAGGTACCTACATAATATTTTCTGAAATACTAGTTAGACTAACTGCAAAGATCTGTAACAATCAACATAGATACTTAAAAATATTTTCTTTGGGTAGTATTTTGCTTCTCAACGAGAACGTTATCTCCTTTGGAAGATGTATATCTACTGAATTAGACAATTGCTACAGATATAATTAACTACATCAATCATGGAATATTTTCCTGATCTTAATGTTTAAGAGAATGAGTAATATTATCAAGATAAGTGGCAGAAAAAGAGGGATGTTACAGATATTTATATGAATGCATTAAGGTAAAATTACACTATAGGCAGGTAACCAGAATCGAAATGTCGGCTTTTGTGATTTTCAAAGTAAGTAATCATGTAACTCAGTAACTTAGTGTAACACAACATTACAATTTATAAACACGAAAATAAAGCACTTGTAATGAAATTTCTAAATGTCTTAATGCTGTATATCTAGAAT
The DNA here is from genome assembly GCA_964036315.1 of Acanthosepion esculentum. Classification (NCBI taxonomy): domain Eukaryota; kingdom Metazoa; phylum Mollusca; class Cephalopoda; order Sepiida; family Sepiidae; genus Acanthosepion; species Acanthosepion esculentum. The sequence continues at coordinate 108,269,178 of OZ038486.1, forward strand.
TTAATAAAAGTCTAGGTCTATCAGACTAATATATATTGAAATTTCGTGTCATGTCACTTATCACTCTTTTACTTCTGCGCCCAAAGAGAGAAGACATACCTAATAATCTCATTTTCCTCAGAAAATTTCCTTTTATTTATGACAGATTTAACCGTATGAACTACAGCATTCTAAAATTATTATTTTGATTTGTGTTACTTGCACAATATAAAAATTAAATTAGTGAATGTCAGTATTAACTTTTAAATGTTAGTGATTGATAAACATATACAGAAAAAGATTCATGCACGAATCACCAAATAAGATACGAATTTTATCTAACTCTATTTTAATATAACACTACTGTAAAAACAATCAAATTTACAATCTTTCTAAAAACTATTAATCGTAAAGTCAGATAGAAAATGACTTCATTTTCTCATCCGATATATCATATCGTGTTTCTATATAGAATTTATAATTATCAAGAATATGTTACGCTTTTTTTAACAAAGGAAAGATTAACAAAATAGCTTAGGAAAAAGTGAGGACAAATAAAAAAATCAACTTTGAAATGATTAAATCGTAAAAAAAAACAAAAACATCACAATTGAGATAGAAAGGAAAAGGAAATACAACAGAGTGGAAAATTCTAAGAGTCCTGATATAACTTCTGTAAATCATCACAAATATGTAGGGTTATTACAGATAGTTATACTTATTTTCTGTTGTGGATTCCGGGATGAATCCGATATCAATGAATAACAAACGCCAGGAATAGATAAGGCAAATAAATGTATTAACGTAAAAATACAAACTGGTAATACGGGTTAGTAGATCAAGGAATGCGGGTTAGTAGCACTAATATATATATACAGTCTTGATATTGAAGTATCGCGGAGGACTCATTACTGAGTCTACGTGCTCGCTAACTGTGGCGCTTGCCGCCGTCTCTCTGTGTGACTTACTCTACTACTACTGAACTCTACTACTCTTCTGTCGTTTCGTCTCGACTCCTTGGCTCTTTGGGTATTCACTGGTAGTAGTATATTTATACCTTGGGTGAGTCCATTTGTGTGAAAAGAGGAGACCGCTTAACACCCCCTCCTTAGATAGGGAGTTAGTATTTTTTCTCTTATGGTTGATGATCAGATGTTCAGTAAATTTTCTCTTCGTGTTTGACCTTCTAAATTCTGTATCTTCCTTTGGTCTTTAAATCTCAAAAGCTTCAAAGATTGCATCCATTGAGTCGTCATTTTCTGTGGGTGACGAGCTTGGCTCCTCAGCCCGTCTTATTTGTATTTGGTCAATATGTCTTCTATGGGTAAACTTTTCGCCTTGTACTGTGTACATCACATTTCCCAGTGTGTTAATTATTGTGCCAGGCTCCCAGTAAGCCATATTGTTTCTGAACATCCTAAAGTAAATTCGTTCTCCTGGTTTAAATGATCTCTTTGGTACAATAGGTGTATACTGGTTTTTGTTATTGTTTGGAAATAATTTATCAAACACAGACCGTATTCTCCGGACAAACATCAATTCCGCAGGTGAAAGACCAGATGGTGTGTTCCCGTTAGGTGTTATTCTGTATACTTGGGGGAACTGCTGTATCGCCTTTTCCGTCGGTACATCTTCGGCTTTTTTTAAAGCTCTTTTTAGTGTGTCTACGAATCTTTCGGCTTGTCCGTTCGACCTTGGGTGGTACGGAGCTATCTTGATATGCTTTACTTGGTATGTCTCATAAAATTCTTTGAAGTCACTGGAGGTAAATTGTGTACCGTTATCAGTTACCAAGCAGTCCACGACGACGAATCTGGCGAATAATTCGTGTATACAGTTTATGGTATTTTCTGTCGTCGGGTGTTTGAATCTGGAAACCTCAGGCCATTTACTGAAACTATCTACTGTTATTAAGTAGTAGCAACCCTCTATGGGTCCTGCGTAATCCACGTAGATTCTGGACCACGGTCTGTCAACTTTAGGCCATGGCTTTTGTATAGAGGGTGGTGCTTTCGCCGCAGCAGCACAGCCTTTACAACTTTCCACCATTTGCGTAATATCATCGTCCATGTTAGGCCAGTAGACAAAACTTTTCATAAGTGCCTTCATCCGGTTTTTTTCCGGATGTCCTAAATGAAAATCTTTGAAGATTCGCCTTCCTAGCGACTTCGGTATTACCACTCTCTCATACAATAATATGTAGTCACATATTGAGAAGCTGTCTGCTAAATTCCTTTCCTTCTCTTCTATTTTTTCTTGGTATTCTGAATAAATTCATCCTTTTCCGCTTCTCTTCTTATCACTAGCAAAGTCACAGGTAGTTCCTTTATTGTATTGTATAACACTTTACTGATTTCATATTCAGCTTGTAATGCCGCTATTGCCGAGTCTTCCAAAGGTTCGCTTTTCACCGGTATTAATCGCGATAGTCCATCAGCGTGCCCAATTTTCTTTGATAGTAAGAACTCAAGCTTGAAATTGTAGTTTAGTAACACAGTTCCCCATTTTAAAAGTCTGTTCGCTGTATAGACTGGTAGACTTTTTTTGAACCGAAAATCGTAAGAAGGGGTTTGTGGTACGTTTGGAGCGTGAACTCTCTCCCATAAATATATCTGTGGAAACGAGTTATTGCAAATATTATGCCTAATGCCTCCTTTTCGATCTGTGAATAGTTTCTTTCTGCCGGTAATAATGATCTAGATGCGTGCGCAACGGGTTTCTTTGTACCGTCCCGCATCTTGTGTAGAATACACGCACCTACCCCATGTGAGCTCGCGTCACTTGCAATAATGATTTCTAATTCAGGATCGAAATGTGTCAGTGCTAACTCCGAAGTTAATTTTTGTATTATTTCCTTAAACGCTTTTTTACAGTCTTCTGTCCAATTCCAATTATTCTCCCTTTTTAGTAACTCATTTACTGGGGCCCTCAATTTATGCATATTATCAATAAATTCGCCATAGTAGTTAGCTAGCCACAGGAAACTTTGTAATTCTGCAAGGTTTTTTGGTTCAGGCATGTTTTTAATTGCCGATGACCTCTCTGGGTCTGGTTACCTGCCACTTTCATTAATTATATGGCCTAAGAATTTAATTTCATTTAGGAAAAAATCACACTTTTTTCCTTTTACTTTAAACCCAAAGTCCTGAAGTCTTCTGAAAACCTCCTTTATGTGCGATGTGTGCTCTTCAACATTGTCGCTCTTAATTAGAATGTCATCCAGATAAGCGGTCGCAAAATTCTGGCCCGTGAGCATTGTGTCCATCGTCTGCTGAAAAATTGCTGGTGCAACTTTTACCCCGAACGGTAGTCTGTTGAATTTGTACAACCCTTTGTGCGTATTAATAGAATTTTCGTACTCTCTTCTTGTACTGGGATTTGCAGATAAGCCTCACTTAGATCTATTTTGGAAAATATCTTACTACCGTTGAGCTTTGTAAATATTTCCTCTGGGCTCGGTATTGGGTAATGATGGTCTTTTATAGCCTTATTTAGGCCCGTCGAAAAATCTGCGCATACACGGATTTCTCCTGATTTCTTTTTTACATAGACTACCGGTGCTGTCCATTCACTAAACTCTATTTTTGAAAGGATCCCAGTTTGTTCAAGTCTCTCTAATTCTTTGTCGATTTTTTCTCTAGTAGCAAACGGTACGTTTCGCTTCTTTTTAAAAACTAGTTGGACGTTTTCTTTTAATTCAATTCTAGCTGTAAATTTGTGGCATCGTCCCAACCCGCTCGCAAATACCTCGGGAAATTGATTATGTAATTCTTCCTTTAACTTTGTCGCATCTGATGGTTCACCGTCTACCTTTTTACAAAATAAGCTGATAGGTAGGTCCCAAGCATCGAATTTTTGCATCCACTCTGTACCCACTAGATTTTCTGTATCTTCATTACGTATATGTTGAGTTTTTTTGTTTTCCCGTAGAATTTAACATTTACGATTATTTCTCCATCGAATATACGCTTTCCTGTCACCGACTTAGCAATTTTTTGTCTATGTAACATGGTTGGTCTGTTGAGCTTTTTCCATGTCTGTAGGTTAATTATCGTTAGATCGGAACCCATGTCTAGTTGCAATTTTATCTTTTTATTTAAGATTTCAAGTTCCACATATTTCCTTATGTTGGTATTGTCTGGTGAGGGGGACTATTTAAAACTATAGCTTATCGGTACGTTTGTCACGCATTAATCTTGCCACAGAGCTCGCGATCTGAAAGAACCCAGGTCTATTATTTACTGTGTGTGAGGTGGCTATCATGCCAGCCTCATAAATCTGTCTAAGGTTCTTATTGTGGATATATTTTAAGATCTTCACAGAGTCGAAATCAAAATTGTGATCAGATTTGGCTATGTGTATAACTAAAGCACTGCTTAGATTACCGAGGCGAATGTCACGTTTATGTTCGGAAATGCGAGATTTCAATGATCTACCTGTCTCGCCTACATAACTCAGGTTGCAGTCTCTGCAGGGCACCTGATAGACACAAGCATCGGATGTAATATGTTGTCTGCTGGTATTACTCAATATGTTACGTATAGATTTAGTGGGTAATGTAGTAGTTTTCCCTCACCTTCCACTTAGGACACAATCTTTTCCCTGTGCGCAGGTCTTCGTAGTTGCCGCCCACGCGACGCCAGCATATCCGACTCTAAGAAAGAATACTTGACTTTAGAATTTCAGTTTTTCTGTTTCTGACCAGTCCTGTATATATCGTCTCTTCATCAAACTTAAATCTAATATAAATATGTCTCCATTAACCATGTCCCGAAGAAGGTCTATTTGACCGAAACGTCTGACGTCGACAGAATAACAAAAACAAAAACAAAATAAAAACAGTAAACTCACATATTCGGATTTTGCTTTGTCTTTTCCACATTTTCATCATATATATATATATATATATATATATATATATATATATATATATATATATATATATTACACAAAAATAGTATTATCCTTTTGGAATTCATACAATAAGTACTGGCAAATTCGTTTGTATTTTGGTGGGGATTGTTGATTCTATGGCAGTTAAACTCTGAAATGATATGAAAACGATACACAGTCGGGTAGAAGAGCTGATCAACTAATTCTAGACGCCTACCATTCAAACTTAGTTTTGACTCGCTGGGTTGATTAATAATTTATAGAAGTAAAATATATAGTTACCTTCTTAATACCATAATACAATCTAAAAAAACAGTGGGCAAACTTGATGATATTACGCAAACTTTGCTTTTTAATCGTAGAATTTTTCTGTAATATTTATATTGTAATACTTCCTAGGGAAAGTAAGATATTCCTTGTTTTTCGAAAAATCTGTCATCGAGTCCTAATATAACGATACCACTCTCTTTTAAGAAAGGAAAAGGTTCTGTCCGGTAATGGAAAGATGTTATTTACATGGCCTAAAGGGTGGTTATTTATTTTCCTTTAATTTAAAATTTGTATGTCTTATTTACAGTAGCATCTTTCTTTGTTGTTTTTTAATTTGTAAACTACTTCAGAAAACCCACGATTATTTCGTCTTTCCTCGAACTCTATTTTCTCTTGTTATGTCTCTTTCTTTCCTTACCTCTCCTTTCATGCCCTTTTTGTTTCTTCGTCCGTTTCGTGCTATTCATTATTCTTCTTTCTCATTTTTCACTTCAACTTATCGAAATATTTTCTTTTATTCTCATGTTTGATTATCAGTTTTGTTTGTATTTGTTAATTTCCTTTTATTTCTCATTTGTCCTATCCACGCTTTCAACCAATAAATATATGTAGACTGATTTATGATTTCGATAACAAATAAAATCATAAAAATGAAAAATTAACAAAAAATTCTACGAAACGCTGGAATGATGTAATTCGAAATTTAAAATTATAACATTAATGTCTTTTTAAACACACACACACACACACACACACACACACACACACACACACACACACACACATTAAATCTAACAATTATTTAATATATTTTCTGTATATACGTTATATTAATAGATATAATTTATTTAAGTAAATGCTCTGTTTTTAATTAAATATTATTAATTACATTTATCGCCCTGAATATTCGAGAAATTTCGGAGAAAATATGCGTTCTCTGACAGTTATCGAACATACATTCCTATAAACAAATCGTAATTTGACCAGACGTGCTGTACCATTCAGCTACAGAGAAGCATCTGGTTAGTAAAGTCCGAATTACTATTCATAAACACAAAATCTTCGACGATTTTTCTCGATCGATCATATCTGATCTCAACATATTCAACAATTCCTTGGACAAAACAATCGCAATACCTTTTCACCATTGAACATGTATAGAACATAATGGGAAAATGTCTGACGTTTTTCACTTAGCCTACCTACATCTATCAGTATATTGCATCAGTTGGTGCAATAAACATGGGAATTATATTGGTAGGATCAGATATCTACGAGAGTTCAGGCCTGTAGCCTCGAGTGTCAGTGTATTAATATGGAGCTTCAGTATTATGGAACAGCTTTCATTTATAATATACTTATATCCATATATGATCATTTACTGAAACAGAGCTATATTATATGTATTTTTATCTTGAATAAATTCAAACATATACTCAGGATGTTACAATTTAATTTCTTTCAGTGAGTATATTATTATCTTCCATTCGCTTTCGTCCTCTCTCTCTCTCACTGCATAATTCCCTATAGAATAAAGATGTGTTTTTCCAAGATATCTAACAATATGTCAAAAGGCACGAGGAAGTAAATCATGTCTTTCCTCAGGGCAATAATAAGAAGTGAAGTCATGCTGCCTATGCAGGAATACAATTTTTCTCACTGATTTCCGTTAATCAGATAAATGAACAACTTAATGAAAATATTAATTACATTTCAGTTTGACCAGTACAGTGAAGTAATGGATAGCGGTTCAGATTGAAGAATCGGAGAACCGAGTTCGAATTCCATTCGAAACCATTACATTCATTTGTATGAATCCTCTTCTTCTCCTCTCCAGCTATGGGTAAATAGCAGTACAGACCTTGGATCGCAACTGGTCTACATGGCAACCTACTGAGGGAAAAAATTGCCTGGTCAGTCATGTATCGAAAGATACATGATCGCCTAAGCGTGTATCAGGCATGGCACAGTATGACAATTTCCACACTTACACATGTATGTATACACACAGACACGCACATATATAAGTTTTTATCTAGATAAGAAGGAATTATATATATATATATATATATACTAGCAGTAAATCCCGGCGTTGCTCGGAGTTTTATGTAGTTAAATTGCTTTGGGGGTTTGAATTATTGAACTTACGCACGTATCCGCAGCTGTTGAGGTCACTGATAGGTCGGGAATCTCACTGTTAGCAAAATCAATGAGATCAAGCGCAACCGGTGGCAATAGGTGGCTGCTGTGTTGCTACTCCGTACTTACCCGAAGACTGCCACCCGATCATAATCGGTCAAGATTTTTAATTCTGCCAATGTAAAATAGTGGTTGAGTTTTTACTGTAGGACTCGCCCCTTCACTATTAAGTCCATACGTTTTCCCAGTTTTAAGCGGAATACGTGGGCGGTAATGTCATGTCTGTGAGTGTAATCCTGTCCGGGTAGGAGTTCACGCGTTATCTCAACCCATTTGGGGTTGCAGGTAAACGTTATAAATAACGTATGTCATAGCGTCCTGCGTGCGTTCATGCGTGAAACGCGGCACCCCAGTGTAGATAGAGGGCAGAATGCACAGCTTCCTTAGGTCACGGAGATTGCCTTCATTTCGAAGGCTGGTTGAAGCAGGTTGTAGTTTCGATCCCTAACCATGAAACGGTATGAGTAGAAGGCCTTGTAAGATAAGGCTTTGTAAGACGTTGTAGGTTGGCCACCCGGAGTATGAAGTGGAATGCCGAAGTGGTAGCCATCGTCACCATAAGGGGAAAGTAAAGGGTACTGCAATGCGTCATATGATCGATGGGTCTCTGAAATCCTGCGAAGAGCGCCGCCTCTTGATTTGAAGACAATATAGTGAATGTGGTCTTCCCCCCCATGTATAACAGCGGCCACTTCATTCCACGCAGGAGCATTGTAGCGGCGTTCGTGTTCATCATAAGGCCGTTTGTCGGCGTTAATTACAATACCGAAGGAAGGAAAGGGAGAATTTTACAAAGCATATTTGAAACTGCGAATGTAGCTGTTAACCTCGTGAATCATGACCTGAAGTAGTAGTATGACGTCCCTGCGAGGAACTCTTCCCGACGGCGGCAAAATACCAATCCGGGTTTCGGTCTGTAGGTTGTAGTCTGCAATAAAGTACAGAAGTAATTTAGGTGTAGAGGTCTCCTCAGACAGCAGAGACCCAATGCGGTGGTATACCTGCTCCTTTACTTTGAAATTAGGCATCCAACCCTCTTCTCGAACCACCTGAGCCCCAAATTAGGTCATTTGAAAGGTGTTGTTATATTGCCTAATTGTTTTAAGGAAGTGGTTGGAGTCGGGATGGGAGCCGGCTATTAGTCCCCTCAACGGGGTAGGTAGTTCTTGCAGAGGTGGCAGACGAAGTTTGCCAGAGGAGCAGCACAGACCGGCAGACTCCCCGGCCCATTTGCGGACGTTGCAGAATTGGCAAACGCAGGTCATGGACCCTACATTGATGTCACGCGTAGTTAAGTTAATGAAGGGGTCGTAACTGAAAGCTAAGAAAGACCAAAAAGAGCTACTGGGACAGGCGGCCGTAAGGCGCTGAATGTTGCCGTCAAGGCGTCTGCGGCGAGCTTGGGGAGTTTGAAATAAGCGCACAGCGGCCATGTTTGTAGCAGCCCTTGAAAGTCTGTTTGCCCTTGTCTGTAGGCCATCAGAGTTTCTGGCAACAGAAGTCGCTGCAGCGTTGCGGGCATTGCGGGTTTCCTGCTGCAGTTCTGTCTCGGACTCCCTCGACCAAGCTGTTGCAGCAGGTCCCTGGATTAACGGCTGCGCCTGCGGTCAAATGTTTCATCTGCCCTCGACCTGGCAGTGGTGACAGCATTCCTAGCATTTCGGACAGACCTACGTAGCGGTGTCTCAGCAACCTTGCAGCAGCGTCCCTGGATTGATGGGCGCGTTGTAGTCCAATGATTCAGCTGCCCTCGACTTGGCAGTGGTGGCAGCATTCGTAGCATTTCGAACAGACCTACGGAGAAGAGTCTCAGTAGCCCTAGCTGTCGCTGTTGCAGCAGCGTCCCTGGATTGACGGGCAAGCCTGCGGGCAGGTGTCTCTACTGCTCTCTACCTGGCAGTGGTGGCAGCATTCTTAGCATTTCGCACAAACCTACGGAGCGGTGTCTCAGCAGACCTAGCGCTCGCTGTGACAGCAGCGTCTCTGGATTGACGGGCGCGCCTGCGGTCAAGTGTCTCTATTGCCCTTGATTTCGCAGTGGCAGCAGCGTTTCTTACGTTACGAAGAAGCCTTTCATGATGAGTCTCGAAAGCCCGATATTCAGAGGCGGTTGCATCAGCCTGTGCGTTCATTCTCGACCGTTGTGTATTCTTGAGCCTTGATCGCAACGAAACCCTGTAGGCAGCTTTCCCAGCCAAGCAGGTGGCGCGCTCCTCTTGTGACTGCGAGGCATGCGTGAGGGCGCTGCGTTTAGCGACCTGTGATAGTCGTATTGTAGTCTGCTCCTGGGACTCAAGGGCCCTTCTTGCCATCATAGCGGACGCTCTTGCAGACCGAAGGCTAAGACGTATCCTCCTTTTTGGCGGCATGGGGATAAGTTATGCTAGTAGGGGTTGATTAGGGTTGCTCAATTGCAGGAGTACAAAGTCTAACTTAGTATCGCAAAGCGTGAGCCAGAAGCAGGAAGGCAGGTATTTAAGTAAAACAGCTGAATAAATTGTTTATGGTAGTTGGAAAAATGTAGTTAAACAGACAAACGGCAAACAAAAACATAAGAAACAACTTGCAGTAGGAGAAATAATCAGTTGAAGGAGCCTATCGTATCAACCGGATGGCGGCGTAACAAGAGCATAAGTGAGACCTTCGTCCCACAGCTGTGTACAGCAGGTTAAAATGCGAAGTATTACTGGCCAATCGGTTGTGCCAATCAGCGAGCGTCCTAGGGTCTGGAACACCAATCAGCGACTTCGTACTGCACTCAGCCAATGAGATACCGCTATGTGAAGCATGGTCACGCGTGTGTGAATATCAATCAGCTGTACAGTCTGTAGTGTAGACGTCTCAGTTGAACATACGTTTTTATTGGTGTATTCGCTAAATCCGATGAAGGCATGATTGTATCGACTTCCCTCAGGTATTAGTTGGTCACGAGTTAATAAAAAAACCCAGCAAGTTGCGAAAAAGATCGCCAAATTCAGGTAAACGCGATTTGAATGGGAAGTCATCGATTTTTATCCGATAATTGAAACCGATATTGAAAACGAAAGTCAGAACCTCAATACTGTCGGTAAATACTATGCTCAACGGGAATTTTGCTGAAAGTTCTTCGCCATTTGCGAAAAATATAGCCAAAAATCAGCTAGACTGGATTTGAATCGGATGTCCCAAAGTGATCGATTGTAGCGATTTTTTTTCAGTAATTGATATCAATAGTGAAAATGAATGTCAGCAGCTCATAACTGTTGATAAAAGCAATGCTCAACGTAATTTTGGTGGACATTCTTCGCCATTTGTGAAAAATATAGCCAAAAGTCAGCTTGACTGGATTTGAATTGGAAGTCAGAAGTGGCATGATGTTATCGATTTTTTCCGATAATTGATACCGATATTGAAGGAAAAGGTCATCAATTAATAACTGTTGATAAAACTAATGCTCAACATGATTTTCGTGAAAATTCTTGCAGTTTGCGAAAAACAGAGCCAAAAATCAGCTACATTGGATTATAACCGGATGTCCCAAAGTGATCGATTTTATCGATTTTTTCCGATAACTCATATCAATTTTTAAAAACATAGATCAGCAACTCAAACCTATAAGTAAAGATATTGCTCAACGTGAGTTTGGTGGTTATCACTAGTAATTTGTGAAAACTACCACTGAAAAACTGATGAATTTTTTTCGAATCAATATTCGACCCCCTATCGGTTTTATCGATTTTTTTCCAAAATCGGAGGAACAATCGAAAACCCCGAAGACGTCAAGGACGATTGCCGTATATTTCCAAACTGTGCGTGAATTTTCATGCCAATCGGACTAACGGTTTTCTCAGGATGAGGTAACAAGTTGACAAATACACAGACACACTAACAGAATGCCATTTATAGATACAGAAGATATATATATATATATATATATATATATATATATATATATATATATATATGACATGAATCATTCATACAAAAAACAGATATTGAAGTTAATGATATAAATGGCGAGAATACATCATCGCAATCAAATTTAATAAATGACATCAACCCCGAACCTGTAAATGAATGTTATGATCCCTGTTTATAAGTTCCAGTAGCATAAGGTCTTTTTTATTTTTTTACCAGCTTTCATCTGTTCCTACAGATATCATCAGGTATGAAAATATATTTGTTTTTGCATCCAGGTAATAACAGGACAACGAAAGAATAGGTGTAATCCGAAAGATGTTTAAAGAAATGTGTTATTGTTAAATTTTAAGAAATTTTGGAGCGTGCGGTCGCACCGCTGAGGTTGAATTTTTAAATTTTAAGATCGTGCGTTTTTGTACTAATATGGTAATAAGAGAATTCTTTTGTACTGGTAGGTTTTTCAGTCAATGTGGCATGAACTAAATTGTTAAAAAATAGAGGAATGTCAAAGTTATTATCCGAAAGTTGCACGTTGGATCAGTTATTTTAATATCAAGTATGTGGTGCAGTTCAATTTACATGACATGAATCATTCGTACAAAAACGCACAATCTTAAAATTTAAAAATATATATATATATTGTTGTGGTAGGATCCACCTAATTTGCATAGTGGAGTACCGACGATATAAATATGGTTGGTACCGGGAAGACAGGGGAGGCGAATCAAGAGATCAAACTAGAGACTCTGCCCGACTGCGACTTAGTCAACACATTCTCCAGGAACGGTCTTCTCAGGAATATACAAAAGACTATATGTAAATATTGTGTACACTTTCTTGTTTCAGTACATTTTATGTTGCATTATTATTCCATGCATTAGTCAAGTTTCAACATATATATAATTTTATATACATCCGAATATATATATAATATTATATTCTGAAATTGACAATATATATAATATTATATTATGAAATTGATAATATTATTTTAACACATTTTTATGTTTATACATTCTTTTTGAGAGATACAAATATTTAAGTAAATGGTCTGTTTATAATAAACAGTATTAAACAACATTTACCGGCCTGAATGTCCTAGAAACTTTCACAGAAAATATTCGTCCTCCGACAGGATTCGAACCTGTATCCTATATATATATATATATATATATATATATATATATATATATATATATATATATATATATATATATATAAGAGGGATCACCATTTTAATTTAGAGCTAAAGACTTCAATTAGAATAGATCTAACTCAAGCTATATGAAGTTTGGCATGTCAGAGAGAAGTTTCAGCTTTGACAGTCCATAGAGCAGTTACAAAAGAATTGAAATTAAATCGTACGTGAAAACTGTGAGGCATTTTCTTACTCTAGGACAGAAAGTTAGAAGGTTAGAGGGGGCAAAGATAATCTTAAATAAGTTGTAAAATGTTCCTGGAATATATATATATATATATATATATATATATATATATATATATATATATATATATATATATATTCCAGGAACATTTTACAACTTATTTAAGATTATCTTAAATGTTCCTGGAATATATATATATATATATATATATATATATATATATATATATATATATATATATGTATATATAAATAAAAAGGAAAGAACAGTAAGATATAAAATCCGGTGTTCTTATAGATATTTTTATTTTTACACAATAGTGCTCTATGTAAATTTAAATTTACAGAGCATTAATATTATAAATTAATAGATTTAAAATATGGTTTTACCGCTACACAGTGATGACTATGTTTCAGAAATGGAAGCTAAAGCCCCTGAATTTAATTTTGTTATTAAACCAAAGACATTAGTTCCATTTCCTCATCAAGCGAATTTTGGAGTAACTTACTTTTTAAAATTTACGGTTGTTAACGGCACAGGAAAGATTCATAGTTTGAGGGTTTCCAAGGTTACCGATAAATCCATTCATCTAGACAAGGGGTGGTAGAGGGTTCAATTTTTAATTTTCGTTGTCTCAGTTAATAGTTACATTTGAAAGCGGGGTTATGTTTAGGGATGGGTAGGGATGTATCTTTTAACGAATTCTAACATCCGCTAAATTCATGTCATCTGGGTTTATTTCTAACGGCAAAAATTCTTATGGTATTATTTCTATTAGTATATTTAAAGATTTTGAGGGACTGTTTAGGTTAGAATATGTTTTATCCACCTTTCTAAAAAGTTATTTTTAATATTTAATATACTATACTTCTAGTTAAAAATCAAGTAAATGTATTAGGATTACTTACAGTATTTAAAATTATTTATTCTTATCGAGTATAAGTAAATATTATTTTATTTTATTTTATTTTATGTAAACTTTATGACAATGACGGCAAAGGTGGTTAAATTATTTCACTAATTCAATAAACTTTTATTTATAAATTTAGTATTATAAATGTATATATGTATGTATAAAGGACATTTAATGTTCAATATTATATTCTAACTTATTAATTTCATATGACTTTCGGTGTTCACTTGGATTCTTTTCAGTGTTTGAATTGCTTTTGAGAGAGGTGTTATGGTTAGAGTACGTTTTATTTAATTACAATTTTAAAAGATATTTAGGTTAGAATCTGTTTTATTTAATTTCAATTTTAAAACATTTTTAAAATTCTACTTTCAAATTTAACTTTTTAATTTTAATCGGCTATATTTCTTTATAAACCAAGTAAATGTAATATAATTATCTACATTATTTAAAATTATTTATACCCACCAAATATGAGTATGCATAATAATCAGGTAATTTTTTTTTTTTTTTTTTTTTTTATAGATTATTTAAATTTTTTTATAGATTATTTAAAGATTATTTAAAGAAAACTTTTGGCAATGACGACATAAAATAGCTATTTCATTTCTCTGATTCAGTAAATTTTTATTTTTTATAAACTTAGTAATATATAGTTTCTCATGTATGCATAAAGGACATGGGTCATTTAATGACCTACATATTCTAGCCCTTCTTATTAACTTCCATTTCACTGTAGGTGTTTTATTGGATTCTTTTAGGTGCCAAAAGTACTTCGAAAGAGATGTTTGACTTTTATACTTATTTATCCTAAACGAGGATTGATGTTGGTTGAACCTCTTTTTGAACTCATGGCTAGTGCAACCTATATAAATTTTTATGTTTTCAGGGTTTTCAACAGAAGATATATTACATTGGTATACTACTGATTCTATGCAACATTTATTTTGTAAAGGACAGTTTTGAGGGTTTCTACAATTACATAATTTTTGTTCACCCTCATTAGTTGTTGTTTGTATTTTTCCCTTGTCTACAATTTTTTGGTTCTGGTATAAGTGTTTATTTAAGATATTAGTATTATGTTTCTTAATTATCTTTTCTAGGTTATCAGTACAGCTATAACTTAATTTTAGTGTATTTCTATTGAAAATAGTACTAAGTTTACTTCCACCGGGAAAATGCTTGAGTATTAATTCAAGGAATTTTTGTCCCAATTTGTTTTTTACCATTTGGTTGTATGGGGGTGTATACCAAATTATTTTCCTGCTTCTGTTTTTCCTATGTTTACCGTTTTCATTTTTAATATAAGTTAGTTTTAGGTTTTTGTAGCCACTATCTTTTAGAGCTTTATTATAGAAATTAATATGTTCGTCGAAAATCTTGTCATTTGCTGAATTTGTACTAATTCTTTTTCGGATAGATAAAGGTATATGTTTAATTATAGATGAGGGGTGATTTGATTTAGGGTGTATATATACAGGATTCGTATTGAGTTTTTTATAAGGTGTGTATGTATTGTTCTTTAAATCTAATGTTATATCAAGGAAGTTAACTTTTTTAATTTTAATGCTAACGGTAATTTTTAAACCCATGGTTTTAAATTCTTTATATAATGCCTTTCTAATTTTGTCTATTCTGAAGTTAGTAGAATTCCTAATAACCATGAGACCATCGTCCCTGTATAGACCAATATCATTTGAATCAATATCACGGTGCGCTGTTAGGTTGTATAAAATAAAAAGACCAATGAGATCAGAAGACTCAGCTGAGTCTAGTGATCCCATTGTGATGTCAAAGTGGTCATATGAATTTTTTACCCATTGCTCACCATTATGGATCAGTACCGATTTCTTCGCATTTAATATAATGTTCTTTTCATCCTACCATAAGAATTTTTGCCGTTAGAAATAAACCCAGATGACATGAATTTAGCGGATGTTAGAATTCGTTAAAAGATACATCCCTACCCATCCCTAAACATAACCCCGCTTTCAAATGTAACTATTAACTGAGACAACGAAAATTAAAAATTGAACCCTCTACCACCCCTTGTCTAGATGAATGGATTTATCGGTAACCTTGGAAACCCTCAAACTATGAATCTTTCCTGTGCCGTTAACAACCGTAAATTTTAAAAAGTAAGTTACTCCAAAATTCGCTTGATGAGGAAATGGAACTAATGTCTTTGGTTTAATAACAAAATTAAATTCAGGGGCTTTAGCTTCCATTTCTGAAACATGGTCATCACTGTGTAGCGGTAAAACCATATTTTAAATCTATTAATTCATAATATATATATATATATATATATATATATATATATATATATATATATATATATTCCATTTAGTCTTTAGCTCTAAATTAAAATGGTGATCCCTCTTGCTGTTGTGACCTCCTGATCTAGTCTTCCTATCTACTGTTACCTCCATTTTTAACTTATGCACTGTTGTTTTGATGGGCTTTGGAAATGGAAGCTATAGTATGAATGTTGGTAACATTATTGAAGGCCTGAATGATATATTCCTCTCAACATTGCTCAGTAGAGAAGGGTAGGGTTGCCACAAAACAATTTTAACCTGTTATCTTTCTAGGTGAGTAACTCAAAGGGTTTTTGATTTAATTTTACAACAAATAGTGTCAAGACGGCTAAACTTTTTATCTGAAAATCATGTATATATATATATATATATATATATATATATATATATATATATATATATATATAATACCAATTTGTAATTAGTAAGGATAATTCTGAAGAGGACATGAATCCAATGAGAACTCAATGTAAGGTACAGAGCAATATATAATAATAAATTAAGAAAACACCATAAAAATCCATATCGGTTATAATTTATTTCATGAATTTATTCATCTCTTTAGACCGAAATCTTTCAAGAAATGGAATAAATTCATCCAGACAGATATACCAGGATAAAAAGGAGAAAGTTAAAGAAGAGAGAGATAAAAAAAGTGGAAAAAGAATTAAGAAAAAATATTAATAATAAAAAAGGAAGAAAGAAAAAATTAAAAAATATAAATATATATATACATCGAAGGCTTCTGAAAACTCTCCATTAGATAGAACAGATGCTTTCATTCCTTCGTAAAACGAGATTATGGCATTTAGCATACTTTCAGGTATGCCAAAATTTTGAGAACTCTCCAGAGGCACCCTGTTTACAGTGTCAAACGCTTTGGTCAGGTTGATAAAGACGGTATAGAGTTCATGGTTCTTCTCGCGAACTTTCTCAGTAACCTGACGAAGTGAAAAAATCATATCAATAGATCTACGACCTGAACGAAAGCCACACTGAGATTCGGGAATAATACGAGCGATAATTTTGCCATCGATACTTAAAAGTGAAAATGCATCTTTTCCAGGGGTTTGTTCGAGTACAATTGCTTGATAAGAATCCTGGATTTCCTTTACGCATGGCTCAAGAGACAACTGGAAACTTTCTGGTCGCTGATGAATTGAAGCAATGACGTCGTCATCGATGGCAGAGGTGGAGTTAAGGACACTTTCAAAGTGTTCTTTCCATCGTGATATAATTTCCTTCTTGTCTGTGTGGAGTGTGTAACCGCCAAACAATAGAACAGGTGAAATTTCATTTCTTTGTGGACCGTCTACCTTTTAAGCCTTCATTGAATGTTTTGTGATCTTTTTCTGTCAGCTGCCGCCTGAATTTTTACAGTCTTAGCAGACCACCAGGACTCTTTCATTTTTCTGAGAGTATTTTGCACTTCCCGATTACACTGCTTATATACGCACTTTTTAATGGACAATTTTATGAATATTTTGTGCGAATCGTGCATTTTATCGATGAGATGTTGAACGTGAACATCATTTCCATCGAACCAGTCCTGATGCTTCCTTATGGGAAATCCTAGAACTTCAAGGAAGCGGGAATAAATGGCATCTCTGAGAGATTTCCAGGAGGATACAATGTCTTCTGAGATCATAACTGAATCAAGCCTCGAATCCAGTGTGTCAGAGATTTCTTTCTTCTTAACATCAGAATTCAGTGGTGAAATGTTGATTCTTTTAAGAACCATAGTGTTAACGAGAGGTTTCTTGCGCACGAGTCGAAAGGATTCTTTGCTGCGTAGTAGAGCATGGTCTGAAAGATAGCAAGTGTTGTGGAAAGAGCGGGTGATACTGAAGTATTTCGCGTCATGTTTCTTGGTGATAATGTAGTCAATCATATTCCAGTCTTTGGAACTGAGATGCATCCAAGTCGTTTTGTGATGATTGGTCTGCTGATAACATGTGTTGGTGATGGTGAGATTAAATTCTTGGCAGAGAGAAAGAAGTCGCAGCCCATTAGAATTCATACTCCCGACCCTGTGAATGCCAATGATACCAGTCCATGTCTCCCATAATGAAAAGTTTGTCTCTATGTGGAACTTTGGTAATTACTGAACGTAGTTGATCATAAAAGTCAACAATTTCCGACACAGGGGTATTCACGGTTGGGGCATAACAACTCACAAGAGTGGCAAAAGAATTGCTGTCGAGTTTTAATAGAGTCATAATGCGACCATTTATTCCTTTCGGAAAAGATGACACGGATTAAGTAATTTCTGATTTTATGGCAAAACCTACACCTGATAGGCAGGACTCTTCTTCGCTTTTGCCAATCTAGAAAAAAGGTATATCCTACACTAACGTCCTCAAATTGAAAGGTGCCTGCAAAACGAGTCTCACTGAGAGCAGCAATGTCAATATTGTGCTTGCTTAATGTGTCAGGAATGAGGGCTGTTTTAACGCTCTGGAGAAGAATCGTTGTCTTGGAGGGTTCGTACATTCCAAGACCCGAGGTTAACACGTTTACGAGTTTTATTTCTACTAAATCGATTATTGCGATTGTTTTATTGCATAACTAGAAAACTGCAGCGGGCTGCCAAATTGATTAAGAGCAAGTAAAGCTTAGGGCACCTTTTCTAGCCCTGTCTCCGGATTAGGGAAAGCAGTGCTATGTTTAAATAGACTTCCATCGGAGGACACGAACAGCACCATTGCTCAGGATTTTGTGCAAGAACGGCCATCACCCGATGGTCGCCACTGTGGGAGCGCCAGATAGAGAATTCCAGTATTATTATGTACATGTCACCAACGCCTTACCTTTCTCCAGTGGACTTATTGCTCAGGTAGAATAGCAAAGAAGGAACGCAAAATTGAACTGCAGACTATCCCCACAGACTATTTGTTTAGAGTGGTGAAGGCTTGTGCAGAACCATCCACACTTAATGGAAGTGCTGATAACAAGGAGTTGGTGCAAATATATGCCACGAACAAAATGAACAACACCCCTCAGGTTTTATTATCACGAAGTTATACCTCTCCGGTACTACCTGTGAAAAGAAGAGTACAGAGCCTTTCGGTAGTAATTTCACGTGATTTAGTCCGCCTGCTGAAGCGGTTTACAGGGTGTGGCGAATGGAGATTTAGGGGATGGGTGAAGACCAGTGTTGCCCGTCCACCTTAATAATACGTTGCAGCAGCCGAGCAATAAAGATACTACTTCTACCAACTGCCACTATATATATATATATATATATATATATATATATATATATATATATATATATATATATAAAACAACTAAAAAGTTGTAAATAAAAAAAAAATGAATGTTTTTTGTGAAAGTATTTATTTATATTTTTATATATATATATATATTTGATATGACAGATAGACCCCGATCTTTCATCAGAAATAACTGTTTTTAGAAGTTTGTTTACAAGTAGCGTCCGTGATATGGAATGCAACTGTGTTCGAATATTTTTAACGTAAATCTAATTGTAATAATAATTTAGATGTTGTTTTAAAAAAAATGTAACTATATCTAAAAAAAAATTTGTTTAACTATTGAAATATTTATAAAGATTTAAACTACCGAAGTCTTTATTTAACCCTAGTTTATATGTATTTAATTTTAAAATGAAATACATATAAACTAGGGTTAAATAAATATATATATATATCTAAAAAGAATTAATGGATTTATTTTTAATTACTTGAAACCTTATGGTGTATGCTTCCTATTTGTAATATACGCCTTATTTTTATTTATTAGACAGTGTGCCTGACGTCAATCGATATGCGCATTCGAGAAATCTAGTAACGAAAATGCGTTTTATGGCAAGGATCGAACTTGCATCCGTCTTTGTTACAACACACTGGATCAAATGGCGGTTCCCTCTACAAATAAAGATGCAGGTTCAATCACTACTGGGGAGCGTATTTTCTTTACTAAGATTTCTCGGATACGCAGATAAAAGTGACTTAGCAGTTTCCATATATACATAAATTGAGAGAGCGTGTGCAGAAACAAAAAATGTCAGAGATAAAATTAAGAAATGTATTGGTAAGAGATAAAAATCTGTGGAAATAAAATGTGTCTTTCTCTCACGAAGAGCAGAATAGATTTTGCACGAATAAGTAAGGCCAGCGGGCATTCTCCAAAATTGAATGAAAAAACTAACAACGAAAAATGCATTTAAATCCCTTTAACTTTTTTCTAATCACGAATGGGTGAATTTTCTTGTCCGTTTTCCCTTGCACCTTTTCTTTCCTTTCTAATGAATTTATTTTTTTGATAATATTTCTCTCTTCAACTTCACTTGAATTGTTAGTTGTTTCTCTTTGTTTTTCATACTCTATTTTACTTATTTCAAGTGTATTGATAAGATATTTCATAATTATTTTTCATAACTTTATAACATTTTCGAATGTAAGTAGTAAAAACTTCTGTCTCAAATCACCAGTTGTCTTCTCTATGATTATCTCACACATGATACACATGATGAATACATTAACAGAGTCTTTATTCTAATGTGACGCAGGTGAAAAAGAAATGATCATCATTAACTTTTGATTATAACATTTTTGTAAACATGTATACAAGAAGGAATTAAGCGGCTATGGAATGTAATATATCACTAAGTGACCGACACGAAGTTGAGCAAGATACATATGAATAGACTAGTATTCTTATCTAGACTAGCATTATCTTACTTAAGCATATTTCGTATTTAGCATTCCTCAGTTTAGCCTATTATATATTTCACATTGTGGTTGGGTTTCTGTACCAATGCACTGAGAACAATTTCCAGATTCTAACCTAAATAATTCATCTTACACTTCCATCATGTATAATGAGAATGAAATATATCTTTGTAGATATTTATTATGTCTAGTTTAGTTTCACAACAAACATCTCCAGTCTTCATTATATATAGCATATCAATTCATTTACCATTGAGAGAATTTGTTGTATGTGTAGGAATCACAATTAATGTTTTATCTTGGACGTTTCAACCCATTTTCAACGAGGGAAAGATACAATATTTTTCCTTCACTGAAGCAGTAAATATCTTCTGTATGACTATAGATTTCGTAAATTTGTTAAATACTTCTACTGAAATGTTCGCATAATCTATGCAATTCGTCAATGAAGTATAGAAGGTAATAAAATGAAAGGGAAAAAAGAGGATAGGAACCGCAAAAAAAGGATAAAATATTTTGATAAAAATTCTTTTCGAAAACTATAGTCAGAAAATGGGCCGACTGTATCAAAATATTTAATGCTTATATTAATGTCAAATTTGAAATGCTTAAGTTACTGTCAAAAGTTAACGGCCAAATATACAAATCTCTGCTTTTTTCAAGTTAACCGCAATATGTCCATATATGTTAATTTACCCTTCCTCATTTTCTATATTTCCCTTTCTTTCTCAAACCCATACTTCCACTTCTGCTTTCTTATATCTTAACTTCACTTTTTTCACTTTATCTCGTTTCCTATATATATATATATATATATATATATATATATATATATATATATATATATATATATATATATGGTGTGATGGGTAAATTATCGCCAATTTATATTTTGAATTTCGCACATGCGTGTTGTTTGGTTTTGATTTTGTCGGCGGCAAAGTATAGTAGGGTCAGTTGTGTATCAGCTATGAGAAAAATAGCATCATGGCGCAATTCACTTATCCAGAAATTTGGAAACGACTGCTTAGGATTCGCACCGGAAGCTCCAATACAAATATTTCCGAGTATTTGGGTGTCCATCTGAGGAGAGTTCAGAGGATTCAGAAAGAGTTGGATGAACCTAATATTTATTACGAAATTACCTTAGCTCGGAAAACTCTGTTCCGATAAAAAAAAATAACTCCCAATTTTATTTGTGAGATCCAGGCCATGATTGAAAACGAAACCATCAAATCAATCAGTTGGTAGTGCTGCCCTGAGTCAAGGGAGTGACTGTTGGAAGACCCTCTGTCTGGCAACAGGACTCTGCACCATGGCACACAAACTATCAGACAATTTCTAAGAACACATCCTCCTTTGGCCACTTAACTCCTATTAACTGCTATTATTATGTGTGGAGCGCAATTGATCGAGAAACCCACAAAACTTCTTGTAACACCAAAGATGAACTGAAGGCAGGGATTATGGCTGCATTCAAAAACTTAATCGAGAACAACGCCCAAAAGAGATGCAGGAGATTCCGAAGTGGTCTGGAGACCGTAGTTAAAGCCAATGGCGATTTTATTGAATTATTTTAAATTTATATTTTTGTGTAATTTTGGTAAATATATCTGTTAAAATGAAATGTCAGTGTTATTTTCATTTTTGCGTAATTTAGACAGCAGCCAGTATATATGAATAAAGTCCCAAGGGACTTTATCAAGGCAAATGCAAAGATTTTATTTTGAAATAAGAGCAAAGATGTTTTTGGGTTTTCAAGATTTTTAAATTTAAGAACGCTGATAAATATTCATCGGGTTGGTCGAAAAGTCAGCTATGGCGTACGCGAAGTGACATACTTCAATGTCTAATAAACGAAAGTAGTAATTTGTTTTGATTCAAAGTAGTAATTATTTTTTTTAGTTTAGGATTAATTTATGTGTTATATATTTTGAATAACATGAGATTATGAACTTAGCCGTTTTCTTTTAATTTTTAACATTTTTATAGACATATATATTGGTTTAGAAAAGTAGTAATCCTTTCAGAAATAGAGATATTGGAAAAAAGGGGGCGCAGTTTTATATTTTGATAAGATTCGATAGCGGCACTCTCGAAAAGTTTTTCTTCAGTTACATTCTCTTTTAATAAGTGTGGAATTCTTTAGATCAAAGTTTTGGTTGGATTTAATTCTATGTATACTAATGCATCTGATAAATTATTGTGTATAAGATTACTTTTTTGTTAATAGATACTGTTTTAACTCTCTGCAAATTTCCCCAATTTACTGTGAGGTGCGTTTCTGGCTATTTATTATATACATACCTGCTTCAGAGTTATTATTGTTATAGGTATGTTTCTGGAAGTCCTCAACCATTGTTCCTGTCTTTAAGAACTCTGGTGACCCCTCCGACTCTTCCAATTACCGTCCTATGAGTCTCCTACCCCTCTTCGGCAATGTCTTCGAGGCCATTATCAACACCGAAGTGATTAATCAATGATATCCCATGATCTGCTCTCAGACAAGCAGTATGGTTTCCGCTTTGCCCGATCTACGGCCGATGTGCTTACGGCTATCACTGAATTTGTCTACCAAGCTATTCATAATAGCGGTGAAGCTCGTGCCGTGGCCCTAGACATCTCCAAAGCGTTTGATAGAGTTTGGCATGCCGGCCTTCTTCGCAAGCTCCAGGGTTATGGCATCACAGGTCGATTGTTTGACCTCATACAATTATTCCTGTCAAACCGGGAATTGAATGTCGGTCTCAATGGATTCATCTCCAGCTCCTATCCCACTAACGCAGGTGTTCCTCAAGGCTCCATCCTAGGCCCTACTCTGTTCCTCATATTTATAAACGACCTTCCTGACGCCATAGACTCCCAAGTCGGCATCTATGCTGACGACACCACAGTTTACTCCTGCCTCAAACACAAATCTAGTGATGCTGACAAAGTTAACCTGGCAGTTCAAATTGAAAAGGACCTCCAATCGGTTGTGAACTGGGGCGAGAAATGGATGGTTAACTTCAACGCCTCTAAAACAAAACTGCTCTCTATTAACCACCACAAGGATCCATCCCTGCATGCCATTAGAATGTCTGAAGACCAACTTCTCGAGAGCTCCTCTCTGCGGCCGCTCGGTCTCACGCTGTCCGCTGATCTGAGATGGAACAAATACATCGAGTCAGTTGCATCATCCACCGCAAGGAAAGTTGGTTCCCTGTGCCGAGCCAGGAAATTTTTCTCCCCGGAATCGATCCTCCAAGTCTATGAATAGACCATTCGCCCTTGCATGAAGTATTGCTGCCATATATGGTCTGGAGCCCCTGCTGTTTGCCTCAGGGTTCTTGATAAGATCCAGAGACGGATATGCAATGTGATTGGCCCTGATCTGTCATCTCGTCTGCAGTCGCTCTCTCAAAGACGCGATGTTGCTTCGCTCTGTCTTTTTTACAAATACTTTCACGGTAATTGCTCCGAGGAGCTGCTTTCGCTTGTCCCTAGGCCTCATGAATTTAAACGTCCTATGAGGCTGGCATCCCGTTCCCACCTCTTCACCGTTGAAACTGTTAGATGTAGACGTCTCTTCTACTCCAATAGCTTCATGTCTCGGACATCTCGCCTGTGGAACTCCCTTCCCTATTACTGTTTCCCTGACAAATACAATCTCCAACTATTTAAGTGTAACGTCAATCGACATCTCCATTTGCCTTGATCTATCCACTTCCCTTCTCCACATCCTTTCACCTTTCATTCCTATTTGCTCTCGCTCCAAATCTTCTGTAACCCCCTTGCCTTGATCGACCCACTGTCTTTCTCTTTCTCCACATCCTCTCCTTTACCACTCCTATCTGCTCTTCCTCCAACCCTTCTATAACCCCTTGCGTGATAGTGGCCTCCAGCCTTGCTTGGAGTGATACGTTTAAAAAAATATCCATGATGTGCTTGCAATTATGTTGATATTATTTAGTTTGGAGAATTGTTTGGATAGTGGATGCTATGGTGTAGTAGGTAGTATTATGTGTATGTTTTATTTTGTTTATTGTTGTTAATAATATTGTTATCTTTTGTGCGGTCGTTTATTTTGAATGCCATACTCTTACTACTGTGGATGGAATAATAATGATATCAGAGTTTTTTAAACTGTTTTCTTGGGTAAGTATTGGGAGTTGTATTCTTAGTACTCTTAAATAGAATCCTATAATTATTCCAGATTTTATCTTCTTACACTGTTGGGAATAAAATTTGACTATATTATTCTTGTTCGTCGCTTTCTGTAAACGTCAAATTGCAGTTCGTTATTATTTCTATGCAGCATGATATCTAGGAAGGGTAAAATATTGTTAGACTCAGATTCAAAGGCAAAGACTATTCTTGGTTCGGCGTTATTACGCTTGTTGAGAAGATCGAGTAAAATTATCTTTTGTGAATATATTGGGAGAGAATCATCTGTGTATCTGAAATAAGAATTTTGTAGTAAAATATTTTTGAAAGGACCACTTTCCAGAAATTTCAAAAATAGACTAAGGAACTCCAAATTTTTGTCTATAAAAATTTTACCGAAGGTGAAAAAACATTAACTGGTTATTTAATAGCACGTTTTTTTATGAAATTATGTGATAATTTTATAATTGATAAAATAAGATTTATAAGATAATTTTATTTTTGTTTTAGTTCAGTGCGTTTTTAGTAAATTTCTTTACAAGGACATTTATGTTTAAATATTTTATATGTAAACTAGTCACATATTTGTTTTTGATGTTTAGTTTATTTAAAAGATCAGTATTTGTATATGCAATGAGATAATTCTACCAAGAAGTGGGGTTAAAATTATGTGGTGCGCTGCCTATTCCTGATAAATTGAGTCTCATCGCAATCTCCGGTTTGTATGTTTTTGGTAATCCGTAAATTGTGGGTGTTTTCAAGTGGTGTTCAATGAGTTTGAGCCAGGAATTGTCTTATATACGTTCGCTATTATGCGTTTATCTGGAAGTAAATATTCAGTTAGCAAAAACTAATCACAAAAATTAAAAGAACCGCTTATAATTATCAATCTCCATTCCCTGTCTAGATCACAAACGCTACAATAAATAACGACAGGTTCTTAGTTCCTACAGATCCAAGTGCATTTTATATACGATTTCTGAAGGTTTTATTATTTTTGCTCCCGTCAGATGACAGGATTTATTTTTTAGGCCAATAAGATTGGCTTAAATAAGATTGGAACAGCAAAATCAGAAAGAAGATGAGTATTTCTATGAGTTAGAAGCTACTCACACTATATATACATGGACCTTGATTTTAGACTGTTACATATTTAGAGATAAGTAATCATAATCTTCTATACACAACATGAGGGTAGAAAAATCGTCTGCTGATACGTAAACTCGGAAATATCTGTTGGTAAGATGATATTTACCAATGAATGTCATGGAATAACAAATCATTAATTCAATATAGAGAGCTTAATGTTTATGTGTCCTCACGTTGGACTTGAAATTACGTAAATATATATAAAGTAGGTTGTCTGTCCTTGTATGCATATGGACTGATAAAACTGGAATCAAATAAATATTTTATTATTTATATCTACCAGCACGAGTCTTATAACTTAACGGTTCTTGCTGAATTTGGATAGCCTACTATTTAATTTGCATATGCTATCAAATTAAAAAATGATTTGTCATTCATCTCATTCTGTTTTAATAGTATCTATAAATATGCAATTGTTTTGTTGACGATTTTATAATTAAATTGCTTAGTTATTTAACTGAAGCCATTTGTCATGAAAATGGTAACCACCTAATTATTTAGATCTGTTTGTAGTAAAAGGAAGTAAACAATATTGATATTTTAGAACTATATTTCAAAAAATCTAACAAATAAAATAAGATGTCGTCTATGAAAAACTAATTCTAAATGCACCATATAGGAATCTCAAAGAAATAAAAGACTACATATCTCAGTAGAGGAAAGATAAGACAACGTCAAGGAACAACATGAGGTATCATTGCTTCAATATTATTGGTATCTTGTAAATTCCAAGCCATTTTGGTTTCAATATTTTAACCATATTAATAAATATATAAAAATCACAAATACACTTAAAAACCAAAGCCGTGATGAGTTTGAATCATCGAATGCATATGTAAAATATTTATAATTTCGTTTGTACCTTATATACCAAAATTAATTATATTTTTATTCCGGTAGTTATTTAAGACAATATTATTGCAATGTAATGTTGTTATTTAAGACAATATTATTGCAATGTAGCAGCTTTAATATGTATGTACTATATAGTTTCAATGTTTAAAACAAATGTTTGATCTCTCCAGGATTTCAGTCTAAGGAAGCAAATGTTCATGTATAAATTAACAGTAAATAATCTGCCTTAAGAAACGGATATTAAATGTACGACTGAGATGCAAATAATTACAGTATTTTATTTAAATAGTTATATATAAATGAATCTTCATTTTTCTTTTCAACAGTGAATTCTTATCTGTTATTGTTCAGTCGGTAATTCAACTTCGGAAATATATGTAAAAGCTGCCATTCGAAAACACAAACTTCAAACGACGCAAATATGAATAAATTGTGATAATGCTGATCTACAGTAATTTCTTTCCCAAACAATACACCGTGAAACATACATTATATATATATATATATATATATATATATATATATATATATATATATATATATAACTGATTCCCTTGTTTACCTAAGTACTAATTTCTACGATAGAAAATCCAACACTAAAAAATTTATAACGGGTGCGCCAAGAATTCATTTAAAACTAGAGGATATTAATATATATTACCTTTCAACAACAACGCGTTCAGAAATAGGCCCGTCTCTTCTAAATATTTTTGAAATTTAAAAGAAGTTAACAAAACCTCTACGATAAAATGGACAATATTAAAAAAATCAAACTAGAATTTGTAAATCTTTAAATGAACTATGTTTCCTATGTTTACAGGAAAAAATTCAAATAATCAGATTTGCTAGCAAAAAAGCTCTGTT
The DNA here is from genome assembly GCA_964036315.1 of Acanthosepion esculentum. Lineage (NCBI taxonomy): Eukaryota > Metazoa > Mollusca > Cephalopoda > Sepiida > Sepiidae > Acanthosepion > Acanthosepion esculentum. The sequence goes on from OZ038486.1 coordinate 108,296,749, forward strand.
AAACCAAAGGAGGTGAATTAACAGCAAACTGTCGACACAGTCTATCCTTTAACTTAAAATATAGTTAAAATGTTTTATAAAAAACAATTACGTATTACAATTTTATTCTCATATTTTTATTAGTATATAATGATAACCTGTAATTAAATTATTTGGTTCATTCAACTTAAATATGGCTCTGTTTAGCTGTCTACTCAGTATTATTAGCATCGTATATAGATGTTCCACATTTTTAATTTATCTACAACCCCATTTAAGAAGCTACCTGTATATAATTTAAAAACAAAAAAATCTGTTAACTTTACGTCTGATTAACCTACCCCCACTTCAACAAATAGAACGTCATATTTGGCAACGATATATTTGTCGCTGCTACATTCTCCACAATCGTCAATGATGCCATGTCTAAGTGATGTTTATCGTGACATGAAAAAATAACTCGTCCCCTCCACCCTCTGACCTTATTTTTCTATTTAGTGTAGATCTTATATTTAATTGATTAATCGAGACATACCCACAAGTATATTTTTAATTATGGTCTTATGCCCCCAACCTTTAATTTTCGGAGAATAGGTAACGATTTGTTTTTAAATTTCCCTAAAAAATCATTTTATCACCAGTTATCAGTTTCATTTCTGATTTTCTCATTAACATTCTAAGTTGAGCTAGTTTTGCCGGAGTCAAATTGACACTGGAGCATAAATTGTTCGGATTATTAAATTTATTTTTTCGTTTGCACAAGATTTGATCGATGAATTCTACTTCTTGTAAAGTCCTTAAGGTGAACAGCTAAGAATTCTAATTAATATATTGACTGGCTCGGATCATTGAAAAGATTTTAAAATTCAGATTGCAAATCTTACCCAAAACAAGGAAAATCTAATCACCTCAAATACATCTATTATTTAGCAATATCTTCAGCATGATTTCGATATTTTCTGGAATGGAGTTACTATCCCCTTAACACAAATATTTATATATTTTAAATAGTAATTCCTTTCCCCTCACGTAATTCAGTGCTTAAATAGCGGTTACAGTGAATATTTCAGATAAAATTTAGCTAAGAACTGCATTGTCAGGAAACATATTGATTCACTCTTCTACGAGAGAGGAAAGGAGCGGGGCATAAATAGGACATAAAAAGGAAAGATTACAAAATTAAAGTTTAGTTTCTAAAACTAGGCAGGAGATCGATAGAAACTAATGTTCTCCTCCGATCACCATTTCTGTAACGAATTCCATTATATTTAATAAATATCTAGGCATAGATATTGACAAGTGTTTAGGCTGAGAATTTGTCAGTACGGATCATAATGTGTTAGGACGAATTCTCAGCCTAACACACTTGACAAAATCTGACCAAATGTACAAACATCACATTTTCTTTTGAATCCAATCTTTTCAATATCTGCTCTTTTCTCGCCACCGACTCATACCCCCTCAGTACTGCTTTTCGCGCAGCATGTTATTTCTGATGAGGTGATCAACAGACGTTTTGTTGATAATTGACTGAAGGTATTTATTGATGACACTAAGGAGGCTGGTGAGGCGATATTTCTACGACTCATCGGCATACAGCTTTATCTTTACAATAGTCAGATCAGGCTAAAAATGATGTCTTATCTGGGCTGGAGTCGCACAATTCATGCATACCTTGAATAGACCTAGGAAACATCCCCTTCAGGCAGCCGTTAACAAGCTTTGACACAATTGGAGATAACTCAGTGCTATTTCTTTTTAGAAAAAATCACAGATATTTTATTCCGACTGGTAGTCTTTGTAGAATCAACAATTTTTATCAAATGTTCTGGGTTGAAATAAAGAAATCACAAAGCGTCTATTCCGAGAGAGGGTAGAAGTCAGGTAAGCGATGGCCTTTGTCATCTAATTAAAAAAAAAACTTAGCCTTATTCAAAAAAGATATGATAGCCTGGAGGCCATTTATAACAGAAGACACTGACGGCTTTGATGATTTTCCAGAACTCACTGGAACCAAGTATTTTGTTTTCAACATTAAGTTGCAATGACTGCGCATTTTCCAGAACTCTCTTGCATTTGTGAATTCAGCAAGAGTTTCCCCGTCAGCTATGATAGATAATAATAGTGGTTACGGTGAGTTGTAATAGCCGCACATCCCTGGGTGAACCAGGGCTGTTATTTGATCTTTGCTGATACATTTTGTGTAGTATAAAGACCTCTGACGAAGATAATGCATTCGGAAATGAAGGAGTTTTACTGGGAGATATATTTTTGATGAGGAACCTCCGCACTGTAAAATCTGAAGCTGTCCCAGTCATCGTTCGTGTATCGGAATATTTTGTCTGGGAAATGGGAAATATTTGGTTTGCCATCAACGTTGACATGGTCTGAAAAATCCCGAAAGAGGTATCAGTCAGCCAAACATTTATCAGGATAGTGCGAAAGAGGTCTAGGATTACATGATGCCAAGTTATATCGAGAACAATAGTAGACTTTTCCACGATTTGAGTTATGTTGTATTCGATGTAGAATAACAGTATATACCTTCTTCATCGGTTTTCTTTAAGTGGACTAACCACTCCTCAGGGTTCACACTTTTGGTATCTCTGCCACATGGTAAGCCATCCTCAACATAGGCCACAAATCCATGCCTATGATGATATAGAGGCTTAAGAGGCATGTAGCTTGGGTTGTAAATTTTCGAACTGGAATAGTTTCAGATCGGAACATGCAGTCTGGTTTGAAATGGAGTTCCAATTCTGCGAGGTTACAACGTAGAACCTGTGGTCTATATTAGGTTTGGACGGCCTGGTTATCAATGGGTAGATGTGGAGTCAGGCAAATTAATCATTAAGAAAAATGGAGTAAGATAATTTGTTAACTGTAGCAGCTAGGGCACGCTCTTTATTTTCAAATCCCCTTCAATCTCTATGTGGGTCAAGTTTCAAATATCATCACACAGATCTTTCAAAATTGCTGACTTCATTCTACAATGATTTGCCATTGCTAGCACTATGTTGGTGTTGCCAGTCTGCATTAAAAACGAAATGTGCATATTAACTTTTCCAGTGTGTAATTGTAAAGTGAGGCATTGATTTACATTTCCCAGATTAATATCTCCAGTAAATATTTTCCCAGAAATCGACATGCGAAAAATCTCTAAGGGAAACCTAAAAAATAAACTAGAGAAAATGCGGTTAAAATCGAGAAAAATGCTTTGCGTGTGAAAAGTCAAGGATAAAAACTTGGAAGATGACTATGTTTGAGTCAAAGCCGATAACAATGAGGGGTTTTAACAAAGCTGTGACACTAGTATTGTAAAGAAAACATGCTAACAAACTGAATGATATTATACGCTTCAGACATTTCAACAAGCAACAATCTCATCTATATAAATAAGTTACTTTGTTGTTTCGATCCGTGAGAAAGATATACTAATTAGCGTCAGTAAATGTAATCTCTCAGTATCGTTATATTCGACATTGTCTGGCTGAATTCCGCGAGAATTAAAGCAAGAACACATGAAAACTTAATTTACATACAACAGATTTTATATCTCTTCAGTAACTGAAGATATTGCACTGGAACAGACACTGTTACATATGGACGAATAGATAATTAAAATGGGGGCAACAGTGAATAATTTCAGTTCAAGAGCTACTTGTAAATAGAGTTATCACTTTCTTTATAACGAGATTATATACTCTGAACCTTTTGTCCGACAATTTCTACAGGTCCAGTGAACGCACGCATGTGCATATTTTTCTAACAAAATTTCTCGAATATTCAGGCCGGTAGATGTAAATAAATAAATATACTGTTTAATAAATAAGTAAAAACAGATATGAGTATCCATTTAAAATAACGTTTAAACAAATAAATTAAAAACATATTGGATTTAATCCATTTCTTAATATATATATATATATATAAATATATATATATATATTTAAAGACATTTTTATTTTTAACATTCTTTTTATAGATAGAAGTATTTAAGTAAATGCCCTGTTTTATAAAAAACAGTATTAAATAACATTTACCGGCCTGTATGTCCGAGAAATTTCATAGAAAATATTCGTCCTCCGACAGTATTGGAACCTGCATCCTACACGGAACCATCATATAGCCTGACGTGCCTTTTTAACCGATTCGGCCACAGAGGATAGTTCGGTTGGCAAGGTTCAATTTACTGCTTATAAACTTCAATCCTCCATGAATCTTTCACGTACATTCATAACTGCTCATGGCGTATCAGATGTAAACAAATGACGTTACACATTATAAAATGTACAAAGTCCGACAATTATTTAAAGACATTTTTATGTTTAACATTCTTTTTATAGATACAAGTATTTAAGTAAATGCTCTGTTTTATAAGAGTAAACAAACAGATTTTATCAGATATGAAGAAAATATTCCTATATAAAAATTTCAAAATCTGAATACAACAGCAGATTTAAAGGTTTCTATAAAAATAATCGAAATCATTGTTGATTTTCATGTCCTTATATAAAAAGACCCCAAACTCTAGAAAATGTAGCATTTTTGGATATATATGTATAAAAAGGCAAAATCGGAATAAAAATATCACTAATTTTTATATTTCTACATAGAAATGCCTATATCTGTAGAAAATGAAGAATTTCTGTATATTTCTATATATCTGTATATTTCTATATACACATTTCAAAATCTGAATAAAGCATAGCTGATTTAAAGGTTTCTATTTGAAAAAGACAGTGATGCATTTTTGAATATTTCTATATAAAATGTTTTGATATCTAAAGGGCTATATTTCTAATTATGCTGCACAAATAATCCAACATTTATCCATTAGTGATGAGAATTACGAAGTGGCATTCTGGATGCTCAAATATGAATTTCTGGACAGTGAATTCATCATTAATAAAATTTTTAAATAGATATAGTAGAAAAGGCCGTCTTTGGATATTGATCGTGTGGTGTCAGTCAAACAGTACTTAACCGAAGTTAAGGCTAACTTGTACGAATTAAAGACTTCCTTTAACTTGAACCTTTTGGCAGAAGGAACTTCAGGTGATAAATTTCTTAGTTTTGTCTTATTTTCTAAAATACCTGAAAATTTGAGGAATGCGTTAATTCTTTGCGTATGTTCCAATTATCTTTCGCTCAACTCAGTCTTGGGCAATTCGGGAAGCGTGATAAAAACTAATTATTACTAAATCTAAACCGGGCCTGGTAATTGCAAGGCGTTCCAAACCATATAGATTAAACTGGAAACCTAATGGAGGCAAGTGGGATAATTACTCCTCTCTGAAAAATTTTAACACAAATATAAAGAGTCATAAATTAATTTGCAATCGTTGTAACAGGGAGGAGCATTCCTCAAATCGCCGTAATGTATATTCGTCTCTAAAAGACAAACTTGATAGGTGTAAGGAAATGAGCTTGTGTGTGCTATGCACCAGTCCTAAGCATTATAGTAAAGACTGTTATCGAAATAAAAATAATAGGTTTTTTAAATGTAGGCTGTACCATTATGAACTCATGAAACAGTCCTTCATAGGATAGTAATAATGTATCTACTAATGGATGTTTGGACCCTCTTATCAATAAATCAGATTTGTTGCTTCTTATAATAATGATAATAGATAAATTTGAAGAATTCAACGTAGAATAAAATAGAAAAAATGTTGAATAATAATTGCTACTTTGATAATCTGATAAAGACAGGAAACATCTGCTGACATTTATATAAAGAATTTCTTTCAAGAATAGAAAAGTGTAATTTTCAGTTGAGATTGTGTAATACTAATTAAGATATCAAATGAGAGAAGAAAATAAATTAGTTGAACACGGCTGTGATTTAGAGTATTAGATATATTAGTTGTGATATTAAAGTATTAGGCTATAAATATAATGTAGTTGATGATACATTACAAATATCGTATAAGTATCTAGATGTCAACAGTGATACTAAATGAATGATTTTATCTCAGAATTCTTGCGTATTCGACCCCATTTCGTTATGTTTATCTGTCACGATTAAGGGGATGATACTTTTGGTAGACTTATGGAACTTAAAATTATCCCTGAAGAATATAAAAAACTCGGTCAGTTTTAGCTAAAGGTTTATTGCAATTAAATACAATTAAATTTATTCTAAATTAACTATCTGCCAGAGAAATACTGTGACGCGTCTAAGAGGGCTTATGACTTTTTCGTTTATGTAAGTCAAGAAGGTATTAGTAAATTAATTTTTGCGAAGACTAAGGTGGTACCTACTGTCAAAAGATCTTTACCAACTTTGGAACAGTTTTCCTTCCAATCAAATGTCTAAATAATATACTTGAAGTATTTGGTAAATTCCGATTTGAGGACATTTTATAGCTGTGGATGCTCAGGTGGTGTTGTCATGTTTATTATCTGATGTTAACGACATAAAAATTAAAAATATATTTGCTAGGAATAGACAAAAGGACATCAATAAATTAATTGAAGAAATCCATGCAAAATTTTCTTTATCCTTAAATTTGAAATATGTTCTCACTTCAGAAAACCCTGTAGATTCACTCACAAGGTGATTTTCTTTTGAACAATTCAAACAAAAATTAGAATTTTGGATTTCGGGTCCCACTTGGCTGACGGATCATCTAATTGCATCGCCTGCAGGTAACGAATTCTGACAAGTAAATTATACAATCGAATGTTTTATACAAGGTTAGTTCAGTCTGTCTGAAGAAACCTATTATACTCCAAATTATCAAATCTGATAACAATCACCAGTTTGATCTTCCAATTCATATACAAAAACATATGGATTTGGACCTAATGCAAGGAACAACAATTTATTTGTGGAAGGTGATGCAAAGATCATAATTTGCCAACCAAAACCGGTATTTGTTGAATCCACATAATAAAAATATGCCGGATTTGATTTCCAATCTGAATCTATTTTTTGACAAGAGATGTTGCGTTCTGGTGGTAGAATAGGCGAATGTGATATATATGATATATTCTGTATTACGTCCTTATGTTAATGAGGGGCTAGTATTGAAAGTTAATGAAGAAGATATAATACTAGAGCCCCCTAGCAGATCTAATTTGGCAAAATTTCTTGAATTTTGGAATATTATCGTACAGAAATTCCGTGAAATATTTGGTATCAAGAATACCTCTTAAGTTTCAGAGAAGAATATAAAAATCTGTTTGAGACTAAGTTCTGCAATATAATAAAATTGATGACGTTGTTCTCATAAAAAAATTCTTTCAAAACGAAACCATATTGCTCTTTGGGTAGGATAATGTAATTGATACAAGGCAATGGCCATAATGTTCGCTTGGTCAAGGTAAAGAAGGGTGATGGTATCGTTCAGGCTCTTAAGCATTTATATCCGTTAGAATTATCTCTTACTCGCGCACATATATTTGAAGGTCCTACAAGGAAGTAATTTTAATCTTAAGCTATTGATTCACAATGGAACATTGTTAGAAATTTGACATTTTGAATTTTATTCTTTAAGGTCTTCTCAATCTGATGCTTGATATTTCAAGATTGAATGTTTGAAAAATTATTATATTATGAAAAACTGTAAATGCAAAAATATTTGGTTTCTTGCACCTAACTTTGATGGGAAAGTATTGGAAACAAAAATAAAAATAATAAAAATAAACATTTTGTTACATTTATGTATGTAAACTTATTTTGTAGATACGTTTTATTTTACTTTAAAATGAAAAGAAAATATACAGACGTGTAAAAATATCTGCCGATATATTGTCTGCTAGTTTAAAGACTTTTCTTATCACACACGTTTTTGTCGTCATTTTGTGTTAATTTGTGTATACTAGCGGGAAAAGGAAAACAATTTGGGGACAGCGGCCAACGGGCCTTGAAAAAGGCCTTTAGGCAGAAGTGAGCCATCATCTCTTCCTTCTTCAACTCACTGATACGCAGGAGGGGTGGGCGTTGCCATGACAGTCGACTACCACGGGAGTGGTCTAATGTTTTCACAATGAGTGCTGTTTTTGTAAGTTTAAAACATGCATTTTTACATAGCCGGCAAAGTATGCCGAAATTTTAAAGGGTTAAAGCCATTACCTTTAGTGTTTGTTTGAAACATTTTATAAAACAATCAATAGCTAAGATTAAAATAACTGAATTATCCTTTTCGTTTCGCTTGCAAGTACAAAAATCATTTTTATTATATGTTTGATATTAAATGTCTGAAATAATTCTAATAGCACTGAAACCTGTTATTAGTGCAATTCATGCATTATTCTTTTTTTATGCATATACATTTTCTCTTTTTTATTTCTATAAACATCGAGCGTTTGCCGTTTATTTACTTCGTTGTCTTGTGTACATTGTTAACCTTCATATCGGATTCGTTGTCGCTTGTTCCCGAACGGGAGAAATTTCACGATAATAAACTACTCCACCTTATTTTGTTGTTTCTAGTATTATAGCCCCATAAACATTCGAGACCGCAGGCGTCAACTTTTGTTGTGGGTTCCGGGATGAAATCCGGTATCAAATAATAACAAACGCCAAGAATGAATATAGGAAACAAATGTATTAACATAATAATACAAACTGGTAATACAGGTTAGTAGTTCCAGAAATGCGGGTTAGTAGCAAAATATATATATAGTCTTTGATATCGACGTATCACTGTATGACTTCTTACTGAGTCTACGTGCTAGTTACTGTGACTCTTGCCGCTACGTTATTCTACCGACCGACTCTACTCGACTACTCTCAACCGTTCGGGTATTCACTGGCAGTAGTATATGTATACTCTGGGTGAGTCCATATATGTGAAAAGGGGAGATCCCTCAACACCCCCCTCCTTAGATCCCTTTTGGTGGGGAGTTAGTATTTTCTCCTCTTATGGTCGATAATCAGAGGTTCGGTAAATTTTATCTTCCTGTTTGACCTTCTAATTTATGTGTCTTCCTGAGGTCTTTGAATCTTATTTTGTATTTGGTCAATATGTCTTATGTGGGGAGACTTTTAGCCTTATTGTACCAGGTTCGAATGATCTCTTGAGTACTATAGGTGTATAAGAATAGAGCTTATTTTCATATTTTTCTATACAAAAATTAAACTTGGAAGGAAATGAAATATTTTATATGAAAAAAAAAGCAAAACCTGAAGAAAAGGAAATATTTTGCATATGAAAATGCTTTATAACATCACCAAATCTGCATAATGTTTGTCTATATACCGAAATAAAAATTTGAAAAATAATGAAACATTTTTTTACATATTTCTATATGAAAATGTCAAAATCAAAAGAAAATAATGTTGGTTTTCATATTTCTGTAAAAAACCCAAATCTGTAAATAATGAAGTATTTTGGCATATTTCTATAAAATTACATATTTCTTTGTAAAAAAGACAAAACCATGGAAAATGATGATTTATTGCAGATTTTCATATTTCGATATAAAAAGTTAACATCTGAAGAAAATAAAACTTTTTTGCATATTTCTATATAAAAAGTTATATTCTGTAGAAAACTAGCAGATGTTCACATTTCTGTATGAAAAAGATGAATCTGAGGAAAATTAACTCTTGGATGTTTTTATATAAAAAGTAAAATATGAACAAAATATAGCTGATTTTCATATTTCTAAATGAAATGATCCAATATAGCAAAAATGGAACCATTTTGCATATGTTTAAATAAAAAGGCAAACATCTGTAGAAAATAAAGCTGTTTTCCATATTTCTATATAAAAATGACAAATGTGTGGAAAATGATAATTTTGGAATATTTCCATATAAAATGTCAAAATCTGAAGAAAATACTGATGTTTTTCATATTTTATATAAAAAATCTAACTTCGAAAATTATAGCTGATTCACAAAATCCTATATATGAAAATCAAAACAAAAAGAAAATGAATTATTTCTGCATATTCCTATATCAAAAAGGACAACTCTGAAGAAAATGAAGTATTTTACATTATTTCTATATAAAAAAGCCGAAAAACTGAAAAATATAGTTGATTAACTTATTTCTGCATAAAAAACAAAACTGTATAAAATAATGAATTTTTTCATATTTCCATATACAAAAATCAAAAGATGAAAAATTATAGCTAATTTTCTATATATAAAAAATAGACCTGATACAAAAAGAAAAGCAAGAATTTTAAAATATCTATATAAAAATGCAAATAGGATATTATTGCCGATTTTCATATTTCTATATAAAAATAAAAATCTAAAGAAAATCCAACTTTTTCATATTTTAAATAAAAAATAAAATAGAAAGAAAAGATAGTTGATTTTCATATTTCTATATAAAAAAGACAAATCTGTGGAAAATAATGGATTTTGCATATTTCTATGTAAAATGTCAAAATCTGAAGAAAATACATTTTCCTATATAAAAAATCAAAATCTCAAAAAATGATGTATTTTTGTATATTTCTATATAAAATATTAAAATCTCAAGAAAATGAAACTTTTAATTGCATATTTCTATATAAAAAGTAAAATATGAAATCAGATATGATTTCATATTTTACTTTTTAAAAAAGACAAATCTGTTGAATATGATGTATTTTTGCATAATTCTACATCTGAATCTGAGACAATCTGAAACAATATTGCTGATTATCATATTTCTAAATAAATAAGCAAAATCTGTAAAAAATAATTAATTTTTATAAAAATTAAAATCTGAAGAAAATGAAACTTTTTGTATATTTCTATATAAGAAAATCAAATAGAAAGAAAATATAGCTGATATTCATATTTCTATATTAAAGTGTAGAAATCTGAATAAATTATGGGTGAAATGAAGTGAAGCATATTTGCATATTTCTCCTTAAAAACATATAAGTTCTAGAGAATTTTCTAATTTACATATTAAAAAGATAAATTGAAGTAAATGAAGAAAATTTTGCATATTTCTATATAAAAACTCAATGTCTGAAGAAAATGAAACATTTTTGCGTAATTCTAGGAGTAATCATCGTTCATATTTTATATAAAAATGTGAACTCTGAAAATGAAGCATTTTTGCATATTTCCTTATTCAAAGAAAATATAACAGATTTTCATGTCTAGATACGAAAATCAAAATCTGAAGAAAATTAATTACTCTTGCATTGTTTAATTGCTGATTTTTATGTTTATATGAAAAAATCTGTAGAAATGAAATTTTTGCATATATAAAATGTCAAAATCTGAAAGTATACCTGGTTTTCATATTCTACATATAAAAATGAAATGAAATAAAAATCACTTACTTTTGTATATTTCTATATAAAATGTAAAAGTTTGAAGAAAATCGAGCTGACTTACATATTTCTATATAAAAATGAAAGAAACTTAAGAAAACAATGAATTTTTGTATATGAAAGCGCTCAAACTTAATAAAATGGAACATTTTTAATATTTAAAGATTAAAAAGGCGAAATCTATAGATAAATATTGCTGATTTTATATTTCTATAGTGAAAAATCAAATCCTGATGAAAAGTAAGCATATTTCTACATAAAATGGTGAACATTCTATTATATTGGTGATTTTATATTTCTATATAAAAAGGCCAAATCTGAAGAAAATGAAAAATTGTTGCATATTTCTATATAAAAACGGGAAAATCTGAAGAAAATAATCGTCTTTCTTTCTGAAGCATTTTATACAAAATTCAAAATCCGAAGGCAATACAGCTGATTTTCATATTTCTATATAAATATATCAAAATCCGCACAAAATATAACTGTCTATATTTTTGAGATGAGGTAATGTAATTATTTAGATGGTTTAGTCTATTGTCCTCATCTTTATTACCATATTTACGTCGTTTCGGCAGGTGTAAACTCCAGCCTTCTTCAGGTGATTGAAGATTTTTCATTATAACTGATTTTCGTATTTCTCTGTTGAAAATCCAAATCTGTATAAAATCAATCATTTTCGCAATTTTGTATTTAAAAATTAAAATTAAGAAAATATGATAATTTTTATATTCCGATAAAATGCCAAGAGATGAATCATTTTTGTACATTTCATGTAAAAAGTCTGTATATAAAATTGTGTAATCTGAGAGTAATAGTTGAATTTCATATTTCTGCATAAAATCACAGTTTGAAGAAAATGAAGCCTTTTAATATATTTCTCTATAAAAATATATTGCTGATTTTCTTATGTTTACATAAAAATTCAAAGTCTGAAGAAAATGAAGTATTTTTGAATATTTCTATACAGAAATAAAAAAATCTGAAGAAAACTTTTAATTTTCATATATCTATATAAAACGTCAAATAATAACTTCAAAAGCTGAAGAAAGCGTAGCAGATTACATATTTGTATTTTAAAAAGTCCAAAACCGAAAGAAAATGGAGCTTCATAAAAATATCTGAAGAAACTTTAACTAATTTTCATATTTCTCTATTAAAAAAATTTAAAAGATGAAGAAAATATGTCTTATTTTCATATTTCTATAGGAAAATCAAAATTTGAAGGAACCGTAGTTGATTTTCATATTTTCATATCAAAAGTAAAAAAATATATTTGACCATTCTTCTATATATATAAAGTTAAAATCAATAAATATGAAAATTATTTATATATAATTGTAGCTGATTTTCATATTTCTATATACATATATGCGTCATACCACATTCTAATATTTTAAAGGGGGCCAATTTTACCTTTCTTATAACTGTCTGTGAATAGTCATGGGTTGAAAATTCGGAGTGCAGAAATTTAAATTTATTAATAATCTGTTCAATTTACCCCGGTCCCAATGGATTAATGCAAAATGCGCTTAAGCAAAGTATATCATCACATAAGGAAACGCGGAGTTATTCAATAAGACAATATATTTAACATTTACACGAAGTTTAAATGGAGAAAAAAGAAATAAATTAATTCAATAAAATCGAGTTTAGCTCTGTGAGAGAGCTTGAAGCGGTTTCGAAATTGACGATTTATTCGTATCATATAGCTCTCGTTCCAGTTGGGCATAACGTCACCCCGTCCAATCTATCTGTTTTGATTGTCTGCAGCTTGGTATTTTCCACATGATCCATATGAGGCCACAATTTTGGATATCATGATCGTAAATATACTAAAACAGGCGAAGATAATCTTGATTAAGTTCGAAAATGATCCTGAAATATATATATATATATATATATATATATATATATATATATATATATATATATGTACAGGCCTGATTTCAATGCTTCATGATTCTTAGATATGATTAATTAATTCTAAACATGTTATTTTCGTTTATGATCGATTTCATTCTGTTATGATTGGAGATAAATTATAGATTCTTATTGCTCATAGTAGAGTAAATAGTATTAAAAAACCTCGGAGAATTCCATTAAGATATATTTAATCATTTCTAACAAAGAATGGTTCAAAGCTTAATCTACCAAGTGGACAATTTTGCTGTTACACTCAGAATATATATATATATATATATATATATGTATGTGTGTGTGTGTGTGTGTGTGTGTGTGTGTGTGTGTGTGTGCCTGTGTGTGTGTATTATAGGAATAAAGTGTCGCTGTCGCCACGGGTTTTGAACACAGATCACCAGAGAGTTAACACATGCGATCCTATTTTGAATAAGTAGATCACGTGGTGGTAAAGAAAATGTATATATGGGAATTAGCGTGGCGTCTAAGAGATGACTATACTGATTACTTTTCGAATCGCCATTTGGTGGTTATTTTTCGATTTGGTGGTTATTATTATCGAGCAAGTACCATCAGTGCGAGTGTTATTCGAAGGCGTCTCACACCAGTATTGTTCAACGGCGTTGTATCTGCGATTACAAAATGTCTACTACAACGAGCATTACGAAAGTGACAATGAGTATTCGTTGACATCACAGAAGTGGCGACGCGGATTCCTTGAACTTACACAAGTATTCGTTGAAATTACATGAAGATTCCTTCAACTTACACGAGGGTTCGTTCAAATTACACAAGGAAAAATTAATCTGCAAAATATTCAACAGAGTACAGCGACATGGAAGAATTAAAAGTTATCATGGTTCAAATGTTACAGCAACAAGGACTACAACAAGAACAACAATTGCAGCAACAAAAACATCCAGCAATTACAGTTACAACTACAACAGAAGTTTTTTGAGTTGTTTACCAAAACGATGGCCGGAAAAACTTCAGATTCATTCACTCCAGATGCTGTTGCTAATTCAGTCAGCCAAATTGTGTACAATCTAGATGAAAGGATTACTTTTCTAGCTTATTATAGAAGATACGAAGGGGTGTTCAAAAGCGTTTGTTTGCATTAGAATGAGGAAACACGTGCAGTTATTATTAAGGAAATTGTCCCCCGCTGAACATGAAAAATATGTTACATATATTTTCCCGAAAATCAGGAAAGATAAATTTTGATGACACTGTTCTAATACTATCGAAAATCTTTGATGATAGGAGTTCATTATTTAATACACGATAGCAAAGTCTTAACTTAGTAAAGTCCGACGATGATGACAGTTGTTCCATATGAATATTGACTTTAATAATATTTTGAAAGAAGATTCCATAATGTACCCAAAATGAGGTGGGTGTTGGAGTTTTTGAGTAACCATTTCTATTAGCAAACATCTAGCCATTTCGAAAAGAGTCCGCCAACTACCTTCAGCGATTCCGTTCTGGTGCGGGGAATAAGGGCAGGTTTTCTCATGTTTAATGCCTTCATTTATTAGGAGGTTTTCGTAATCATTAGAAGGAAATTCACCACCATTATCTGTTCTAATTATTTTCACTTATCCATAAGGTGAAATATCAGATAAATACATTATTGTAGCTTGTAGGGTATCAGATTTGTTTTTCAGAAAATATATAATAAGTCCTGAATATTCGTCAACAAAGTTTAATACATATGAATAGGTGCCAATACCCATTGGTGAAATTGAACCCGCTCTGTCGCAATAAACTCTGAACAAGATGTCTGTTGGTTTTGGGATTTGACCCCTATTTCTATATTTCGTCATTTGCCCTTTAATACATGCGTCACAATGTTGTAAGCCCTTTAGGGATGTAATTTTCATTCCAGTGACATGTTCTTGCAATCTTTTAACATTCGAATTATTACAGTGGCCTAATATTTTATGCCAAATCCTTAAGTCGTGGGTGGCTGTTTTCACAGATTTAATACTTTTCAAATAATACAAACGTCCATTTTGTTGTATATGAAATTCAGTTCCGTCTGGGTGTATTAACTTTGGATTGTCTCGGTGAAAATTAACTTTAACACCAGTTCTAAAAGCAGACTGAACCGAGAAAATATTTTGTTTAAATTTAGGGATATATATTTTTAATAAACATTTACAAATATTTCCTTTAGTATCGCGTAAATAAATACAGGCATCGCCTCTTTTGAAAACTAAATTATTAGCTCTGGTACCGTCAGCCAACTCAATAAAGTGGGAATCTGGCTCGAAGTTGGGGTCAAATATAATAAATTTTGTTTCACCTGTAATTACATGATTTATCGCACCCGTGTCGACTAGGTAAGAATTATAATTATTGGGTATACTATCCAATCCAAACGAAAAAGCATATGTTCGCTCATTCGAAAAAGCTTTTACATTTTTACAAAAATCACTCCTTGTATGAAATTAACATTTCGCACGTACATGCCCGGCTCTTCCACAACGAAAGCAGATGATATTTGATGTTCTATTATTATTGTTCCTGTTGTTGTTGTTATTGTAATAGTTGTTTTTAAGCCCCTTGTTTTTAATATCATAATTCCGAGTCTGGTAGGTTTGAGGGACTCGTTTTCTGAATGTTTTAAATGACGTTCTCAGTTTCATTACGTTATTTCCTTGATTCGGGGGAGTACACATTTTTTCAGTTTCTTCATAACTACGTAACGCAATTTTAAACACAGTGAAAATTAATTTTTTTATCTTTTTGAGTTATGACTGTCGTGAATGGTTTGAATGTTGTTGGTAATCCCTTTAAAACCATGGCTATTAGCAGCCCATCTGAGATAGTCTCACCTGCCATTTTTAAGGCATTTGTGACATTCTCAGCTCGTATAATATAATGTGTTACAGATTCATTTTCTCGTCTCCTTAACGGGGTTAGTTCAGTATATAAAGCAATAATTTTGGGCCTACCTTTTGACAAATAATGTTCACGCAATATTCTTAAAGCTTGACGTCCATCGTCCCTGGCTTCTCTCATTATTACAGACAAACTCCTGTCATCCAGGCATTGTATTAATTCGGCGAACACGGTCGCATTTCTTTCCATAAAATCATCATCTTCTTTATGGTCATCTTAGCAAAGAAGGATGTCATGAAGTTTTTGTATTCTAAGGTAGCCTAGGAATTTCATTTCCCATAATTCGTACTTTGACTCGTCTCCGTCAAAATACAGTCGTAATCTGGGCTTGTAACCTTTGTTAATCATATTCACCATAGTCTATGGATATAGCATCCAGCACAGTACACTGTCAGCTCATTTTATAGTTCATCAATAGAAGAGTATGGCAATCAGTTTACCAATCAGAAGGCTAAAAATATTCAATTCGACGTGTATAAAGGGGGCCATGTTTTGATTTCCGAATATTCACTGCCAACCTCTGATATCGAAGACTGAAGAATTACGGAACAGCTGCTGCTAATGGTATTGGCGATATAGTCAGATTCAGTAGAGTGTCTGACTCGTGAGTGTTAATCTTTAACGTTGTTTCATTGAACAGATTACGTACTGTGCTGGATTCTATATTCATAGATTATGGTGAACATGATTAACAACTGTCACTTATGCGGGAGTCGTGAATCGAGAGTGTGAAAAGTTCAAGTTAAATGAATTAACTCCTTATTTAAATGTCTGATATTCATACAGGGTTTAACTTATAATGAGGACGCGGAGATAAGATCCGGAATACTAGCTAAATTAGAAATGGATCCCAAATTAATCCTCCAGAAAACGTCGAGAGAGTGTCAACGTACTGTGAATTTGAAACTCGATACTGCAAGGACTGAGGAAAAAGACAATTCACTGGTACATAGTGTCCGACCATCTAAGAGAAAAAATTGCAGAAGTTTTTCAACTCCTAATAGAAGAGTAAGAAAAGACTATAACCCCTCTCAATACCTATTACTTGCCACGTTTGTGGAGGTAAGCATTTTTAAAAGTGATTGTTTCTTCAAGAACAAAAGATGATATGA
Source organism: Acanthosepion esculentum (assembly GCA_964036315.1). Classification (NCBI taxonomy): domain Eukaryota; kingdom Metazoa; phylum Mollusca; class Cephalopoda; order Sepiida; family Sepiidae; genus Acanthosepion; species Acanthosepion esculentum. The sequence continues at coordinate 108,313,908 of OZ038486.1, forward strand.
ATGTGGGAGATTAGGACACAAAGGTATGTGTTGCAGATTAAAAAATGGTGGAAAAACGTATGTGAACATGATAAATATATGGAGTAACGATAAGAAGCCTAAAAGGGAAATTAACAAGACATCTAAAAAGTGGAAATTTGTTTTTGTGCAAATTAATGATGTAAAAATAAAATTGCAACTAGATACAGGATCTGATATTACTATCATAAATGAACAGACATGGAGAAAAATGGGTAAACACAGTTTATTGACTTCTGATGAAGTTGCGCATGGAGTTTTAGGAAAGAGATTGAACTTTTTCGGTGAATTCAGTGGTAAAGTTTCTTTTGTGGGGAAAAAAAAAGAAGCGTTGGTGTTTGTATTAAGGAATACTGCTAACTTATTTAAATCAGACTGGATTGTATTGTTTGATTTTTGGGAGCTTCCAGTTAACTCTTTTTGCAACAAGATAAATATTGCTACTCCCGGTACTAATACGGTAACTGAAAAATGAACTGAAAAATAGGTTACCAGGAGTTTTCTCAGAAGGTCTAGGGACAGTCATGAAAGCAAAAGCTAAGTTTGAGTTAAAAGACAACGTGGCACCGACATTTAAACCCAAAAGCAAAAAGTTTAAAACAATATAACTACCCGTTACCAAGTCCAGAGGAAATATTTGCCAAATTGAATTAAGGTAATTCTTTTCTAAATTGGACCTGTCAGACGCTTACCTACAAGTATGAGTGGATGAATACTGCTCAAAATTATCAACAATTAACACTCATAGAAGGTTATATAAATTCAACAGACTTCCTTTCGGTATAAATGTAGCACCAAGCATATTTCAACAGATAATGGATACCATGCTTGCCGGTTGGATTGTGCTCAAGCATATTTGGATGAAGTATTTATTAAAAGTAAAACCCGAGAGCAACACGCAGAAGATGTAAAGAAAGTATTTGAGAGAATCAAAGAATATGGTTTTAAGATTACTGAAGAAAAATGTGACTTGTTTATGTCCAGACTTAAATATCTAGGACGAATTATTGATGAAAACTGTATACGACCGGATCCTTCAAGGGCGAGCACAATAAAGGACATGCTCGCTCCAAAAAATGTTCAAAGTTACAAGCATGTTTAGGGCTCGCTAACTACTATCATACATATATACCTAATATGCACAAATTAAGAGCACCCTTGAATAACCTGTGAAGAAAGATGTGAAATCGAATTGGACAGATAAATGTCAATGTGCTTTCGAAGAGATCAAGATCTTAATATCGGATTTGTCACTAGCTCATTTTGATCATAAATTAAAGATTGTGGTTGCATCAGATGCAAGTGATTCGGGTATTGAAGCAGTGATACTCGAAAATATGAGGACGGAATAACTAAACCAATGTCATGCTTCAAGACCATTAACTGCAGCTGAAAGAAGCTACAGACAGATAGAAAAAGAAGCACTGGTCATCATATTTGCCATGATAATACATGCTAGGGAATTTATACTACAGACAGACCATTGTCCATTATTGTCCATATATGGATAAAAAATGGGTGTTCCCACACATACAGCAAATAGACTGCAGCGCTGGGGAATTATTCTAGTGAATTACAATTATAAAATGGAATTTCTACCAGCCAAAAAAATTAAGTCATGCAGACAGATTGTCTAGACTAATACCAAGATTCTGTGAACAACTTGAAGGCACAGTAATTGAAGCGATAAGGGCCGAAAATGAAATTATTAACGGATTATACAATACTGTAAGAGAACTGCCCATAACATTGGAGGAAATAAAAATTAAGACGGGAAATGACGACTTTATAATGAAAATGAAGGAGAAATTAAGATCTAAAGGAAAATACTATTTGAAATAATGCATTTTCATTATGTAATGTTGTACTTATGTACGCAGAAAAAGTTGTGATACCAGCATCGTTGCAAAGACGTATGTTAAAAGAATTTCACAGGGGACATCCAGGAATTTCTAGAATGAATGTTATACTTACTTGCCAAAAATGGATAAGGATATCGAAATTTTAGTGAAATCATGCAGAGAAGCCTATCAAAATTCAACCTTGGTCGAAAACCGATATGCCATTGTCCAGAATACATATAGGCTTCGCAGCACCGTTAAGCGGAGGATACTATCTAGTGCTAGTCGATAGAATGGACAAAAAGATGTAGAATACTGACATCCGCGGTAACGATAAATTTCCTACACGAGATTCTTTCAAGGTTCGGTGTTCCTGACTCTATCGTTTCAGATAATGGGACTCAATTCACGTCTATGAATTTAAGTTTTTTTTTTTGAAAATCATTAGCAATAGAACATATTCCAACTCCCCCTTATCGCCCAAGATCAAACGGACAAGCGGTTTGTCAATACGTTTAAAATGACACTAAATAGTCGGAGAGAGAGGAGTCAGATGAAGTAATGCCGCGAAAATTTCTGAGTGCTTACAGAATAACACCAAACCCGAACTCCGTGTCTGAAATGTGGCCTGCAGAGTTGATGTTCGTCAGGAAGATTGTCCGTTTTCAATAAGTTATTACCAGAACACAAGGCGAGAACATCCAGAAATAACAATACAAGAGATTACCTAGAGATAACGTATTTTAAAAATGTATCAGTGCAGAAATGAATTCTGGGAAGATGGCGTTATAAAAAAAACGGGTCGGCAAAATGACATACATGGCATAGAGAAAAAATGGTGGGAACATAAGCGATACATTAATCAGTTAAAACGTAAATTCACTGATTTAAAATGTTCCCGAAAAGAGGTATCAATGGAAATTCTGTATGACACATTTAACGTGCCCACGCCATCAGACATTGTTGAACCAAGGATTTATAGCAAAATGCGATGTGGGACATATTGCTAGCTTCAGAGAAAGAAGCAAAACAACTAGCAGGCAGCATTTTGGTTACAAGGGCATTACGGTTGCAAAGTGAATATTTGGGTACCCATCGGACAAAAGCTACCTTGCATGAATATTAATGAAGACCACGGGGATACCTTCATTGCTTTGTACAGTCAGTTGGAGGAAGTCGTTCGGATCCTGAGTAAAGCTGGTGTGCCCACTGGAGATTTTTCAGTCCAAGTAATCCGTCGTCCAGAGCGTAGCTTATTGAAATTACTGACATTTTCTTGCGCAAGGACAAGAACATTTTTGTTATTTTGGAAGGAAGAAAGTCGCACTGTTGGTTGTGTGGCACCGCCAGTCACATGGAAAAATTGTGTCCCGGCTGAAAACCAATGATTCAGCCAAGTACATCCAAGGAAGTAGTGGCGACAGACAAGCCCGGTGAGGTCCCAGACGGTGGCGTTTCGGTGGCATTTCGAAAGCCGTTTTACCAAAGAGCCTGGTCGCAGTGGCGACGAGTTTCGCAGCTATTTGGCTGACTTTCCTTGGCTTTCGCTGACTGTAGCGGCTAGCTGCGAGGGGGAGATCACAGAGGGCGAAGTTTACTTGACATTGAAGAAGGTCGGCAGAGGCAGAAAAATTGAACCATCCTTGATAATGGCTAAAGGTATAGCGAAGGCGCTCGGAACTATAAAGCATTTGGACAGTTTTTACACACTCTTTGTCCAGAAAAGAAAGCTCTTGTTCGAACACACGAATAATTAAATAAAAACTTAACCGTAGAACCTTGTTTTTTGTTTTAATGAAACATGCATAAATGAAGGATTGCTGCCTAAATACACACACACACACAAACCTGCGTGTGTAAGTGTGTGTGTGTATTCAGCACTAACCATCAACAACCATTGCTACTCCACTGCAATACAAAAAGGCATTTGTCAAATTTTCTCAGGACAACAATGGCTGCTGTTTCATTTCTTCTGGCTTTTCTGCCTTTGGTAAGATTATAAAACATTCTTTTACTTTAGTATTTATGATATTGTTTATTGTTGTTAAGGGTTTCGCCCACCTTTTGTCGTTTAATCCCTTTTGTTTCTCTTATGTTGATCTGTTCCCTGATTTATGACGAGCTCTTTTGTCTCTTAGATATATACTTAATGTTTCTTTTTCTATTGCTCTTTGTACATTTCTTTGTATGTTTTTATGTTTCATGCACTTATAACCTGTCACTGGGATTATACATTCTTAAATTCAGGGTGCTTTTCATTATTTTTGTTAAATTCTTTCTACTTCATCGCCATTTTATTGTTAACACTTGTCATAAGAATGTATTTTTAGACTTTATTCCAGTTTTAATTATCTATTTTGGAAACATTATAATTAAGCATTATTCTATTTCTGTTCATTTTAAAGCCAGCATTGAAACTTTCTATATGTAGGTCGTTTAACATTTCTTGTTATTCACCGCATAAGTTTTGATATGAGTAAAATACCTTCATCAAATCTCAGATGCTTAAAGCATCTCTATTTTTGTTTCTTCCCATCCATTTCTAGTTCATTTTCTGTAAGATTTTTTCAAACCTTGTTGTAAACATTTTAGTTGAAATCGTTTCCCCCCATGCATACTTTATTTTAGGTATCTTTGTGTTGGCTAATTATTTCAATATATAGTCTCAATAACTTTTATATAATTTATTTCCCTGTTAACTAAAAGTAAACAAAGTGTTTGCTTATATTTTATTTTTTATTTAATCACTTGACGTATTGCTTAAAGATGATGTATTGTTGAGGAAGGCATTCCTAAAATTTATTCTTTTTGCGTGGCGAAATTTCAAGATTATTTTTCACGTTGTTTTTCTTAATAATTTATATATGTTCAATATTACTTACGACAGTGCGATAAAATTAATTTTTATAAAGTAGGATTACTATTCCTAGACTGAAGATTTGATGTGCTTCTTACTTTTCCGTATTCACTGTGAAAATATTTTTGCAGTATTATTCTCCTGCACCTTTCATATGGTTTTATGCTATATGATCTACTTTATTATAAAGGAACTATGTACAATAAATTTAGGGCTGTATATTCCTACGTCAATGATGAAATTGCGTTAAACGTACAAATGGCCGATAGTCGATCAGTGTAGATCGGATAGTCATCGAATGATGTAGAATATATTATCTAAAGATAATTGAAGCTTATACACTAAATTTGAAAAGTTGAGGTGTGAACATGTATGTATATACGAAAATACTTATATATGTATATTAAGGTAAGCATAATTATAAATAACATCCTGCCCTTTATAGCTCTCAATAAATTTTGTCTTTTCGCCATCGCTCGCAAACCTTGCTCCGCCATCCATTCACTCAAGCAGGTAGATTAGGCGTTGTTTTCCTTTGTCTCGCGTATCTTCGATCTGTTTTGTGAATATCAAATTTTCCAAGCATTCTTTCCTCACTATGTGAACTAGAAATTTCAACTGCCTCTTCCTGATGTTCAGTATAAATATCCTTTTGTTTCGATTGTCTCTTCGTCTGTGCTCACCTTGTATTCACGGCATCCTTCTGTAGAACCATCTGAGAGTAGATTGTACAGCATTCACTGCTATATAGGAGAACTGATATTACATAACAATTCAGTACTCTTTTCTTTGTTTCTAACGACATTTGTCTGTTTCTTAATACTTTGCTTTGGGCTTTTAGAAGGCATCTTTCATTATCACAGTGCGCCTTCGGATTTTATTGTCGCACTTTTCGTCCTCTGTTAAAACTTTTCCCAGATATTTAAATTCTTGTACATTTTTGTTCTCAGTATTTCCAAATTTTAAATGTTGAGCTGTTCCCTTTGCTAACAACCGTGCATTCAGTATTTTTGGAATTAATGTTTAGTCCTTTCTTCTCACTTTCCGTCACTAACTTCAGTAGGAGTTCCTGTATTTTCCTTTATATGTCTACCATCAACACTGTCAACTGCATATCTTATGTTAAGATTATGGGCGCCAATAATGAATCTTAGTAGGACTTATAATTCTCTCAGAATTGCCTCGCTGTATAACTTGAACAGGTCTGGTGTCTTACACTTTTTTCTATTTGTTAATATTTACTGAATTCAGTTTCTATCCTCATACAGGCGGTTTGCAACCAGTGCAGGCCCTGGATAATTATAATATCCTTACCAAATATGTCGAGGTTACCTGGCAGTTCCAACAGTTATTTGTGACATACTTTATCAAACGGTTTTGCATAATATATAAAACACAACACATTTTTATTGCTCCTTGTTCTATTGTCCGGCACTGTTCTTGTCCTATTTCCGGTCCTATTCCTCTGTGCGGTCTATTCATCAGAATTCGGGTATGTTTTTATTATAAGTCTGAGTATGCTGATTGCCTGATAGAGTTCACATTAATTTGCACCTGGCTTCTAAGTTAGCGCTAAGAAAATGGATCTACTTGAGTCTTCCAGTATATCACCACTGTTGTATATTTCATTCATTATGTCTGCAATCTTAAAGATGCCGATTTCATCTAATGCTACCAGTATCTCTATTACGATTCCATCTCATCCTACTGCCCTGTTTTCTTCAATTTGACCAGTGCTGATTCCATTTTAAATTGTAATATTTCTTTTCCTTCGATATTTCTGTGTATTGCCGGTTGTTTTCTTTCGTCGTGTTCCAGTCTACACGTTCCATCTCTGAAGTATTTTTCTTTCTGTACTCATTTTTCTATTTCTGCACATTTTTCTTTGAACCATTCCAAATTAGCCATTATACATTTATTCCTAATTTATTTTTGCAGAGCCATCTATTTTGTGTCGTGACATTGTTTTTGTCTTCATGTTGTTAATATATTTCTCCTTCACATTACGGGTTATTTAGGAGTCTGTCGGATTGCAGTTTGGATATTGTCTTGGCCCTGTCCAATCTCCATAGTTTCTCTCTCTAAGTTTACATGTCACCGGAAGGTGGTCGCTCCCACATTCGGTTTTCGTTTGTTCTCCTGCTCGTCTCCATGTCCATATTCATCTTGGGTGTTGTTCTTGAAACCAGGTCTTGGATACTATTTGCTATCATTTTTCTCCGCGTTCATTACGAGTTACTAGTATGAATCTTCCAACTATTCCACCAACTTTCTCTTTGTCTACTTTATCATTCAGGTCTATATTGATATTTGTAACTTCTTGTGATTTGGATCAATTCTTGGCGTTGTCTAGCGTACAGTAAAACTTTTCAATTTCTTCTTCTGTAATTTGTGCTTTCGGTACATAAACAACTATGATTAATATGTTGTAAAACTTTCCTGACAGCTTAATGACTAATTCTTTCATGTATTGATCTTATATCAGTTCTACTCTTCTTTCATTTTTCTGTCCACCTGCATATTTGACCAATATTTGTCACTGACGAAATCTCCATTGTTTGTCCACCTCATTCACCTAAGCTTACAATATTAATATTTAACATGTTAATTTCCTGCTCTGTATTTTCTAACTGGCCATATTGATTTAGTATTCTGATATTGCATTTCCCGAGAATTATTTTTTCTTTGATGCGAATAGTAGATGGATAATCCGGTGATACTTTAATCGTACAGAACCCTCCCCGGTCGTCCAAGACTTCCAACAGCGCAGATGGTCGCTGAAGTGACCACATCAATTCCAAGCTAACCTTATCCTACGTTGTGAGTTAAGGTTGATCATAAGGCAGTCCGGGATGGTCCGAGCAGTGCGATGACGTACAGGAAAAAAATAACACTTGCACAAATTGAACAAAAGTAAACAGAGCTTTAATATCAGTCCTTCGCACAATAATTGGTTTATGCCAGAGTTCGCATGCAATTAATTATCAGCCCAACCCGCGTCTAAATCGGAAGTGATATTATTTTTGACCTGGCAAAATCTGGTTTGCTGTTCTTGGTAAGGTTCGGCAAAAGGGTGAAGTCGGAAGCTTTCGTCGGCAGATAATCACGTGGGCCTCTCTCCTGTCTCTGGTCTCGTCTCCGTCTCTTCTGCCTCTCTTCTCTCTTTTACTCACTAATTCGCCTTGCGCATTCGTATTTATGGACATTCGTCCAAACTGGTATGGGGGCTATGGAGAGGTGGGCGCATTTCTGCGAATCCCCTCCGGCTTACGTCATAACTTTGGGGAATTCCCTCTCTCCAACCCCTCTTTTATTATCCTCTCTCATCGACCCCTTTAGTGAGCGTGGATATAGTTCCTCCAACCTCCTTGATGTCTTATCTGCGCCTGTTACCTACATCATGTTCTGTCCAGGAAAATTCAGTTCCAAATTCTTTGTTTACGAAAAATGAAATTTTTCCTTTACAGCTTTCATTTGCTGATGTGTGTCAATCAACATAGCCCTCTAAGTCTGGTTCACTTTTGCATTGTTCAAACTGCTCGACATACAATTCAAGTCGTTTTTGCGTGAATTAAATCCTCGAGGGTTTTTGGTATTAACCATTCACGTTTCAATGTCTCTCAATACCTAACACTTTCTTATGTTTGAACAAAACTTTCTTCCGTTTTACCGCGGTAACGACAAATATTATCACAGTGCCATTACAAAATACTGAATATTTTTATGAAATAAATTTACAAAAATAACTTTTTCGATCATATAACTCATCAATTTCGGCTAATTCTTCCGCGTGAAGAAAGCCATCACCACGACGTTCAAGCCTCCAAATGTTATTCATTTTACTTACCGTACATTTTACCAAGATTGTTTTACATGAAAATGCAATGCTAGTCGCTGTCCGCCAGAAAAAGCAATCAGAGTAACGATATTTAAATATGGAAGAGAAAATGGGCATTAAAATGTCACAATGAAAAAATAAAAAATTCGGAAAATGTTATATTTTGTGCGTTTATAAAATCCCGAGGTTAGAACAGGAAAATTAAATCAATATTAAATATTACAATATATTTATACAAATATACTGATTAGTTTGTATATTTGTTGTACGATCTGATGAGGAGTTTATGTAATTTTTCATTTATTTATTTTGAATTTAAAACTTAATATGTTGCCAAACCACAACGGATATATATCTAGCTAGTTAGTAACTTTCTGTTAAGGCATCTCACCTGTTATCCAAGTAAAGACGGTCTGTCTAATCTGAAAATAATCATTCAAACTTATGATTAACATCTGAGCCTGTATTGTATTATCTAGTACAGGAAGGAATGAATAATTTGCCCAAGAAGAAAAGTTCAAAATTTACAAACAATACATATTTACACAAGGCTGACGTGTACTTCCATGGAAGCTACAGCATGTGCACAGGTGACACAATAACAATGTTGAATAGAACATTGTTCGACTAAAAATACTATTCCATATAATCATTATCACTGGCGATGCATTATCAAGGCGCTTCTTTTGTAGGACCACATAGAACGTACTTTACCACACACACACTGATGTCGCATTGCCAACGATGACTGAGCTAATACCCACTGTTTCTTTTCGGTAAATATTCAATAAGCCTCAATTAATGCTAATAGGTGAAAATTATTCCACATGTTTTGTGCAATAAGTTAAATCTAATGGCTTACTAGAGAAAGTTTTAACCTCTAGAATCATAGCCGTAACATCTGCATCTGACGTTGGGGGCACAGATTATAAAACTGGAGACATTTCTTTCGGAGCAACTCATCTTGTGGGTGTTTGTGTGTGTATGTGTGTGTATTTCTATATGTGTGTGTGTGTGTGTGTAGTTATTTACACACACACGCATAAATATTGTATATTTGAGCAGCAATCCTTCTTTTATAAATACTTCATTGAATATGACGAACAAAGAATCTTTTCTAAGGAAATTGAAAGAGGCAACATATATTTGTCTCTCTGTCTATATATATTTATATATAATGTCCGACGCATAAGTGGGGCTGCCACGAAATTCAACACTAGATTTCTTTGCTTAGAAAAGTGGGAGTCGTGTATTTTGGAACCACTTGCTTTTTTTATGCATTTTACTCTGTAATGGACTGGTTCAGAGGATATAAAATTAATAATTTTTTCTTTGATTGTTCTGAGTTAGAAATTTCTTTTTATTTATGCATGAAACCTGAAGATGATTGAATAATGTATCAACCAAAATCTTGGTGATGGAAATAACATAAATATAAAGACATTTGAGCATCTGAATAAAGATGGATATATTATTCGGGTATTTTTCTTTTTAATGAAAACTTCTGGTGTACATGCGACAATAGAATTAATTGTATACAACTCCTGGCAAAAATTATGGAATTAGCAAACATAGGGTAGTGATTCTCAACCGTCGTGTCGCGGAACACTAGCGTGCCGCGCGATCCTCTTAAGTGTGGCGCGTAATATTGTCACGGCATGCATACATATATATATATATATATATATATATATATATATATATATATATATATATATATATGTGTGTGTGTGTGTGTATGTGTGTGTGTAAGTGTAAGCAGTTATGGTACAGCGTTAGTATTTGAATGAGTAATAAATTAATTATCACTCATCAGCTAAAATGTCCTTATCAGTTTTACTGCAATGTTCTACTTCTTATTTATGTGATTTAGGCTTCTCAATCCTAAATAACATCGAAATAAGAAGCGAGAAAGACTACGGTCAACTGAAGAAGAGATGATGATATACTTATTGAGAAATCGCGAAAAACACCAGGCGTAGGTTTCACACTAAATAAGCTGTACAAATAGTTGAATAGAAAAATTGAAATAAAGTAAGTTCATTTTTTTAAAAATCTATAGTCTTATTTCATTTAAATGTATATGCTTTAAAAATTTTGTTAAGTGTGCCGTGATATTTTCACTTTCTTCGCGGTGTGTTGAAAAGGTTGAGAAACAATGACTCAGAGAATGTTCAATTACGTTTTTGATTTAGCAGTAAATAAATTAATCACAGATAAAACGCTAAAATATACCACTGATGTAAATATCTTTTTTAGTTTCCTTAATGTGTACTTTATTAATGTTCAGCTATTAAATAGAATTTTTTGTGTAATTAGTTTATTTGCTGCTAAAAGATTGCTCAGTGAACATCCCTAAGTGTGCTAATTTGATAATTTTTAGTAGAAGTTGTAGATAAAAAGTTTAGGTTATTCATGAAAAAATGTAACCAATGCAATTTCGAAATTAGTTCAAATACCGTCTCTTTTTACTGTAAGGGTAAAACTAGTTTATACATAACGCACACTTGTAGGTAGGCAGCCTATGTGTTTACTTTTTCCAAAGTTTTTGTCAATGTTGCCAATTAAACAGGTCAGTAAAATTAAATGGTTGCTTCATTCCAAGAGAAAAGTCTGTGAATTCTTTACCATTCTTTCTGATCTTGGGAGCTTTCTACCAAGTATTGGAAAAAACTTTCAAAGTGATTTTTTTCAATAAATACGATATATCCAGGCTGAATTGTCCCCAGACGCTTTAAAAACAACACTCCAATTCACAGTAAGTTGAGTCTGAAACAAATTTATAACCATTTGGGAAATTCCTGTTCAAAAAGATTCAGATACATACCAAAATATTGGAAATATATACGTTTGATGCCGCTACACCAAATGTCAATAGAAAGATCAGGTTTTTATTCTCTGTAGTATTTATTTAATCGATATCGGGTTAGAAAAAAGAACTTAGAAGAATAAATATTATCAATTTTCATTTTCATGCTTTTCTCGTTTTATTTCTTACTTCATTTTAGCTTTTATCATTTTCTTATTTATTTCCTCACTTTCTTACTTATCCATTTCTTTTAATATTTCCCTCTTTCCTTTTCATATATTTTCATTTATCTACAATTTATCCTTCAAAAGTTTTATCCATATTCCCCCCTTTTACCGAGTCATTCATCTTTCTATTCATCCTTCAATTTTCTTTTTAGCTTTCTAACGCATTTTTCTTTTTCTTTCTTTCTTTCTTTCTTTCTTTCTTTCTTTCTTTCTTTCTTTCTTTCTTTCTTTCTTTCTTTCTGTGAGAACTTCCTCCTATTTCTTTCATTTGTCATCTCTTTCCATCTTTACTATTTACTCATTTTTACACTCTTCTTTCTTTATCTCACTTTCATTCTAACTTTCAATCCATTTTTCTTAGCTCACTACATTTTTAATTTCTTTTCGTTTTTCTTGCTGTTGGTCCCTCTTTTTCCTTTTCCATCACACTATCTTCTTTGTGGTATACTTTATTTTTTTATAATTAAAATTCTTTTATATTGGCCAGTTCATTATTCCATCCTTTGCTTTTTATCTGACATGTATTCATTTTTGACCACAGTTTCTCAAATTCTATCTTCTCCATATACGGGCAGGTTTTCATTGTTCACTAGGCCATGATTCCTAACATCGACTTCTTCAGAGGTTTTCAATTCAGAGGTTGATCGAATATGGCAAATAAAAAATAATACGAAGAAAGAAAGAAATGAGACGATGTAGCAAATATATTTAGAAAAGAAAAGTCTAGAAATAAGAAAGAAAAGCAATTGCAATATATCTACGAATATTTGAAAAAGAATACATAGAGACATGGATTAATAGAAATAATTATCTGAAACCAAAACAAGAAAATAATGAAATGGAATAAATATAAAGAAACATTGTAAGAATATCTACACGGGAAAATGAAAAATATTTTAGAATAATGATTCAAATGAAAATAGAAACAAGAAAATTGAAAAAGAAAGAGATATGGTAAATTTTGTTAAATTTTTGACTCAGCATGTATAAAGAAAACGTGATTTTATTACCTGCTTCTATGTGACATGTTCCTTCAACATCTGGGTTCTAAAGGATCTCCACGACTTCTTATCCTTTGTACCTCTTAGTAATTTTCTTTATAATTCCTCCCAGTCCTTGTTCTGTTATCCATTTATACAAGTACGTTTCACCATGTACAAGACCCAGAAGCCACTCGTTATGTTGTAGTTTATATGGATAGGAGAAGATAACGGTTGACTCTAGAATTGAACAGGTTAAGATTGTAATGATTGCGGAAACATCCTCTTGGGAATCTGTTCCATGGGGAAGTAGTTCGCATGAAGAATCTGTTTGAGTGTAACTTACTACTCGCCGATGGAATACGGAGGTAATGTAGGTGGTTAAGCTACTATGTATAGTGGATCCTATCAGTGAAGGTCAGACCTGATGGAACCAAGAAAAGCAGTTCGTCTGAGCACTTTCCATGGTAGTAGCGATAGAGCAGTGAGAAAATCGTCACATCCCGCCTGTGAGAGAGAGGTCCGAGGGTGGAGAATAATTCTTTTCTAGCACGGAATCGAAAACGCTTTTGAAGACTGGAAAGTGAGGTTTGGACCGCTCCCACCCGAATTTGGCAATTGTACTCCATTTTCGGCATGTTCTGGCTCTTATAAAGGTAGAGGATATCATGAGGAGTCAGGTACTTACTGCAGCGGTACAGGAAGCCTATCATGTTACCTGCATCGTTAGCATATATAGGCGCCCCTCCAGAGAACATCCCTTCATCGTGACTGGCGGTAATTCGGGGTCTGATCGGCGGTGTCGGAATGTAGCCAGTTTGGTTTTAGAGGTATTGAATATAACCATCCAGTCTTTTCCCCTCTAGGAAGTAATGATAGATCGGAAGAGAGGTCAGTTGCTAATCTCTGATCATCAAGAGTTTTAGAGGTGCGCCCGTATATCGTCGTATCATCGGCATAGACGTTTACAAAAGATCGGAGTATATTCTTAGGTAGATCCTTTATGCAAATCAGAAAGAACGGTGGTCTGAGAAGTGACCCCTGGGCGACACCTGCGTTGACCGCCAGGGCCGTCCTCAGTCCCTTTTGCATTCAGTTTGTCTCGTGAGCGTCAAATTCTCCATGCCTTCTTTCCTCATTATGTATTCGAGAAATTTTAATTCTCTCTTTCTGATTCTAAGCGTCTTTTTGTTTCCATTTCCATTAAATCTTCTTCGTTACTCACATGTTCAATTCACAGTGTTCTTGCACCCTTCTGTATAATCTCATTTCTGTTGCCTCGAGTCTCTTCTTCGTCTGTGAGGAGATTTTTCAGCAGTCACTGCCATATAGGAGGACGGATATCACACAGCAAGTCAGTACAATTTCCCTCCTTTCTAATGACATTTGTTGCATTCTTAATACTTTGCTTAGATTTTGAAAGGCAACATTCGCTATTTTAATGCTTCTTCGGATTTAGATTTAGGTGTCACATTTTTCATCCCCTGTTAAAACACTTCTCAGATATTTAAATTTTTGTACTTGCTTGATTTTGGGATCTCTAATTCGAAGTTCGCATTTAGAGCTGTTCTCTTGCATTACACCAGCTAGTCTATTTGTAGGCATGCTTGAGAATAATGGAACTGTTATACCAACCACAGATAGAAAAGTGACTTGTCTGCCAAGAAGATACCTCACCCGTCTTCCAAAGTTTTAAGTAAATACTCTCATCATAAGTGCAGTAACCGATACTGTGGTATTAATAATGGCGCTTTCGTTTGTTGAATGTTATGAAACGATTAGATGCTTTCCATTGCGTTGACTGAAGCTTTGAGATGCACCAAGTATTAATTAGAATATTATTTGATACAATTTGCTCCTCTGTTGGGTTGTTACAATACATGTCAGTTGTCAGTTTTTCCATTCTTTCATGATTTGTGAGCATCACCATTTTGTTTGTGAGGAATACATATATTCTTTGCATAATCTTGCTTTCGTTATGTGAGTAATACAGACGATACATGCCCCATCGAAGCCATATATGTTCGCAATCAGTTCGTTTTTAAAACATTTAAAACCCTGTTTATGTTCCATTGTTTCAAAACTACATCACTACAGATACACTAACTCGTAAAGTATACATCATCCAGTTGAATCCATTTTCACAATGTGAGAAGGGTACTGCTGTCTCTATGTTTTGACGCTTTAAGATGAATTCATTGAAATATGAAAATGTAGCTAAACGCTAAAAGTTGCGTAAAAGGAGAAATATCATAATTTGGATAGGACAAATCTACAACGCACTGCAAAGACAATATTGAATAAAAAAAAGTGTATAAATATGAGAGAGAAAGATGAAAAGGAAACAAAAATTATTATTTGCAAATATGTATATTATAAAATTTTAAATAACATTTTCTGTATTTATATCTAGATTTTCTTCGAAGTGATGTATCAGTAACATTTATTATTTATATTTTTATTTAAAATATTATAGCTCCATTTACACCAAATAAACGAGTCAGATTCTAATATACAAATAACAATCAATAAGCCTACAGTTTGTTCTGCAATGCTTACAGCCTAGTGTTCAATTTATATGATTAAGATTCATCACTGAATTAAATATACTTAAAATGAAGGAGATTCTGCTAAAAATAAATCTTTTCTGTGTAAAATAAATATTTGTTGTGCAAAATGAATCTTTTCAGCCTTAACGACATACAATATATATTTAGTTTTTCTGGCTAGAGAAACTTCATAATATCTCACGATTTTCGGCACCATCAACTCAAATCCACAGCATTATAAATCATCACTGATAGCACGACAATGTTCAATAACAACAACGGTTTTAAATTGAACGAGAGTGATTTTATAGAAACGCAGTGTTTTCTACTAAAACTGGCGTAACGAAAGAATAATTTGAATATTTATGCGTAGGCGTACGGAGGAATAGAGTAGATTATGCCTGCATATC
Source organism: Acanthosepion esculentum (assembly GCA_964036315.1). Classification (NCBI taxonomy): domain Eukaryota; kingdom Metazoa; phylum Mollusca; class Cephalopoda; order Sepiida; family Sepiidae; genus Acanthosepion; species Acanthosepion esculentum. The sequence continues at coordinate 108,329,437 of OZ038486.1, forward strand.
ATAAACTAAACGAAAGCTTTTATCTGTATACGTTGATTAAGTATTTTATATTGACTAATGCAGTATTTGCCAAATCGAGAGGAAATGATGCTGATGTTTATTACGATTAGCTTAATGCTGTCGCTGAAGACATACATTTTAGGGATGTGATGATTGTAATTATTCTTGACTTCCAGAAAATTCCCTCAGGGAAATGGAAATCTAAACAACTTAGGACGCCGTAAATTATAACTGTTGTTAAAAGTATGTAATCAGAATTTCTTTAATGTTCAGAAGCGAATTGATTAGTTTTAGATCAAGTCAACTCAGAGAACATTATTCAGAAGTTTTGTCTATCTTCTGTCTAACTTATCATTATGGAAATTTGATTAAAGTGAAGTTTTATATTGAATATATATAAAGATAGAGATTTATAAAAATACATTTCGTTTTCTTTGGTAAAGTTTTGTTCAGATATAAATAAATGAACCATCTGTTTTTTTGTATGTTCTTTCACAAATAGTCGTAAATATTTCGTTAATCTGCATTTAATGCGATTATACAACACAAAGAATATGGTTGGGTCTAAGAGCTGATTGATTACACATTCTCAAAATAAATGGCCGTCGTTATCTGTAAAATCTAGTGCTCAACTATGTCTTGTTTTTGCTCATTACATTTTGTAAGTAGTTCTTGTTTAAAGTGAAATGATGATCTCTAGAAATAGATTTTCCTTTTTTATGACACAAACTTCGACCATACAAATTTACCTGGAGTAGTTAATTTTCGTGATCGAATAGAGAAATACTTTATTTCAATGTATATATATATATATTTATTTATATTAGACACTAAATGTAAGTGCACAAGTTCAAGTCATTGCGAAGTAATGCCATTAAATATCAGACAAATTCTTAAACAGGTATTCACTGATGAGTCTTTTGAACATACTATTAAAATTATAACATCAACTAATATAATTTGTGTGCGATCAGATTAGAGAATGCAGTGTATTATTATTATATATATCAGTCTATATCAGTCTATAAGATATTGTAACTAATTACATTATTTACATTGGTTGTCCTCATCTTTATTACCATATTCATGACGAGAGAGAGAGAGAGAGAGAGAAAGAGAGAGAGAGAGTAATTGCCACGGGTGAGTGGGTAATAGTCACAGACAGAGAGAGAAATTCACTATAACAACTTAACCTCCCTGGATTTAGTGAGTTTTAATTCAGAAGTGTCGGCGTAGGTTCATCATAATATTTTTTCGAAGATGGATCTTTGGCCAACAGGATTCAGTTAAATCTTCGTTTAAATAGGATCGCAAAGGAACGCAATCTTATCCCTCTATAATGAAAAGATTCCATGAATAGTTTAAAAGATAATTAAAAAGATTGGATTTTAATGTGTTTAAATGTTAAAGTGCATTTTAACCCATCAGGGTTTTAAGAATTAACTATTTACTGTGTTTTTTGTTGCTTTTTTAGAGCCAAAAATATCAGTTACAACGCGATAACATTAATGTCGTGATACTATGCGATAATCGGCACCAAGTGTACAATCAGCCTGTTTAACAGTTAAAAATTGCAACATCCTTAAGGGTGAGACCAGTTTTGAAGTATTCAGCCATCTTATGACGGAGTAACATTCATACTAATGTATTATCTGCCGTTATCTTAGAAAGTCATGTATATTTCGATAAGCTGTGGTGTTCTGAAAGAGCCCAGTGCAAGCAGGTTTCCTGCCAAGGAAGCGTATACGTATTTTATTGATCAATTAGTACTGTTTGAAAAAGGTCAGATAATATGCTTTGATCTGAATATATGGTAATTTCAGAGAATTGCTTCCCAGTATTGGATGAGATGCATCGTCGTGCTGCTCTGTTGGTAGCAGTGGTAAGGTGCCCGTTCCTGCACCAATAGGTAAGGTTATGCGCGGTCAACTATGACTGCAGTTCACCTAGATCAAACTGTGGCAGAAAACACAGCACCCATTTCACAGCTCAGGGTAACTGCGGCTGTCGTATTTTCAAAACAGATGGTTGTGAAAGACTTCAACTTGAACGACAACACCGTCATACACGTTTCTATTGGTGCCTCGTGAGGAAATCAAATAACACCCAGTAGTTTTCAGTGATGACAGCTACTGCTGTCTTCATGCAGATGATGGTTGTTTGCACGTTCAACGTTGACCTGTGAAGCGGAATCTTTCAGAATTTGCCATTCACCTATCACAGTGCGAGATGTCATGATTTTCAAATCTCACTTGATTTGGAGTTTGTAGGGAAAGATTAATAAGACTATCTACGTCCAGAACCCGTTCTGATACCATTTCTATAACATGAATGCTATGCGCTGTCCAAGCACGCTAATTCCTACTATTATGGTGTTGGCTTAACTCAATGCTAGAATTTACATCGTGATGCTACACACAGTGATCGGGTACTGGGTCGAGAAGGTGGTCATATATTTGCTAACATATATTTCTGTATTCAGAAATATCCAAAGAGCAATGCTAGGAATAACTGCAAGATATTAGGATTCTAACATGTATTCGAGAAAAAATAAGGCATATTATGGATGAATTAAGGGACAAAAAGGAAAAAAGAACTAGAAGAAAGCAAAAAAAAAATCTGACAAAAAATCGGTTTACAAGAAACCGGACAAAGATGAAGATGTGAGATAGTGGGAATTCTGGTGAGACTTCATAGAATACGCAGAGCAATGATGGCCATGGAGATGCGTGAAACAATGGTCTCCCTATAGCTGCTGATGTTGGGGTCATGTCGTGTTTAAATGTCGTCCTATATATGTGTATTATATTTATTAGGTTTACATGAAGTAAAGGGATAGACGCAATATTTAGCATTCAACATTAAAAATCATATTAGGCATAGGTAAAGTTATAAAATGATATTGTCTTGCAATAATATTCTATAGTTGGCTTGAGTAAATAATTAAATTGAAACATTCAATACGTTTAGCGATAATTTCTAGTATTTTTGAAATGATGTTCAGTAATAATAAATCTATATATTTCGATCAGTTCCTTGAAGATTCAGACGAACGTCAATTTAACGGACGTAGACGTTTAATAAATTTTATGAATTGAATTTTATATTAACAAAATCGTCTTTTATTATAAACTACTTTTAAATACATCATACTTCTTATTTTAACGTATGCTAATGTAAATACATTTACACATGTAAAGATATTCTCAAAGGAATATTATAGGTGGTAGTCGGAGATTTTCACTGAAAAAAAATTAATTTACTAATTTGGTTGTCCAAAGGGATATACAATCAAAAAATATCAAAATAAGCTGGAAACAGCCAAAAGATTTTTTAATTTTAAATCTAGTCGAAATACATGAACTGATTTTTATTCTTCAGGTAATATTTTAAAAAAATTAATATAATCATTTATAAAATTAATTTTCGGTCCACTGGCATTTTACTAGGTTTTCACAAGAAAGTAATATTCATAATGAAAATGTTTCAGTTCTTTTTTTACAAGAAAACCTTTTAATAAATAAGTTCAGTTGTTGAATCAATAACAGTGCAAGTTCTATTCATAAGGTGAATTTTCGTAGATGTTAAAATGCTGGTTTTCATATTTATTTGTATTGATTTTTCATGATAATCTTTTAAAAGTCGTTGTGTATAACTCAGTTTGAACTAATTTCCTGACCTTTGTTGTATTTCTGTTATCAAAACACATTTGTAGCGTATCCACCAGCCTTCTTTCTGTGATTTTAGGAAACTGCCATCCCCTTCCCTTGATGGGATGTACAAGTAGCGTAATGGTTATCGGTGCAGAAAGTAGAGTCAGTGAATCGAATTCATCTACCGGTCGAGATATGATCCATTTATTTTCGAGCAGTTATAGGCTAAATAAAAGAAAAAAGTAGGCTTTTGATTCTTGGATATCAGCTAGGAATATTTTGAATTAAGAGTAACTAGGCGGTTGATTTGATTGCATAATCGAATAGCAACCTTTTAACAATCAACTTTAGACTCCTTGTAATGGATAAATCTGTATTCGGAGAAGCATCTACAATTCTATATAATGGACTACGGAATTCTGCGTCTATTTTACCCTTGTAATATTCACAATGAAATTCACCGCCAGTTCTCATTTCTTGTGTCATGCTTTTGATAATTGCAACACATTTTCAAACACCACTGACTAGTATCTGCGAGGGGAATAGTTGTCAGGTTTACACATTTGCTGAAATCAATATTTTAATGACAAATCATCATACATTTTGTAAAGTTTAAATAAACTTGTAAAAACGATGTGTGTTTAATTGCGGTATAAATATGTGGAATATCATATACATTTCATGGTTCTAAGTAAATTAATTAATTCTACGGTGAGGCACACATATATATGCATGCAATGATATTATATATATATATATATATATATATATATATATATATATATATATATTTTGAACGATAAAAATTATTAAAAAAATTAATTAAAATTTTCAGACATACTGGGTTGTAGATTAATATTCTTATGTTTTTATTATTATTATTTCATTTAGATTCCTCGACTAGTTTCGGCCAACATGGCCATCATCGGGAGAGAAAAAATGTTTCTGATTGCTGGTGACAGTAAACTACAGAAATGAATATATATATATATATGTATATTATGTTTAACGTTCTTTTTATAGATACAAGTATTTAAGCAAATGCTCTGTTTTATAATAAACAGTATTAAATAACATTTACCGGCCTGAATGTCCGAGAAATTTTCACAGAAAATTTTCGCTCTCCGACAGGAATCGAACCTGTATCCTATACGGAACCATCATTTCGCGTGATGTGCCTTAACCTTTCGGCCACAGATGAGCGTCTGGTTAGCAAGGTCGATTTTACTATCTTTAAACTTAAATCTTCCATGAATCTCATCTATTCATATCTGCTCTATTCATATATTCATATATATGTATATATAATATTACATATATATGTATATATATAATATTACGCACACACACACACACACACACACACACACACACACACACACACACACACACATACATATATATATATATATATATATATTATATACTTGTATGTATGTGGATATCTGTCAATAGTGATAGAAAAAGAAACAATAAATAAAAGAATGAAAGGCTATATTAAATGCCGATAAAAGCATAAAAAGCTTAGAAGAAAACATGAACAATAGGGTGAAAGGTAAAATGCAAGCGCAAAAATGACAGAAAAACAGTTTCAAGTCGCATGTTTTAACACATATAAGAAACAATGAAGACATAATAAAAACAAAATAGAATTTGACTTAATGAAAATGGCAACTTAATTTATTTTGCGTCAGTCTCTCTAATAGAAACTGACAACGACTTCATCGAGTTTTCGTATCACGCGAACAGAATATTAAACTCAGCCAAAACAAATCCTTGTGAGAACATCAAAGAGCAAAATCAACTCATTTATTTGACTTACAAGTACTTTTTCTACGTTTTTCGAAAACTCTAAATATTAATGTGAAAAAAGGAAATGTATCGTTATCATTAAGTTACATCTTTCTGATACGTAATTGTGCTGATGTCCCGCATGTCCGTTTATTCTATATATAATATATATATATATACATTTGTGTATATAAATTTATACGGATACGTGAGTTCGGTGTTAGAGTCTTGCTTTCCTAGGTCTGTTGGCTCTGTTCACTTTTTGATTTTAACATATGTAGAGAATGGAACAATTGAAGGGAATTATTACTTTTATTGATAAGGTTGTCAATTACATATATGGTCATTTTTCGTAATGAATATGTTAAATATTATGAACTTCCAGAATTAGAAGTAAATTTCTCCTTGCATACTTAAACGGTTGCATGGTAAACTTCTATGAGTTTAAGACACTCAGATATCTTAATTTATGTAGGGTCAATTTTTCACTAAGCTCATTGATTTAATAATAGTTGCTAACGGATATATAGATTTCAGCAATATTAGATTATTTTTCTACAGGACGCAGAGGATGCTGACACGCTTCCAAATATTTGACCAAATACCCAAACTACCAAATGACCAAACATATTCTTTAAGTGCTTCTTGTTCGAGAATTCTTCAACCACCCCCACCATTGTACGTATGTTAATGATAGTAACAGTAATGAGAACGAAAAATAGAATCGACGAACTGAGTAGAATATTCGGTGGAGGCCACTTAAATTTTGTTTGCGCCTTCAGGAAAAGCATCTAGATTGTTCCCTTCACTCTGTCTCATCACCAGTTATTGTGACAAAATCTATCATTACACATATGCCACGATAGGTGATTAGTGAATGTTTAAACAAACTACTGCTTAGATAACTGTTATCTGCCATACAAGTAGATAACTACGTTATCTCCCATACATAGTAGTACAGATGCAGTTGTTCCCATTGTATATATATATGGAGGCACGGTGGAGTAATGGATAGCCGAGTTCGAATTCCAGTCGAATCCATTACATTCACTTATGTGCTAATACCCTTGGGAAAGGTATTAATCGTTTTCTTCTCCCTCCAGTTATGGGTAAATAGCAGAACAGACTGGGTTGTATAGCCTGGATGGCAACTGGTCTAGTAGAAGGACAACTCTGAATTCCAAACTTGCCGAGGGTCGTTTGGGAACATTGTGGCACATAGTTCACCAAGTCTCTGTATTCCGCCCTTCAAAAAGTATGGTTGGTTCTGCACAAATCCTTCATAATAATCCAATAATTCATAGTCATATCATATGTGCTGGTGTCTGGGCTGTCGGTTTCTAGGAACTGACCTGCTTGACAATCACACGTCGAATACGACGGGAGAGTTCACCATATATATATATATATATATATATATATATATATATATATATATATATATATATATATAAGTGAACATTGAACACAGAGGCGACAGGCTGTTTCATGCTAGACAGAATCGTCAGGCCGCGAGTGTTGGATTTTCTCGACTATTTATATATATGGGTCAGTGTTGTATTATGAGTAATCTATTCTGGCGGTTATTTTGGCGGGAGTGGCGTGTTTATTTATTTATTTGGGTTAATTTATATTGTTTTTTATTTTTATTTTCGGTTTTCGATGTTTTATTACCGCAGTAAAAAATTGCTTAGATCGCTTATTTAATAGTTTGTTTTGGTCTGTGAAGATAATTAAAGCTATTTATTCGTCCAGTTATTGGAATGATTGCCGTAGTCTATTCTGTTATTAAGGCAGGGGACAATTTTAATTTGTTTATTATTTTATTTATTTATTTATTTATTTCGATTTATTATTTGTTTCTGCTTATTTATGTTTGCTTTTATTAGTTCCAACGGTTATTTTAGGGGGAGTGATATTTTAATTTGTTCATTTATTTATTTGGATTAATTTTTACTTGTTTTTCCTTATTTATTTACTTATTTTTTAATTTTGTATATTTTTATTTACTTTATTCGGTTTTCGAGTAACGTAGTAATTTTTAAAATTTTTTTATTGTTATTATATCAGTTGTAGCTATTTTTTGTCCGGTTTTTGAATTGATTGTTGTAGTCTATTCTAACGGTTATTTTGGCGGGATTATTTTGTTAATTTGTTTATTATTTACTTTATTTACGTATTTGGGTTGATTGTTTTTATGTATTTATTTTTTATTTATTCTATTTCATTTATTCTAACGGGAGTGGTTTGTTAGTTTCTTTATTATTTGTTTGGGTTAATTTATTTTACTTGTTTTTTATATTATTAATTTTTTTTATTTATTCTTTTCAGTTTTCGAACTTTTAAGTAACGTAGTAAACACTTGTTTTCAT
>OZ038486.1:108342252-108484752 GCA_964036315.1 Acanthosepion esculentum
ATCAATCTTGTTGGAAATCCTCCTCTGTATTGCTTGTTTTTAAGAACTATGGAGAACTCTGATCCCTCTATCACCCTATTAGACTCCTATACTTTTCGGCAAAGTATTCGAGGCTTTAATCGATGCTGAAGTAGTTAAGCATCTTACCTCTCATGACCTACTCTCTAACAAACCCGGTCTACCGCTGACGTGCTGACTGCTATCACTGAATATGTTCATCAAGCACTTGATAATAACGGAGAAGATCGGGCTGTAGCTCTAGACTTCTCAAAGGCGTTTGACATGGTTTGGCATGCTGGTCTTCTACGTAAGCTTCAGGGCTATTGTATCACAGGAGGATTGTTTGATTTAATCCAATCACTCCTATCAAATCCTGAAATGATGGTCGTTCTTAAGGGGATCGCTTCAAGATCCTTTCACACGAATGCGGGTGTCCCCTAAGCCTCTATCCTGGATCCTACGCTGTCTCTGATTTTCAATAATATTCCAGATGTCACCAGTTCCCAAGTAGGCATTTATGCAGATGAAACTACTATTTACTCCTATCTCAATAGCAAATCCGCCAGAGCTGACAATGTTAACCAGGCCGCTGCTCTTGAAAAGGACAATTAATGGTTAACTTGGACAGGAAATGGATTGTAAATTTTAATGCCACCAAATCTTAACTGCTGGCATTTAACCACTATAGAGAAACTTCCGTCATAAGTAGGGCTGATACTTGACTCATGGAGAGCGTCTAATTGCACCTTCTTAGCTTCCTGTTTTCAAATGACTTGAAGTGGACAACTACATTGAATTAGTAGCTACATCTACTGCAAAGAAATCCAGTTCATTGTGTCGTGTCTGAATATTTTTTCTCGTCAGAATCCTACAAATATTTTCATGGCAACTGCTCTGAAGAGCGCTTTCCCTAGTGGTTTGACTACATGAATTTAAGCGTGCTACTAGATTGGCTTTTAGGTCCCACCATTTTACTGTTAAAATAGTTAAATGTAGCCGAAACTTCTATTCCAAGTGTTTCTTTTCTCACACTTCACGAGAGTAGAAATCCCTTGTGTTTACTTGCTTGCCTGAAAAGTACAATATTAAAAAATTTAAATGCAACGTCAAATGCCACAACCACAAAATTTCCTCGCAGAATCTGGCGCGTTATCTGAGACCAAAGATTTAAGCATCCCATTCCTTAAAGCTATTGTTCTTAATGTTTGTTTTACATTGGTAGTTATTCTGTCAGCAACATTAATTACTTTCGGCCATCTTGAAAATGAGTCAACTAAATTCAAAAATACCTTCATGCCTTTAATATGGGCATAATCCATGTTAAACTGAGCCCCTGCTTCTTTTTTCTTTACGTCATTAGTGGATTTTGTTTTTTTTATTTCGGCACATTTTGGGTAACTTTTTACACAGTTTTCTACATTCCGAGAATATCCTGGCTGCCACGCTTGTAATTTTAATCTCATTTGTGTCACTGTTATACCACAACGTACATCATTGTGCACACCTTTTAATACTTCTTTTCTTAAACTTTCCATATTATACCTTTCTCTACAGCTAACTTATGTCTTGATTCTTTATAGGGTCTTTCTGCCACTGAACAACTGCTGCATGTGCTTGTTTTTCTTCCGTCTGAAATTCTACTTAACACTAGATTTTGTATGGTTTACATTTTGAGAAGATTTAGGGCTGACACGTCCGTTTCAACCCGGTGCAGTATTTTATCTTTGAATTTTTAGACGTTTCTAATTTTTTAGTCGAAATTTATTCTAGATACCGCATCCACGTATGGAATACTGTTCTCCTTTACGCATTTGATGTCAAAATCAAAGGCCATAAATTTTATAGCCCACCTTAAAATTCTAGATGTGACTTTTGGACATTCCTTTCTGGGGTTAAATATAAACTCTAAAGGTTTGTGATCTGACTTTAACAAAGATATTCGCCCTAACAAAAAATGTTGAGTTCTTTCTGTGCACGATACTAACACTTCTTTCTTAATATCTGAGTAGTTAGCTTTAACTAATGTTTTCTCAGCAGCTACATTATTAGATAACCTTCTTGAAATAAAATTGCGGCTACAGCATGTTCACTTGCAGTCGTAATCCATGTCACTTCGATTTTGGATCAAAGATTTTTGCAGTCTTAACTCCGTATCTATGCTGACGTCACAACTATTTATTACTGTTGTAATAGTAAGTCTGATCGGTTTCAAACTGAAAACTGATCTGGAAAATGACCTACAATATGTTGTTAGCTGAGGAAAAGAACGGCTTGATATTTTAACGCTTCCAAAACGAAACATCTCTCTTTCAATCGCCTGAGATAATTCTTTTTGCCTTTATCAGAATAGCTGATACTAATCTCCAGGATGTGACCCATTGCACCTTCTCGGGCTAACGTTTTTCTGTTGAAATGATATAGAAATATTATACTGAATCAATTGCTAGTTCTGCTGCTAGGAAAGTTGGTTCACTGTGCCGTGCTAGACAATTTTTCTCGCCAGAATATCTCTTACACATTTATAAATATGCATTGAATTTTGTTGTCACCGCTTGTCTGGTGCTTCTGCTATGTATTTAGAAATTCTTGATGAAATCCAAAGAAGAATCTGCAAAGTTATTGATCCTGATCTCTCAGTCACTTTCCAAACAAGGTAACGTGTCTTTTCTATAAATATTTTCATAGTAATTGTTCTGATGAACTTTCCTCTGTGAGACCTAGACTTTATGGATTTAAGCGCCGTACTTGATTGGCGGCAAGGCCTCATAATTTTACAGCGGAAATGGTTATATGTCCTCATAACTTCTGACAGTTTCAGCTCTCGCATTTCTCGCTTTTGGAACTTTCTTCCTGCGTCTTGGTTTTCAGTTAAAATTGGTTTTCAAAAATGGACATTCATTGTCAATCATTAACTTTTGTCTTCTTTCCTGTTTTTTATTGTTTTCTCCCCAGAATAATTTCTCTCTCATATTCTCCCACATTCAGCAACCGCTTTCTTGTCAATGGCTTTACTGTGTTCCTCTTCGAGTGCAACGTTTACAAATATAGGAAGACGCGCTGGGAAATCTACGTGAGCCACCTCCTCACATTTGATCAAATTTCATAAAGTTTGTTTTTGGTTTCATAAGCAATTTTGTTCATATTGATAACTTTTAAATTCTCGTTTGTATGAATTTCTCTCTGTGAACACACACACACACACACACACACACACGCACACACACACACACACACACACACACACACATATATATATATATAACTGGTTTTCCTTGTAAAATTCTTTTTTTTGTAACTGTGAGATGGCTAGTCATCAAATATTTCGTCTGTCCACTCGTTGCTTTGTAACAGCGGAAACATAACAGAGTGATTTTGTCATCATAAAATTCGGAGATTTCCATTTGTATCATGAATTTGTATCATCAATAAACATTGTAAACAAATTGGTTTACAATGTTTATTGAACATCAAATTGTATTTCTTTTAATAATTTTCGAAAATATTTGCCATAAATTCAGGTATGCATAATGCTATTATTATTCTGTCAGGAACTGCGTTTCCAGTAATTGGATACTGCAAAATTGAAGCCATTTAAGACGCCATATGATCCTGAAAATTAATGAGCAAATCATTTCTCGTCTTTACATCAACATGTTCAACTCGCGAAATAATCTACGTGAAACAACATGATTTGATTTTATTGATACTTCCCATATATTTTTCGAGTTACTTCCGTATTTTTCCTTTTATAGTTATTAAACCTGCACATGAAGATTCAGTGTTGCTATGAACAGCACAATAACGTGAAAGGTTTTTTAGTAAATTCTAAAATAGGTAAATGAAAAATCGACTCTTCTGTCAAACAAAATTCGAACTTTATTCATAAATTCGCAATTGTATCTCCTCACAAATTATTTATTACTCGCAGTATAATTTATAGGATAGGATATTTAACCTGAGATAAAAATTAGTACAAAATAAATGAATAAGTAAAATATTTAGTTGACGATAAAAAGTGCCCTAAAGTTGCAAATGACATTTGTTAATGATTTTTACCAGTCATATCCTCTTACTTTCCAGCTTAACACAAACGTGGATTTTCTTATTTTGGATACATTTTTAATCTCAACAAAGAATTGACTATATTGTTTCTGCAAACAATTTATTAGGCGATTCTTTCATGAATACGCAAATTTGACTTCGTATACGTGAAAAGAATTTGTAAAGAAGAAAAATTGTTTTCATTTGTTTACCATATTTTAAAGCAAATTATTTTGTATATTAATCAATCACAACTATACGACTCAAATTTCTTTCAGCCATTAAACATCTAAATGTGTCCGGTGTCGCAGCATGTAATTCCCAAAAATATCACCAAATTACATTCGTCCTCCGTTTTTGAGAACTGAACGCAAGTTGACTAAAATAACAGAATGAAATATTAAATACATACTTTTTACTGATGGTAACATTTAGGGTAAATTATAGGCTTTTCAGGGTTTTGAAGCAGATATTAGTTTCTGCAAGCGAACCATAATTATCTAGCATATGAAATGTAGCCCAAATCCTCTGAATTCATAGTTTGCTGATTTTGCGCCCTAATCACAAACGAAATTGATTATTCATACGTTAATAACTTCGCTGCTAGGCCTTAGGCAATCACGCTTTTATGGGGATAAAACTAATTGCAGCTCGCTAACACTGTAATTACATTGGCTTGGGTTTTCATACTTGTTTTCTATTTTGATTTAGTAATGAACTGATTTGTTGGGAATCGTAAATTTAGCATTTGAAAGAAAAAAAAACATTGCCACGGCAACCAGTGAAAACTATATTTGAATAGCTTTTGGTCATCAATACAAAACTTCGATTTGCGTTTCTTAATTTGACATAAGGAGATTGTATGAATAAAAAACGAAGAGATTAATATTCAAGCTTGTTTTAAAACACCGTTTCCATGGCGATGAATAAGTGATCCCAGATCTTTCTAGATAATCCAAGTATCAATTACCACCCACAAAAAGACAAAAGTAAAAGACGGATGTGTTATTTCTCTCTCTTTTTCTCCGTGTTTTAAATGTTTAGATGTTGAAATAAAAAGAAAAGAAGAACAAAAATAAGAGAAAAGAAAATATAAAAAGAAAATGACGAACAAAGATCATGCACAAAATCGATTAGTATGTGTGACGAAACGCTTAAAGTTGTTAAGCAACTGACAACTTTTGAATTAAAGAGAATTCACAAGAAAAACACAATTGTAATTAATCCAAAATTTTATAATTAAGAAGAGAAGGGCAAGTATGGAATGTAATATCTACATTAAGTAGGTACTCCCACTACCCAAAAAAGCGATACCGAATGTTTAAAATACATTTTAAAAATGAAAAATCTTTCTTCTAGCTTTTATTTTAGTTTTAATTCCAAACTAATAAATGAAACATAATATTTCCAATAAACAAAATACTTTGCTGTATTTCAAACCGAATTTAAATTGATTGGACTAAAATCGCAAAAATCGGCCATATTGACAAATCTGTAAATAAAACATAATTCTCTTCATTTCGAACAATTTTTTAATCTTTCAAAATAAAATATACTTGTCCGAAACTTTATTTGAGAAAGTTTAACGTTTAATTAATCTGAATTAAAATATTACTTATTTCATTTTATAATATCGTCGAAAAGCATTTTTAGGTATTTTTATCAGTGGTTTACATATTTATCAATAAACATTTTAAACATTCTAATATTTTATTGCATTTATTGAAGATGTAACACTTTATAAATTATTCTAATTATAAAAATTCATTATTTATCAAAAAAGATTTTCTTAAGACAATAGTATCCATAATATAAAATATAAATAATATATTATAAAATATAAAAGCAGTTAAAAACTTTTCTATATGAATCATGTCTTAGTTTTATTACATTTTTTTTATTTTACGATTCAGAGCAGATCCTTTGAACAAAAAAAATAATATCTCCTGGTGACGTATATAAAAGCACAAAAATATGCTTTTTTATACTATGTATTTCGACAGACGCAGTTGTTACCATTGCTATCTCTGAGATTCCATGAAGAGATAATAAAAAGAAGCAGAATTTTACTGTAACAACTATAAAGTGCTTGTTTAGTTTTGGAAACCAAAAAATGCTAGTCCATGAAAAATAGCGACAATTTAGATGTTTGGTATTAGAAAAAATTTGGAATGTTAAAAATATCATTCCTTTAAAGATAGAATAGTCCATCAAGGCATAGAAACAATTTGAGGAAATGTTGAGAAAATAAGAGTCAGAAAATAAATTTAGAAAGTAAAATAATTAATTTAATTTTGAAAATGGATAAAGAGCCAAATTTAGACATATGCAAAACCCAGATATCTGAATCTGTCATGTAGTAAATGTGGTAAAAATATCAATTTAAACAATATGCTACCTTTTCATTGTAGCTAAATCTCAACTAATTAAAAAACTATGATAAAAATTATTTAATCTGGCGTGAAATATCGTGACAGATTTTAGAAAAGGAAGGCAATATAATTTGATGTTCAATAAACATTGTAAACCAATTTGTTTACAATGTTTATTGATGATACAAATTCAGACTTCTATAATCAAAGTGGTTAAAGCGTTAAAAAACTTCCTTAGATATAAGATGAGAGCGGTAATCGTAAAGAATGATATTTCATTGTTCTTTGTAAATAAATTTATCGGTCAGCGTGCATTTAACCTACAAGTTTGTGATAAACAGAAAATTGTGATAAATATACAAATTGTTAATTATATATATATATATATATATATGTATATATATATATATATATATATATATATATATGTATATATATATATATGTATATATATATATATATGTATATATATATATATATATTGTATACTTCGATAGAAAGAATTCATTGTAAGTTTTAAATAATCGATCGACATGGTTTGTCTGTTTAACTGTTTTGACATTAAGGTTTTACACATTCGCATGAAATTGAGTAACTGCACAAATTTAATATTTGTTTGTTATTCGAAAATAATTGTCGGGAAGATTAATTTCATCAATTAGAATACGAAAAGCTTCCTGTTAGCTTTATCTTTGTATTTTTAGAAATGCAATAATTCTCATTTAAACATTGCATAGAAATCGGAACGAGTTGAATGGTATATCCAGTTAAGGTCATGGTATTTGGAGTGTTCACTAGTGGTAGCAACGTTATGCCTCCATTCATCTTTCCACGGGGCCTCAGACTCAACATAGAAGCCTACATCAAGTGCCTTGAGGAGGTAGTGCTGCCCTGGGTTAAGAATATGGCTGCTGAAAGATCCTATGTGTAAAAACAGGAATCTGCACCATACCACACAAGGAGGAGAATCGAGTCATGTCTACCAGATAATATCTGCGACCACATCACCCATTACATCTGGCCACCTAACTTCCCAGATTGCAACCCCCTTGATTATTATGTGTGGGACGCAGTTGAGCGACAGACAAACAAAACTAGTTGTAACACCAAAGATGAAATGAAAGCAAGGATTATGGTAGCATTCAGCAACTTAAACAAGGAGACTGCCCAGAAGAGTTGCAGGAGATTCCGAAGTCGTCTGGAGGTCGTGGTTAAAGCCAATGGCGATTTTATTGAATGAATTTACGCTTTGGTATTCATGATATTTCTGTGTAATCTTGGTAAATATATCTGTTAAAATGAGATGTCAGCGTTATTTTCATTTTAGCGTAATTTAGACAACAATTTATCTATCGCACAGTATATATATATATATATATATATATATATATATATATATATATATGTTGTGGATTCCGGGATGAAACCGATATCAATGAATAAAAAAACGCCAGGAATAGATAAGGAAAATAAATAAATGTATTAACGTAATAATACAAACTGGTAATACGGGTTAGTAGATCCAGGAATGCGGGTTAGTAGCAATAATATATATACAGTCTTGGTATTGAAGTATCGCGGTATAACTCCTTACTGAGTCTACGTGTTCGCTAACTGTGACGCTTGCCACCGTCTCTGTGTGACGTACTCTACTACTACTGAACTCTACTACTCTTCTGTCGTTCCATCTCGACTTCTTGACTGACTGTCCTAGTATTCATTGGTAGTAGTATATGTATACCTTGGGTGAGTCCATTTGTGTAAAAATGGGAGACCCCTCAATAATATATATATATATATATATATATATATATATATATATAAAGACATTTATATTATGTTTAACGTTCTTTTTATAGATACATGTATTTAAGCAAATGCTCTGTTTTATAATAAACAGTATTAAATAACATTTACCGGCCTGAATGTCCGAGAAATTTTCATAGAAAATGTTCGCTCTCCGACAGGAATCGAACCTGTATCCTATACGGAACCATCATTTCGCGTGATGTGCCTTAACCTTTCGGCCACAGAGCAGCGTCTGGTTGGCAAGGTCGATTTTACTATCTTTAATTTTGCTAACCAGACGCTGCTCTGTGGCCGAAAGGTTAAGGCACATCACGCGAAATGATGGTTCCGTATAGGATACAGGTTCGATTCCTGTCGGAGAGCGAAAATTTTCTATGAAAATTTCTCGGACATTCAGGCCGGTAAATGTTATTTAATACTGTTTATTATAAAACAGAGCATTTGCTTAAATACATGTATCTATAAAAAGAGCGTTAAACATAATATAAATGTCTTTAAATAAATTGTCGGGCTATGTCCAATTCAAAAATATATATATATATATATATATAGATAGATAGATGTATATATACAATTTTTTGACGATTGCATCTTAGCGTGAGTTGCAAATTGAAGTAAAGATATTTTTGTTTTATCTCGTTTTACCATTGCTGTCAATTTTTTCGTATTATGCCTTTTTTAAAATGGCTATAAGTTTCTTTTGGAAATTACATACAATGTAAAACTTTCCTATATTTTTATAATCTTTTTTTCCTTTCATTATCGGTTTATCTTTAAATAAAAAAGGTAAACGTTAGTGAGACCTTCCTTTTCTCCTAACAAATTTATGGGATTCGAATGACAAAATCTATAATAAATACGGTACTTTTCACTGGTTTTATGAGAATGCAGTATTTGTACTTGTGTGTATACTTTGTGTACTTGTGTATGTATGTGCGCGCAACTGTATGTCATAAGTGGGATTTTTTATAAAATCATATACGACGACAGATAAACCATATATGCTACAATATTTAAACATTCAGAAATATTTCAGAAAAAAATATACTCACTTCAAATTACCAAAAGTATTAATTATTAATTTTTATCCTTATACATATTCAAATCATTCATCTAAACAAATGGCACACAAATTAATTCCATGCATTCAGAATATTATTATATTTGCTACTGCTTATTGTCACAAAGAACGTTAATTTTAGTTTTGTAAATCGAGTTGGTGATGTCATTTCACTTAAAATATTTCAATGCTCAGAAGTAATTTATTATAAGAATAAAAAAGGCTTTCTAATAAACAAACAAATACATGAACTAAAGAAATTTCTCATGAAAATAACGTTGAATGTAGGATCAAACAATGGAATTCTTGAAAAATAAACCAATTACTGGTATGGCTGATCATTCGTATCCGAGTACACTTATATACGTTGCAACGGGGATAAAATAATCGCTGTTGCAGACGCCTTCTCAGTAACATCTGTGTTGAAGAAACTCAGATGTGCCCACGAATAAAACCTCTGGTTTATACTGCAACTGAGCTAAGCAGTCTTTAGTTACAGTTTCTCAGAGAAAACGCATCCACTGACATGAACACGGGTTTGAACAATGCCTGTGCGCTCAAAACCTCGGTCACGATCACTTGTAACTTCGTACTAGCACAGCCATCGACAGCATTCGAACAGTTTCGTCTACCCAGTTTTACTCACAAGGCGTAGGTCAAACCGTGGTATGGTTTTCGGGCACTTGCCAACAGTTCTGCAAGTTGAAGTTAGGAGGTAGAACAGAGAAAAATGATAAATTCACTTTTATACATTTGACTTTCTTGACAATATTATAAAGTAGGAAGCTGCTAATGATGTAATTTAGTAATTATTTAAATATATGAAGCACTTTGTCCCAAATCTTCAAACGGTGAAAAATTATAAAAAACTTAAAATTAATTGAGGTATACATTTAATATGAGCAGCTCTCTCTCTCCCACTTATATATAAATATATATATGTATGTATGCGATTGTCTGTAACACTGTGTGTATGATTTTAATATTCTAAAATGTTTTCTAAAATGTTTTCTAAAATTAATGCCCTCCTAATTCTTTTATAATATAATTTTTATCTTTGGAGGAACTGTCTTACAACACTGTCTGGTTACCCCATTGTCTATCAAAAAGCTTCTGTTAAAGCGCACTAGATGGAATTATCAAATCTGTATATAAGAAAAGGGGAAAAGTCTAATTGCTTTATTTTTCTTTTAGATACTGGATATGTTAATTATAGGATGCCTCTCGTTTCTGATGTTTTTGTTGCTAACGAACCTCATATTGTATTGAACTCAACACATTACACATTACAGAAAATTCTAAGCCTACTTGGGTACACACAGTCATGCATAATACTTTTACCAAACTAAGAAATAAAATAACTTCAAAAGTATGTCTCTTACCATTGTTCATAGTATCTTCACTCACACGTATGTACAAAAAAGGCTATCCTACATATACACCTTCATTTACCCCATTTTGTCTTCCTTTCATTCATATTGCTCAAACAATAGAATATTTTGTTAATTATAAGTAATTGTTTGTATATTTATTCTTACTCTCTTGTTTAAGGAAAACCAAATATTCCATCACTAAAATATTCATAACAAATTATTTTATAATACAATGATTTGTCCATGCGGCAAAAATGAGAAATTTTCGAAACTATAGAAAATGTTCACCGAAATACAGTAGCTTTTCTCATGCCTGCTTGTAGTCTAATTGGCATCTTTCACAGCAGAGTACCTGCTTCACAATAGTACTTGACCCCAAGTGGAAACTGAATACTTTATAAAAACTGAACTGCCTTGTGGAGAAATGCCTTTTTGAATTTTATACAGTGGTCAGCTATAAAGAAAAGTGCGAACAAGCATCAATGCAAGACTATATGTTACTCACTGACTGGCTCATATCCTTAGATTTGTGCTCTATTAAGCTAAATTTGGTGAACAATAAAATCGTATCAAAATTGTTATTGTAGATTCTTCGCAAAGTAGCGTAACAATTGTATCGCTTAAAATGCATTACGAGTGATTTATTCATTATTTGCTTTCAATGTAAAAGTTGCGCTCATAGATCTTATGTTTAGTAAATAATGACAATTTCTAATTATCACTACATGAATACTATACTTATGTGATATCAGAAATGGAATATTTAATGTCAGTATTAATGAACTGAACAGTAAATGCAGTAAAATATTGTTTTTAGGCAACGAAGCTGCAATTATTTTCCGACTTTCTATGATATGCCTAGAATGTCATTTTCGAAAAATATTTATATTTATTTATTAGGTTGGTGCAAAAATAATATCGTTTTTTGACGTTCAACTTCAAAAGATCATAACTCCTTTCATAATAAACTTTATTAATGGAAATAAGAACCATTAGAATCGACACATTTTTGCCAATGAGAAACAAGTTTATTTATCCCATTAGGATAGAAATCCGGAGTTCTGGAAGCGATGAAGTCATTGAAGGCCGATTCGGCATCATCTCGGCTTTTGAAAAGTTTTTCGCGCAGGAAGTTGTCCAGAGGCTTGAAAAAGTGATAATCGGTGGGCGAGAGGTCCGGTGAATATGGGGGATGAGGCAGAGTCTCGTAGCCCAATTCGTTCAGCTTCTGCAGGGTCAGTTGAGCAACATGCGGTCGAGCGTTGTCATGGAGGAGAATTGGTCCCTTCATATTGACCAATCTCGGGCGCATACGTTGGAGCTTCTGGTGCATTTCGTCAATTTGTCGGCAGTACTTCTCCGCCGTAATCGTTTTGCCCGGATTCAAGAAGCTGTGATAGATGAGACCGACCGCAGACCACCAAACAGTCACCATAACCTTTTTTGGTGCAATTTCGGCTTTGGGAAGTGTTGTGGAGCTTCTCCGGCATCCAACCATTGTGCCGAACGTCCCCGGTTGTCGTAGAGGATCCACTTCTCATCACACGTCACAATCCGCTCGAGAAATGGGTCGTTTTTGTTGCGCAGAAGGAGCGTAGAAGACACCTCAAAACGACGATTTTTTTTATTATCGTTCAATTCATGAGGCACCCATTTATCCAACTTTTTTTACTTCCCTATTTGCTTTAAATGGCGAACGACTGTTGAGTGGTCGACCTCGAGTTCAACAGCAACTTCTCGTGTGGTTTTGCGAGGATCGGCTTCAATTAAGGCTTTCAAATGTTCGTTATCAACCGCAGTCGGCCGGCCGCGACCGTCTTCATCTTCGAGGCTCTCGTCACCATTGCGAAATTTCTTGAACCACCGTTGTGCCACACGTTCGTTAGTGGTTCCTGGGCCAAACGAATCATTGATATCACGAGCTCTCTCGGCAGCTTTTCGGCCTAGTTTGAACTGGAACAAGAAAATCGTGCGGATTTGAATTTTGTCCATGCTGTCGAAAAGCCTGCAAAAAATGAATGAAGAGATTGAGAACGGTAACGAATAACACGATTTGATAGAGCGAAAAACGCGCTTCAAAATGATATATAACATGGCTATATATATCAATGGATTAATTAAAAAATCATATATAAAAGTAACATATGTGAGAAAACGACATTATTTTTGCACCAACTTAATATTTTACATGTTTCGACGTACATTTATTAAATTTCCAATTATATTTCATGATCTGAGTTAGGCCAATAACTTTTTTTTTGCAGTGAGAATACAATACGCAGTATATTATTATTATTATTATTATTATTATTATTATTATTATTATTATTATTATTAAATGGTGATAATATACTTGTCTCTATTTTGCTTGACCTTAGTAATTCAAGGGGATTAATTTCTTCCTAAAAATAAAAGAGATATTCTTTTCGCTTACCTTTGAGTAATATGCACCACGGATTACTGATCGCTGATCGACGATAAATAGAGATTAGATTTTCAAATGCTTATTTTTAAAAATAAATAAGTACTTATTTTTAAAATAAATATCACCTTTTCCTTTGAAGGATTGACGCAACATAATTTATCCATATTCTTATGCCCATTTCCTCTAATATCTACTAATACAATCCTAATAAAATATCTATTCATATAATCGGTGATATAAAAAATATATAATGAATTTCATCAATATACACTCATTTTTTACATATAAAATTATTGTAGTATAAAGAGAAAACACTTTCGTATGTTAATACCAAAAACATTTGAGCCTAGTAGTTTACTTTCGGTTTTTCTCATCGCTACACATTGACTTGACTGATATTCCAATTAAGTTTACCAATTCTTACTCTAATAAACTAAATATTTTGGTAGTCAACAGGAATATTATATGATTAAAAACCTAATTTCAGAATTGTTAACTATTTTTGAACCGTCTTCGGCACCCAATGTACTTTGCAAATGAGGAAAAAGAAAAAGACAATTAAATCAGTAAGCAGTAAAGCAACGAAACCTCAAAAGGTGACAAGGTGTAGAAGAATTAGGAACAGAAACATTAATGATAAGCAGAAAGAGAAGATAGTAATCAGGAGGACAGTAGATACAGATTGACATTACATTTAATTTTTACAGATTAAAATTGGAGTCAAAAGTGAGAAGAACTAGAGAAGAAACTGTTAGCATAGAATTTACGGCAGCATTTAGCAAGCTCAACTGTAAATTGATGAGATCTCGACGCCAGTCTAGTGCTGCGCTTGAATTCAAAAGACACTAGGTACAAACAATCACCAAGCAAGTAAAAGAAAAGACGTAGAGAGGCAATCTTATGTTGGTGCGAAAGTGACTGGTGCTGAGTCACCATATCAGGAACGATAATATTTCAGATAAAATAGTAGGGGCACTTGAGGTCGTAAGGATGGTCATTATTGAAAATTCAAAGTAGAGTAGTACCAAGGATGACATCAGGAAGGGCATTAATGAAAATTAAATGTGGAGTAGGACCAAGGATGTCATCAGGAAGGCCATTAACGAAAATTAAAAAAAGAGTAGGAAAAAGGATGTCAAAAGGAAGGACATTAAAGAAAATTAAAACTAGAGCAGGAACAAGGATGTCATTTGGAAGGCCATTAATGAAAATTAAAAGCAGAGTAGTACGAAGGGTATCATCCGGAAGGCCATTAATGAAAAGTAAAAGTAGACTGGGATCAAGTATGTTATCAGGAAGGCCATTAATGAAAAATTAAAGTAGAGTAGGACGAAGGATGACATCATTAAGGCGATTAATGAAAATTAAATGTAGAGAAGGACCAAGGACCTCATCAGTAAGGCCATTAATGAAAGGTAAAAGTAGAGAAGGTCCAAGGATGTCATCAGGAAGGCCATTAATGAAAAGTAAAAGTAGTGTAGGACAGAGAATGTCACCAGGAAGGCTATTAATGAAAATTAAATGTAGAGTAGGACCAAGGATGTCACCAGGAAGGCCATTAATTAAAAGTAAAAGTAGAGTAAGACGAAGGATGTCACCAGGAATTCCATTAATGAAAATTCAAAATAGAGTAGTACCAAGGATGTCATCAGTTAGGTCATTAATGAAAATTAAATATAGAGTAGGACCAAGGATGTCATCAAAAAGGCCATTAATGAAAATTAATATTACAGTTGGTACAAGGATGTCATCAGGAAGGCCATTAATGAAAATTCATTGTAGATTAGGACCAAGGATATCATGAGTAAGGCTATTAATGAAATTTAAAAGTAGAGTAGGACCAATGTTGTCATGAGGCAGGTCATTAATGAAAATTAAAAATAGAGTAGGACCACGTATATTATCAGGAATGCCATGAATGAAAATTCAAAGTAAAGGAAGAACAAGGATGTCATCAGGAAGGCCAAGAATGCAAATTAAATGTAGAGTAGGACCAAAGATGTCATCAGGAATGCCATTAATAAAAATTAAATGTAGATTAGTACCGGGGTTGTCATCAGGAAGGACATAAATGAAAATTAAATGTAGTGTAAAACCAAGGATGTCATCAGGGAAGCCATTAATGAAAATTAAATGTAGAATAGGACCAAGGATGTCATCAGGAAGGCCATTAATTGAAATTAAATGTAGAGTAGGACCTATTTGTCATCAGGAAGACCATTAATGACAATTAAATATAGAGTAGGACCAAATATGTCATAAAGAAACGCCATTAATGAAAATGCAAGGGAGAGGAGGACAAATATGTCATTGGGAATGACATTAACGAAAATTAAAAGTAGAGCAAGACCTAGGATTTTATGAGGAAAGACATAAATGAAAATTATATATAGATTTAGACCAAAGACATCATCAGGAAGAACATTAATGAAAATTAAATATAGAGTAGGACAAAGAATATCATCAGGAAGGCCATTAATGAAAATTTATAATCGAGTTGGACCAAGGATTTCATCAGGAATGCCATTAATAAACATTCAATATAGATCAGGACCAAGAATATCATCAGTAAGGCTATTAATGAAAATTAAAAGTAGAGTAGGACCAAATATGCCATCAGGCAGGTCATTAATGAAAATTAAAATAGAGTCGGACCAAGGATATCATCAGGAATGACATTAATGAATATTCAAAGTAGAGGAAGACCGCGGATGTCATCAGGAAGGCCATTAATGAAAATCCTAAGTAGAGTAGGACCAAGGATATCATCAAGAAGGCCATTAATTAAAATTCAAATTAGAGTTGGACCAAGGATATAATCTGGAATGCCAGTAATGAAAATTTAAAATAGAGTAGGACCAAGGATGTCATCATGAAGTCCATTAATGAAAATTCAAAGTAGAGTAGGACCGAAGATGTCATCAGGAAGGACATTAATGAAAATAAAATGTATAGTAGGAGACTGGATGTCATCAGGGAGGCCAATAATGCAAATTAAATGTAGATTAGAACCAAGGATATCATCAAGAAGGCCATTAACGAAAATTAAATATATAGTAAGTCCAAAGATGTCATCTGTAAGGCCATTCACGAAGTTTAAATGTAGAGTAGGACCCAGGATATCATCAGGAAGGCCATTAACGAAAATTAAAAGTAGATTAGAACCGAGGTTTTCATCAGGAAGGACATAAATATAAATTATATGTAGAGTAGGACCAAGGATGTCATCAGGAATGATATTAAAGAAAATTAAATGTAGTGTAGGACCAAGGATATCATCAGGAAGGCCATTAATGAAAAATAAATGTAGAGTAGTACCAATGACGTCATCAGGAAGACCCTTAATGAAACTAAAAATAGAGTAGGACCACGGATGTCATCAGTAGGCCATTAACGAAAATTAAATGTAGTGTAGGACCGAGGATGTCTTCAGGAAAGCTATTAATGAAAATTAAATGTAGTGTCGGACCAAATATGCATCCCTGAGTTAATACGAAATGATCTAGACGAGTGGCCGTTTTGGATATTTCTCTTTTCATGATTTAACCAGAAAGACTGGATCAGTTAAAAAGATTATCCCGAGACATCGTAACATTTGAGCTTATGGAGAAGAAATGAATGCCAAGCCCTGTCAAATGCTTTAGAGATATCCAATTCAACAGCCCGGGTTTCACCGTTTTATCTAGAGCCTGATAAATCTTTTTCCACAAATACCAGCAGTTGCCCTGGAGAAAAAGAAAGCCATATTTTTTGTTTGAGAAAAGGCTATGAAATGAAAGATGATGAACCAATTCTGAATTGATTAGGTCCTCTAGGAGTTTCCCCAAAAGAAGTAGATGGTCAATAACCCGATAGTTGCAATATTCGGACGGCTCACCAGATTTCTTAAAAGACTGGAACAAAAGATAATGATTTACAGCAGACAGGAAAGCAGGAATCAGCGAAGCATTTATTAGAAAGTTTAGAAAGAACAGTATCACACTTCTTAATGATGATTACAGGGATACCATCAGGTTCACATGCTTTGTGGGGATCTACGTTAGAGATGACTGCAGAAACCATCGAATGGATTATATGCATATCACTCAACAAAGACGCAGTTCTATGAGGTAAGTTAGGCAGAGATATTCCGGAGAATTTTCGGGCAAAGCTTTCAGATTTATCAGCAGAGGATGATAACACCTCATATTGATTGAAGAGGGGAGGAATAGTGACTGATTAGGAATTAATGAAGCATTATTGACAGAATAGTGGTACAAGAATAGCAATGCTGTGGAAATCTTCAAAGTCTGAATATAATTTAATTTATTATCTCATGTTTATGGATAAATAAATAAATAAATAAATAAAGAGGTAAAATAAAAGTAGATTTTTTTGTTTCTCTTTGGTTAGCCATTTTATGAAAAGTTTAATATAATAACCTTAAAACTTCGCTCATATCTTATTTCTCTCCACATAGGGGGGTTAGAATAAAATATGACATATCAATTTAGGAATTACGTTGGAGGATATAATTTATTAATGTAATTTACAGTCTAAAATGGTGTATACAATATACAACACAATCCAATCTAAAAAGAATACATTATAATTTTATATCAATTCCAGTATTACCTTATCATGATTTCCTTCTTTAGCAGAAATCTGGTAGATCTGCACTCATTGCTTTCAAACAGATGTTCAAACATAAAAACGACAGGCATGGAGATTATTCCGTCATCTACCCTAAAAAAGAATTGATTTTTTCAAAATTCATTTACTTTATTTTTCATATATAAATCTACTTTCTTTTGACTACTTTCAACTATGATAAAAGAAATAAAAAATATCAATTATTACGAGTTCTCTATAGCAATAATTATTTCTGATTATGGAAATCGAAGATTTAAAAAATAACTCTTTTTTCAAGGACGACTATAATTGCTGCCTTATATTCAAGGAAAATTAAATCTGTTTTACACAAATATATATATGCACGAACTAAATATATAGATACAAATCAAAAGGATAGAGATTCAAATACATAAAATGGTTTTAATGGAATATTTTTTATGTAAATGATGCAAAAATATAATAATCTTTTTTATATCACATACCTACGAGGCGGGTGTGACAAATATTCTTAATGAGGTTAGAGAACAGAAAATACTTATTTCATTTACTTTAATTTTATTATAATTCGTTGATATCATTCAAGAAAATGTGCTTCAATACAACGTATTAACCACAGTTCGTCTTCAAGTGAACGGTAGTAATTGTGCATGCGACCATGAATTTCCTTCCACATAAACTGAACCCTTATCAGTAATTCAATAGCAGCACGTTACAATTTCTGATTTCTGTTTTATTTGTTCGTTGTAAATTAAATATTTTGTTTAATTTATTCAATAATGTCAAGCAGAGAAAATATTGAGAGCAATCAATACGTCCAAACGTTGATAAAACAATATATATATATATATATATATATATATATATATATATATATATATATATATATATATATAACATGATGAGAGGCCACGTATACTTTCTTCATATGTATATAATATATGGATAAAATAACTGAAAAAAAAATTGGGTGTTTTTTTTTATGAAAGTATTTATTTCTGTGTTTTTATATATATTTAATATTTCAGATCACCTCGGTCCTAGCTCAGAAATCAAATGAGATACTGTGTTTGTGTGTTTGTTTACAGCGTTTGTCGTGAGGCGTGGACGTCACGTGATGTGGAATGTGACTGTGTTTGAATTTTTCGCGGAAGACTGATGATAGTGTTTTAAATGTTGTTTAAAAAGGTTTTTTGACCATATCTAAAGAAATATTTTTAACTGTTGAAATATTTATATAGATTTAAAATATCCACGCCTCACGACAAACGCTGTAAACAAACACACAAACACAGTATCTCATTTGATTTCTGAGGAAGGACCGAGGTGGTCTGAAATATTAAATATATATAAAAACACAGAAATAAATACTTTCATAAAAAAAACACCCAATTTTTTTTCAGTTATTTTATCCATATATTATATATATATATATATATATATATATATATATATATATATATATATATATATATATATATTTATATATATATATATAGGTGGACACTGAGGTCAACACCAGACGGTGACAGTCTGTTTCTTACTTGAACGCAATCTTCAGGCAATCTGAACTGAAGACTAGAACAGACTGTCGCCGTTTAGTGTTAACCTCGGTGTCCGCTTTGAAATTTATATACGGTATATGACTGATACCCATAAATATAGCATATCTTAAAACTATGTTTTTATCACACACACACACACACACACACACACACACAGACACACACACACACACACACACACACACACACGCGCGCACATACACACACACACATATATATAATTAATATAAGTAAATATTTGTCATTTAGCTGATTGATTTGATATTCAGAATCCTGACTTCAGAGTTTCGTAGGCGGACCTGTCCACCCACACTTCAGTGGGTATCAGCAATTTACTGCTTACATTTTTCGATTTTTCTTTTTTACGCATTTATCATTGGTGTAAGTTTTTTCTTATTTTTTGTATTTGTGTGTGCATTTGCGCCTGTTTATATTCGCATGCATGCGCCCGTCTGTGAAGATGTGCGTACGAGTAAGGTGTCGTGATCATTTGTCCTTTTCTTCGATTTTTTGTTTTTTCACTTTACACTCGGTCCTTATATATATATATATATATATATATATATATATATATATATGTATAATTTATCATAATAAGCTATTATCATTTAAAAATACTTAAAATATTTATTTGTGTTTGCTTAAAATCAGCGTGTGTATGTCTGTGTGTGTTGTCACTGCCCAACTACATATTCCAGCATAAACTGAAAAAGTTAAAATATTTTTACACGCAAAACTGTTCATGTTTACAGTGTTCAAACTTTTCTTTTTTAGCAAACTTTTCTGCTAGAAATGAGGCTAACAGTGACGCCATGAAATTCCGTAAAAAAATGAAAGTGATTCAACCTGCCTAATGTATCGATCAGCTCCGTTTCCCTCTATATACTATAAAGTAAATCTCTGCGATATGCTTGATTTGTATGTGCAAGAATTATCAATTTTATAATGGTAATTAATTTCGATTTGCCCGCTTTTAATAGCAATAACTTCACCCTGCACATTTCGCAATTGTCAACTTTGTCTATTTAGCCGTATGCAAAATATTCGATTACGAATCGCGATACTGGAAAAAAGTTTCCATTGTAGCAGATTATCTATCTTTCAATCCATTCAACTGTCTTTTTTATATAATTATTTCAGATGTAAACGAAAAGAGGAGCAATTCTTTAGATATCCATTACCATAATAACATATCTGACATATATTAAATTTCACACATGCACACACATATGTATGTGTATGTGTTTTTTGGGGTGTCTGTCTGTCTGTGTGTGTGTGTGTGTGTGTGTGTGTGTGTGTGTGTGTGCAGATTTTGTGCAATGGATTCCTTAAGGAAAATTGTGTTAGAAATTTATTTTGTTAATTCCCGCTAGTGTGAATCGATGAAAGTCTGAAATATTCATTGCTATACAAGAAACGCTTGATAAAATCACACATGAGAAGTTTGATAAATTTGTTCAAATTAACCAAACTTTTGTATCACAAATTGAATATACAAATAGCCATGTACACTCAAACAAACTTAAATATTTTGAAAAGTATATTTCCATAATGTATGTATAATTCGAAAGACACGTACACACAATTTTCTTAGGATACCATGCCATTTTTAGGTTGTTTTTACCGTTTGTAAGGGTGACATTTATTTCTTTGTCTTTGTGCCTGTTTTCCAAGCAGCTATTAATGAAGCGGGCTGAGCAGCGGATACGCGACTTCAGATGCATTGCCTCGGTAGATATAAACCCAGTTGCGTCAAGGGCTTTTGATGAGGTGATTTTTTTTCTGCATGTCTTTTGTCTTGTAGGCATAATCATCAATGAAGAAGAATTCCAGGCGAGCCTTGTTTTTAAGTTTCAGTGGAACGGAGACCGGCGCTACTGAAGGCTTCCTTAGTTGTGATGGATAGCCATGAAGTATCTAAATACACATCATGCTACTGAATGCGTACACGCCGTTAAACCATAACGACTTCTTCCGAATGAACTACCGTTGAGCAAGTCCCATATTTCACTAAGGATATTTATGATATTGCCGATCACTGCATTAAACCACCAATCCACTGTAAATGAGAATACTGTGTGTATATATGGATGACTCCATCAATTTTTTAGTGTCATATTTTCTGATATCTGTCTATCTATTGCTAAGTATATTCTGCAACTGTTTATTTATACGTGGCAATGACGCAACGTCTTTTCAGAGAGATTTTTATTGATTCAATAATTGATGGACACGTGATATTTTTTTCAATTTTTAAATTCTTCATGCCTAAAAAATAAATACACAGAGAAACACACAAGAAAATTTCCACAAATGCAAGGGGTCCATTAGCAGTAATGGATAGATCAGTTTTTCAATGACAAAATTCTATTTTTTCACATAGTAAGCACCATTGCCTATGCACTTTCGTGTGCTGATAACAGTTCAGAAAGTCTTGGAACGTTTTATATCATACAGAATACCGTCGTCACTACTGAAACTCATTATCTAACACCTACGTGTGCGCACATCTCCAGTTAGGTCTCTATAAATATTTAGTAAGAGCCTGTAAATGTTAATTGCTGCAGTTATTTCAAAAAGAAAAAATTAAAAACAGATCCTCAGTGTTGCGTAATAGAGAGCGACAGTGATGTGTTCCAAATGTCACGTTTTGGATATCTCTTCACAGTTGGCAGACCACGAATTGAAGGGTACCTCGAAAATACAGCTAATGGTGGTTACGATATGATAAAAATATTTCTGTAGCTGAAAGCCTGTCCACTATAATGCAGTTATTGTATTCCCTGTAACTATTGTATTTTCCGAGGAAATAAATTGGCGGCATTATTTTATATGCGCCTTTCTCTCATATATATTTATCTTTCACTCATATATATATATATATATATATATATATATATATATATATATATATATATATAAGATTATACACACACACACACACATATATATATATATATATATATATATATATATATATATATATATATATATATATATATATATGTATATATATATTACAGTTTTCTCTTTGTACTCTTTTGTGCAAGTATATGAGAAATTTTTACCATAAAATCATTTACACATACAGACGAATACAAGTATACAAGTAGTCAGATTGAAACTTAAGTAAAAATGCTATATGCTTAGGAAATGAATATTTTTTCATATAAACATCACATCAAAGGAAAACAAATTACTTGCTACTTTACTTCGATAATATGTATTTCTTTTGTTGGCTGACTTGAAGAGAAACCGCTTTAGGATTTTCAGTGTGGAAGGTCGCGGATCAAAAAATTGTAACATTTCGGGTGGGAGAGGAAAAAGAAAGAAATTCCTTGCACTAATGGAAATCACACTCTAATTGTTTGTTCGGTGGTTGGAAGCTGTTTACTCACTCTCTTACAGGAAAGAACCACCCTTTTTACAACCGAGATTACCTGTAAACACGGGTCTACGAATCCCTATCTTATTTCAGAAGAAAATCACTCACTGCAATATACATACATAGATATATGTATTGTTAATGGAGTAAAAGTTTGAGAGGATGATGCAAACCATAGAAATGAAATCCTAAAGCACATATAACAAATAAAAATTGTCTATATAACTGTCTTATAGAATATTAAACTTTTCCATTTCTTACTTTTAAAATTGTTGTTTGTATTGATATTTGAATATAATAAAACGAAATTTCAATTTCATGGATCCTCTTTAAATTTGTTTCTCCGATAGTCAGGGAATTTAACGCAATATCGAAAAATGGTCGATTGTATTACGACTATAATTCAAACGGAGATGTATGGTTAACCTGAAAACCAAACATTGAAATTCTGTTTCTTACTTGGTCTCGAAAATTGACTAATTCTTCTTTAAGAAATACTCAGGTATGTCTCAAAAATTTGGAGGTGCGGCTAAAATGTATGTATGGGTTTCATTCTCTAAGGAAAGCTTCCAGTAATTACTGTGCAAAGGGGGTAGTATTCACTTGCATGATTAGTGTTCCCCACTCAGTAATATCTATTTTCCATTCTTTCTTGGGCAACCTGTTACATTTGCTGATTATGTAAGTTCAATATCTCATCCTTAATTTCATTTACTCTTTTTTTCTTTTTTCGCATTTTATATAGTTCATCTTATAGTGTTTTTGTTTTCGAATGGTAATAATAGCAGTCTAGTTTTTCTATGCTGCGATTTGTCTTCTGACGTAGCCATATAATTGTTAATCTTCCCATTTTTGACTTCTCATTTTTGGCTTTCCTGGATATCTGTCCTTCATTCTGTTCTTTTTTGTGAAGATTTTGGTTTTTACGTATTCATTCTTGGCTCTGTAGTCTCCATTCCTTGAATGCTTTCATTGCGGAATCGACGCAAATTCTCTATGATGAAAATTTTCTTACACGTCTTCATTTTTAACATATTGCCTTTCGACATTTCATCTCAGGTTTCGCACCTTGTACTTTTCAAGAACACCTCAAATTACTTCCCAAAAGAACAGACTTTAATTAAATTTCTGTTTTCGAGATTGGTCTTCTAAAATATTATTTGCTGAAAACTTTCATTCTATTCTACATTAATGTATTTGTTTGAAGAAGGCTGAGTTATTTACAATCTCCCTATTTTCTGAATGTTCTGATGGGTTCCTGGTTGGTTTGTTCAATTCCTTTAGATGTTTCTCGTTTCCGTTTATTCATCACCAGCCCTTTCCCCTTCTAAATACGTGATTCCTTTTCCTAGTTAATGTTTCGAAGCGAGAAACAAAGTTTAAGAGAGGTACCATTCTTTTCTATGCTGATTCAACTCTTCTGTTAACTTTAATGATGTGACATTTCATTCATATTTAGTTCAGCGGTATCATCGGATGATATGTCGTCCCGGTGGAAGTTATCTCATGGATGATACTTCTTTTGGTATTCTACAAATTATGATAGTTATAACTTTTTGTTGATTGTCTACTAATATTCCATCTATGAGACGATAACAACAGTTTAAATCTAATCTGGTACAATCATAGATTAACTAACGAAAAGTTATGAGGTTAGAATATTCAGCGATTTTCGATGGATCAGTCACTACATTTTCAGTAAATGATGTATTTAAACATACAAATTGAACTTATTTAATTTTATAATTTATGACATATATATATAGAAAAGAAGAGTGAAACCGCAAACGTTTTTGGTTGTAAAAAAAAATATTATACTCTATTTTCCATAATTTTGCTACACGTGTTTCCGGTGTAGCGACCGTCATCAGGTAAAGTGTAGAGATTTCCACATGTTATTTAAAAGGAATCAGTACACACACACACACACACACACACACACACACACACACACACACACACACACACATACGTACATACACATCAAAGACGATATTCATTTCCTTATTTGCATACCACAAAAGGTAGATCCGGGAACGCTTATGGCAAATTTTGACATTAGTAGCCTATACAGGAACATATCCCATGAACTAGGTAAAAAGCAGTTTCATTCTGAATTGAAAAACATCCAGAAATACTACATCTGAGATTCACTAAAGAGTTCATTATCGATAGTATAGACCTAATTCTAAACAATAACACCTTTGAATTTGACAACAAAAACTATATCCAAACCCTGGGTACTGCAATCGGAACAAAAATGGCACCAACATATGCCACCCTAACATTAGCTTACATAGAAGAAAACATCTATGAAAGGATAAAACAAATATATGGGTAAAATATAAAAATCTAATTCACTAAATCTTGGAAAAGATACTTAGATGATTGCTTCATTTTCTCGTAATCCTCATTAACCAATTCCACATTCTACATCAAAACTTACACCCAAAAATCAAATTCACGCAAGAATATAATTTTAACAAATTACCATTTTTTAGATATACTCATTCGAAATAAAAACAACCACATAATGACAGATATCTACCACAAACTTACAGACACCCAACAATATCTTCATTTCAAGAGCCATCACCCAAAAAGCTGCCTAAAATCCATCCCCTATTCTCTAGCACGTAGGGTTTGTATTATAGTGACTGATAAACACCTTCGAAAAACCCGCCTAGAAGAACTACATAAAACTCTAAAAAAACGAGGCTACCCCACAACACTAATAAACAAAAGTTTCGAACTCGCAAAAAAAAAATCCTCTAGACCAACTTAGAAATAAAAAGAAACGTAACGTCGAACAAACTTTAGCATATGTCTCAACATAGAACAAAAACAATCCAGAACTATTCACATAAATTACAAAAAATCTAGACCTACTTAGCAAGAATAATAAACTGAAAAATATACTGAAAACAACCAAAATAATTAAAAGCAAACGCCAATCTAAAAACCTAAAACACATATTAACCTCATCTAAATTTACCCAACACACAATACAGGGAGTCACAAAATGCAACAGAAAAAGATATGGGGTTTGTGGCATCATTATGGAAGGAAAATTCTACACTTCTGAAAACCCCAAAATGACATTCATAATAAATAAAAACATAAACTGCAACACCAAAAATGTGATTTATGTACTCAAATGCACAAAATGCAAGAAGACATATATAGGTATCAGTCAACAACTGAACAACAGGGTCTCCCTACACAAAAGCAACACACAATTACCAACTTAGGAAGTATGTGTATGTGTGTACATATATATGTATGGGTGTGTGTGTATACTGATTCCATGTAACTTGGGAAGTATGTGTATGTACGTATATGTGTATGTGTGTGTGTATGTACTGATTCCTTGTAATGGGACGGTATGTGTGTGTGTGTGTTTGTGTATGTGTGCGCGTGTGTATGTGTGTATGGGTGTACAGATGTGTTCACTGATTCCTCGTAGTGAAACAGTGTGTATGTATGGAGAAGGGATATACACATATATACACGCATGCTGACAAAAGCACACGAAAATGGAAATAGATCTAAGAACACACAGGGGTCATTAAGAGATAAGCATGCCGATAACTACACCATCATTTCCCGGATCAATCTTAATTTTTTTATATCCCTTCACGCAGAACTTTTCACTCTCAGTTCAAGAAAGATGTTTGGATCACTAACACAAAAAAAAAAGGAAAATGTCTCATATCGAGAATATTTAACATCGAAAAACATAAAGAAAAAATAATTAATTATTTTTAATATGTGGAAATCTCTACCCTTTGCCTGATGACGGTCGCAACACCGGAAACGCATGTAGCAAAATTATGGAAAATAAGGCATAATATCTTTTTAAAAAAAAATCGACATTACAACCACAAAACGTTTGCGGTTTCTCTCTTCTTTTTAATATACATACTTTTCTCTCATTGGAACTACCTCTTTTCCTTATATATATATATATATATATATATATATATATATATATATATATATATATATATATATATATATATTGTCATCCATTGACTAGGCATCAGATTGCTTCTAGCCGGGATAGAAACTCGACTGATTTGGTATTAGTCGGAGATTTTACTCCTAAGCCATTGGCGCACGACAGAGATGAAGGTGAATGTAGACGTATTTATTTTTAGACAAACACACCAGTTGCAGGAGAACTCGATTCGTCTTAACGAAGAGTCTTGCATATACATACATATATATATATATATATATATATATATATATATATATATATATATATATATATATATATATATATATATATATATACGTGTGCGTGTGTGTGTGTGTGTGAGAGAGAGAGAGGGCGATAAAGAGTGTGTGTATGTGTCCTTTATCGATCCTTCTTTCTAGGATACATTTTCAGTTAAAAATCGATACTTGCAAATTCTGCTTTTTGTTTTTTAAACGCTATTATTTTAGAATAACACACATTGTAAGAGCGGTAGTTTTGTTAGGAAAGGTAATATTGTGTAAGATCCTCCACGTAAATTTACCACGGAAGAATTCGAAATTAATGTACTTTCTATTTATTATTAATTTGACAAATTACTTCTTTTTTTAATTCATTTCACTGATTTTAATGTTTATAAATTTTCACTTTTTTTCTCAAATGAAACATCATATTTTTAGGTAGTATGGTTACCGGAATCAGAATTTTTTCTTTAGGTTTTTCACTTGCTTTGAGAATTATTTTACAGAGCATAACATTAACAAGGAAATAAAAAAAATGAACATCCAACTGGTTTTTACGAGATCCATTTGACATACATTCTGTTTCAATTAAAATTCGAAATTATGGTCAGACCTTTTACGATGAACAACTGATATACAGAGTGTATTGTTTTGTAAACGATCCCTTTTGTGTTCACATCAACTTTTTTTTAAATTCCGAGAGTTTCATTAATGAATTTTTTGTGATGTTTTTACAGTCTTATTTTACAAATTCCCGTTTCAAGTTTTAGGACCTCTTAATTGCTGGTGTTCCCAGGTCCACCCTGACCCGGGGTGGTAGCACCTGTTGGGGTCCCAGCTATGGGAAAATAGTGAACTTCCAGGTCTTTTCCAGCACATTGAAACAATGATGTTGCCAACTACACTTTTTTGAAACAAGGATGTTGCCAGCTATACTTTTTTGAAACAATGATGTTGCCAGCTATACGTTTTTGAAACAATGATGTTGCAAGTTTTTGAAACAATGATGTTGCCAGTTTTTGAAACAATGATGTTGCCAGCTATACGTTTTTGAAACAATAATGTTGTCAATTTTTGAAACAATGATGTTGCCAGTTTTTGAAACAATGATGTTGCCAGCTATACGTTTTTGATATATTTAGTAAATACTGGATCTGGCATTAAATAACCCATAGTGGTTGATATGCCATAAAACCCCAAACAACCAAACAACCATCAGGTTTTAGGTTGATTATTTTGTTCGTTATTAATGTAATGTATAAATCTTTTAATGTTTTTGAAATAGTTGTAACAATTTTATATTTGGCTTAGAAAATTTAAGAAAATGTTATTGAAATTGTAGGCAATATATTATGCGCATAGTTTTATCAATATTATTTACTTTTCCAATTCTATGAATCGGTTGAGCTTTACGACGAGTGTATATATGTAATTTCGCGCCTCGTTTGTTTTTCATTTTGTCGACTGCTCATTATAGTAGGGTTAGTTGGGTACTGACAACAGGACTCTGCATCATACCACACAAGGAGGAAAACCCAGTCATGAGTCACTGAGGATTCAAAATTCTGAGTGGTCTAAAGTAGTAGCCGCTAACTATTCCGAATCTTACTTTGTTATAGTACGAAGAGATGTTTATGACGTCATTATTATTGATGGAATTTCGATAGACACTTAGTTTAGAATATTGTCAGTCAGCATCCTTTACTTTTGGAACATTACATTTCAAATCAGCTTTGAAAAGTGATACATGGTATTTTCTTTTTGATTGGCACTGAATATTCTTTTTACTTTTTTTTTTCATTTTTTGTTTGTGTTAACGTATTTATTAAACAAAGTAACTAATAATAACAAAACAAAAGTCATTGAAACAAAGCCAGTTCAGTCGACCAATGATGACAATTCCAGAACAACGTAACTGTAAACAATTTTTTTCTATCCTCTGCCAGCCGCTATGAGGGAGAAAGCATTACCTCGAACCGTCGCCAGTGAGACACGCTGCAAGAGCCAGTCAGTTTTTGTGAGGTTCGTTCCTTAATCGAGATGCAATCGCGCCAATCCTCCGAAGGAACGCCATCGAACGAGGGCCAATAACCCCTGAAGTCTCCACTGCCACAGGAGTAAAAAAAAAATCTATCAGCAAGAGAAGAATATTTAGCTATTTTCTTTTTATCTCTGCGTATCGGGCGACGAACCCCGGCTCAACCGCTGACCTGATCAAATTACCGGCCGAAAATGTACCCGCACAGGTCGCATCCCAAATCAACGATTTACCCACTATTAGTCTAATATCGTTTGTATATTATATTCGCTCCGAATGACTTCCAAAGAGCTATCCAAATAACAAATATGAGAATATTATTAATTTTAATCTATCTGACAGTCTTATATTTTAAAATTTTAACCATACAGTTTAGTTAAGTATTTCCTTGACATTCGCTCGTTTAAAGTAAGTTCTGCAAATATCCGGAGCTTTACGGAGAAAAACAAAGTAACCTCTCTCTATGCAAATATCCATAAAGTGTTCTCACTACTTTTCTTATACTTAGGGACAGTATTTTGATGACATGATTTTCAATGAGATTAAGAATTTTCATTTCCTCTTTGGGCGTATAAAGAGGAAAAGTTAGATATTTGTACGTTATTTTATTTTTCCCAACAATCTACAGCAATCTCTTGTTTTGTTTTACTATTCTTTCTACACATGAACTTATGAAGTTGGGGAATACAGAGAGAAAAGGCATTTGACATTTAAATATTTGTTTCTCTTTGTAGAAGAACATGAATATTCCATTTACGATTTCACGTTTTCCTCTTTCTCTTGTCTCTATTTGTCTGTCTGTCTGTCTGTCTGTCTGTCTGTCTCTCTCTCTCTCTATATATATATATATAATTTGTTATTTCTAAATGCGTAGCAAATTATGTTTTCGTATCTTGTTAAATCTCTGTCCACACACAGACACACACAACACATACACACACATATTCATACTTTCTTAAATATATAAATTACTTTTATGTTTCTGTGTGGAAAATTAACATTTGAATAGGTGGTAGATCCGGAAAGTAGTAATTTAATTAAAATTGTGTAAAACAAACGACAATTCCTTACATTACTTCCCTGTATACATTTAATGCGCTTATGCTTTTTTATTTGAAATTTAATTATCCTTCAATAAAGACCATAAGAAATTTTATTGCTGTGAACAGCAGATAACAGAACGTGGACACTATATTTATTGGTAAGTTCTAACCACATTATTTCACGACGGCTTCATTGTTACAATTCGCATGTGGCCGATATGAAGAGATGAGAGGCAATGAACAATAGTACAGAATTAGAATCAAAATCCAAGTGAGACAGTCTAATTTTGTCAGGAAAATTATATGAAAATTATTCTATCTAATTTTTAGGTACATCATATAAAAACATTTCTACCTAATTTTCTCAGGAAAATTATATGAAAGCATTTCTAATTTTGTCAGGAACGTGATATGAAAACATTTCAATCTAATTTTGTCAGAATAGCATATGAAAACTTTTTTGTTTGTCTAATTTTGTCAGGAACATATATGAACAGATTTCCATCTAATTTTGCCAGGAACATAATATAAAACATTTCCATATAACTTCGCAGGTTAGAATAGTTTAGAAATATGAACCCACTCATTAACACTAATTGTTTGAAATGTCATATCACTCTCGGGCGTAGGCAATAGTGAGGCTCTTCCGATTCCTTTATCAACTCTGAATTGCTATACATTCTTAGGAGAGATGGTGGAGTGGTTTATCATGCATCCATCGCGGTTTGGAATTCAGTTTCCTTTCTCTTAGACTGGTAGCCACTACCCGCATATTCATTAACACAACTACTAACATCGTATAGCCTGAATATTTATTATATGCCTCTTTATTGGGAACGGCATATGCATCTTAGTTGTTATACTAATGACATTTGGACCGTTTTCCCCTCCGAAATTCTTCAAGTGAATTTCGTGCTCGATAACTTTCTCTGGATTTTGTACCGAATACCTTTTTTATCCACTGGGGTAGATTGTTATCCGCTGTTTTGAAAACTGAAGTCCGGGTATTTTCTGGTGAATGTTGTTTTAAGATATATGGATGCCCTGAATGCATAGTGTGAATTAGGACATCCAAGAAGAAGTGGGTCTGCTTTTTTTTCCATTGTGAACTTCATGGAAGCTAAGTTCCCGTAATCGGTTAATTACCTTGAAGTATTCCATTTTTGTGTTAGCCACAACTGGAACTCATTGTGCTATCGTAGATTATGCCGGTATATGTAACAATATTGCAAATATGCTGTTGTGCCAATTATGTCAGCATCTGCGGCCCCAATAAATGTAACTTCTGATGTTTGCAATCTGCGGCTAATTCCAGAAGTGGCTACCCAGACACATGCGATCAAGTGTTGTTTAGCATTAGAAACAAGCTTCAAGATGAAACTTTCCTTGCAAGCATAACACCAGCTTCCACGAGCTAGGACAGAATGAGCAAGGACAATAATTTAAATTGTGCCACAGTATTTTTGCCGTAAAAGAGAATTTACCTTTCATATATTTGGATGCTATTCAAAGCATTTAAACACCTCACAGTTATCTTCTCGAATCCAAGCCTCACTTGGAAGAGAACATGACTAAGAAATTTCCATTCCATATAGTTGTAGCAAGAAATATAAGGTTGGAAAAATATAGAAAGGCTGTCCTGGTTGTAGTTAAAATTAAACAAGACTTCAGGTATGGAGGGGTAAGTTTGACAATCACTCCCCGTGGAACGAAGACGAGATAATAGAGAATTAAAAAATCAGTTCTCATGTCAGTCTTAGAAACCTCCTCAGTATAACAGGCATAATGATGAATACCATCTGGAAACCTTTGATTATGAAAGAAAGACCATTCAAATTTCACCAGATAAGTACACAAAGGCGAAGAGACATGACAGCCATAACTGTTACTAGATATTCTCTGTGTATGGAAAACTGAATGAGAACACCTACCTCCGTGGTTTGAATAAAGTGTTCGCTTCAAATTTCTGAGAAATCTACTGAGCACAATGGATACGTAAGAAGGCCGGAGAGTTCGACGACCAAGATAAGGATTCTGCTCCAAATAGAAAGGAATATAATAATGATAATCCTATCACAAATAATCAGAAATATAATATAGTGTGTAAATTATTTGGTTTGTTCAGATTGTTTTTTGAAATTTTAAAATTCGTATCACT
The DNA here is from genome assembly GCA_964036315.1 of Acanthosepion esculentum. NCBI lineage: Eukaryota > Metazoa > Mollusca > Cephalopoda > Sepiida > Sepiidae > Acanthosepion > Acanthosepion esculentum. Next base: position 108,374,357 of record OZ038486.1, read on the forward strand.
TGGTAGCTGTCAGTTAAATACAAGTTTGGAATTGTATCCATTACACAACAATGATGAGTAGTTTATGTTCATTTCTATATCAGATTGAGATTAAACCAAGTGATCGTATGACTATTGTTATCAATGCAAACTTCCTATTCCTTTATCGTCGTCCATTTGTCAAATCTTTTGATTTGGCTGATTTTTGATATTAAAAAAAAAGGAAGTATGTTTACTCTATTTGGGTCACTTCATCTCAGATTCTATAAGTTTCTTTTCTGTCTCATGTAGCACGAAAAATCTTTCTTTCACTGGTAGCCAGAAAAAAATTTGCTGAATAATTATTAGAGAAACTAAGATCTCATTTCTCAAAAGTCTATACAGAAAAATAATATCTGACTGTGATATACATTTAAAATACATTTATAAAATGCAACGGTACAAGTCATCAGTAATGTTACCCTGGCTTTATTACGGATTTCGGGTATAAAATCCATTATGAAGCTAGGGTAATATCACTGATGACGTCTTTTTTCCCTAAATTTTTTAGTAAAAATAAAATCATGCGCATGTTTATTTGTACTGAAAGCTAATTGGAAAGACATATTTCCAAATTCTTCAAGATATTTTAAGATCCTGAGTTGATAAAAACGGTAAAAATATCTGGAACATATTTCATGCTGATGCCTATTATTTATAAAACTCAGTTTAAAATTAAAGGCACAGAAAATAATCTTATTTATTTTGCCTCGAGGAAAGATACAATGTAGGGTTCATATTATAAGAACATATATCTCTACACAAAAAATAAAATAAGGGATAATTATCTGCCATTAACTTTACAAAGGGTTCAGTATGGAAAATCTGTACTCTCAACTCTTATGACAGCTGGAATATCCAAAAATGTCAAGATTGTTTGGAAAATCAATTTGAGAATTTTTGTCCCTGTACTATGTAAACCATATTGCCGATTCTTTTCTCAATTGTCCCTTGCTCTCAGTAAGATGTATTATTTTTATATGCTTTAAAAAACTTTTTCTCCTGGGAGGAATTTACTATTTGGTGCGTAGGGCTGTGTTACTTGTTTCGTTTTACTTGGTAGTAATTTATCAAAAGCTGATCTGATTTTTCTAGCAAACATCACTTCTGCGGGTGATAATGTCGATGGTGTAGCATGATTTGGGGTAATTCGATATACCTGAAGAAATTGCTGTAATGCTTTTTCCGTAGGCACATCGTATACTTTTCGTAACGTTCTTTTGAGTGTATCAACAGATCTCTCCGCTTGCCCATTTGATCTTGGGTGATAAGGCGGGGATTTTATATGTTTGACTTGATAAATTTCGCAAAACACTTGGAAGTCTGCTGATGTGAATTGCGTTCCATTATCTGTGACTAGGCAATCCACTACTCCAAACCGAGCAAATAGTTCGATAGTTCTCCAAATAGCGTCTTGTCAGAGAACTGTTTTGTTTTCGGAAATTTGCTCTTTATTTGACATTACACGTAGCAATAATTCTTGTAATTCAAGATGTTTCTGTTCGTACATTTGTTGCTGTTCAAATTGGATTTTGATAAGTTCCACAATGGTTGACTTAAAATCTTCCATGTTGACGTAATTTTGTGTACTTATTTTACTTTAGTGTAACCTGAAATTCTGAAATCTGTGTACGCAAAAAATTCCTTTGTGGCTAGTAAATTTGATATCCAAAAAGAAAATTCTTTTATTTTGTGTTCGCGTAGAACTTGTTTTTTTTTTTTTTTTTAGAAATCTCGCGTAGAACTTGTTTTTTTTTAGAATTTACTCGTCGACCACTGTTATGTGCGACGGATAAAAATATAAAGATATGTCCTCCGAGTAGAGAGTTCGTTTTTCTTTTGGGTTACCTCGTCACCACTTGTTATGTGCGATGGATAGCAAAAAAGTATGTCATCCGCTTAGAGAGTTCGTTTTTCCTTTGGGTTACCTCGTCGCCACTTGTTATGGTCCAAGTTGCTTGTACCACGGTGATGGTCCAAGGTAGAACCAATGAAGAATAACTCGAACACAGGTATGGAATAACACAGATATATTACAAACAGAAATATATACAAAGAAGTAGAAGTATTAGTAATGACTATCAGATTTGGTTAGAGAGAACTATGTTGTCTCGACAAGTATCACTATTCCAATGTTCTTACAATAATCGTCTGACTCTGACTGACTCTGAGCTGCTGCTCCCTCTTGAGGCGCAGTATTTATGATGTCCGGGATAGTCCATTATTATTATTATGGGTAAGTTACCGTAACACTTTGTAAATGAAGTAAAATTACTGGCTCATATGAAAATAAGAAAGATTCTTACTTGGCAAAAACTGGTCGATGATCCCTTCGAAAATTTAAAAAAATATCAATTTATCATGATGATATGCAACTTATTGAAAAACGCAAAAACGAGCTGGTGAGAAAAATGTTTAGATAAAAACGACAAAAATTGAAAAAGATGTTATATAAACCCATCAAAAGTCGTTCAGAAAATCGCATAAATAATAAACTAGTTAAAGCAAATATCAAAATCTTCTGTTCAAAACATCTTGTCCAATAACTTTCATGTAGTTCTGATGTGAGCTAAGCGAAAACTGGGTTTGAGAAAACGTACCAAAGAAGCCAGATGCCATTGTATAGACATGATACTCAAATAACAACCTCATTTGCAGAATAGGGTCTAAAAGGCGCTTATATCTTGATGGATTTATTTCTACATTTTATTTGGTATAATCTACGATAAAATTACCGAAACGGATTTCTGAGCTTAGATTGTGGTTGGATTATGCTATGGGGAAGATTCACGGGTTGGGAGCTATGATGTTTATTACTGTTAAGAGAACATTGAAAGCCCACAACTACCAAGGATTTCTGGGATTGCTATCGACTATATAGATTTACGTTGTTTACTAATGTTGTTTTTTTTCTTTTGGTAGGTAATAAGAACATCTCATATTTTAAAGAAAACCGTTGATTAGTTACGTAACATTAATACGAGAAACAATGAATTAGAAACAGTAAACAACAAATTATGGCAAGATAATAATCAAACAGCAATTGAAAATTGATTGTATGTCATCAAAAAACAAATTGCTTAAATCAACTTGTTTATTTGGGGAAATTCAAATTATTTCTGTATTCAATCTTTCCTCTTTAATTACCTTCTATCTATCAGATTTTATTCACTCTTTATTTCCCATTTTCTTTGGTTCATTCTTTCACGTCTTTTTATTCGGATTTTCTCCTTTTCTTGCAAGAAATGTCCATCAGTTCAGAAGATTTATATAAAATAAAAAAAGCATTAATTTTGTGCGTGCGTGAAACGTATTCAAGCATTCATGACCAAGTTAAAGCTTCTTCGATTACGCATAACGCCTGACAGGCATTCATGAATTCACCCAGAGATTGAAATAAAAATCATTGAATTACTGACAGATTTATAGAATGGAAAGGATTTACTTGCTTTGAAGAACATGCTGATAAGGTCATCATTATCATATCAATATTAATTTACTATACGTTTAACTTCGTTTGGTATAGTTTAAAATGGAAATAATTATGTAATTTACAAACCCGTTAGCAATATATTAAACAGCATTTTATCCATTCATTAAATTATTTACGCATTCTACCTATTTTATAAAATATACTTCCTGTTAAACAAACCTGTATTTTCTCTGCAATCAAGATGATTGGCAGAATTATACTTGCATCTACAATGTTTATTATATTTAATCGGAAATATTTTCACTAAGCAAGCCTGAACATGATTTAAACACCATAGTTTATACAAAAACTAAAACAAATCCATTCTTAGGAAGGAAAGTTGCTAAAGTTATTATATATTTATTTACAGACATGTTTGTCAAGGAATGTCTTATACTTTTAGTAATTTCAGTAGAATTGTCATTTTGAAACGTTTTCACATCACCCAACATCAGATGATGCATCGACTGTTGAGCGTGAAAGGAATGTCACTTGCATCTTTCATGGAGTTGTTCATATGTGTCAAATGATGATCAGCTGATCATATCTCAGACAGTTTTCTTTAAGCGAATTCATATGAAACGTGTTAAGATTCATAAATATTGTACTATAACGAGTAACCCATGGAATATTTTGTCACGGGTGTTCGTGGTAAAGCAGGAGACTTGTTTCACATTTCAAAACCCTTTACAATACCGTAAAGGAGAAAAGCTTTGAAGCAATAAAAGGAGTCTGAATAATCCATAGGATAATTCATGTTTTAATCTTTTTGCAAGTAATCAGAAAATGAAATGTAGTGACTGAAGATTCGTTCCAAAGATAGTGCCACTCTTATCACTCTAAGAGTAAAAGACTCAGATGTATTCGTATTTTTGACATCAAAACATTAAAACTCAATCTGCCATTCATTCTACCTGTGGAAATTAAAACAGCCAACAACTGAATATTTAATTAAATGGTTGTCATTTTCCTCTTCTATCCACTCTGATTTTATTCTTTGTTTTCTAATTCAATATGTAACAATTAGGATTTACAAAAAATAACACAATATGGCATCAATGTCTTCTGTAACTGATGGTTGACTTAAAATTGAAACTCTTATTTAAAATTCTATTATAGAAACCGCATAATAGCCATTGATTATATTTTTGAAATATGCATACATACAAAATCATTAAAGAAAAGTTATATTAATATAGAATTAAATAAAAAAAGTATCACGTCACTTTGTAATAAATCAATGGATCAAATGTAAAATATTTATTTAATTTTAAAATGCAAAATTAAATAACTATTTAAAACTGAGTGAACAACAGCAGTGGATTCACCTAATAAAATTAGGAATACTGTTTTCAAAGAATAGGCCTTTCATCAAAATAATTATAAATGTCACCATTTATAATTATTTTGGTAAATGGCTTTTGCCTTTTTCACAAATTTTACTCGTAATCATTATGAGTCGTTGATCATGAGCTGGTGTATGTCAGTGGGATTCATAGGGAAATTGGAAATCATTAGTAATAATAATGTCTACTTTAATCGGAATGTTAATAGCGAGTAAAAATGAAACCCGGAAAATAATCATGCCGAAAAAGAGAATGCACAACTTCACAAATTATCTGTATTTTAAGTTTCTGCTTAGTTTGATGCCAACTTTATGTTTCTACATGGGCTATTCTATGCCATATAAATTCAGGATGCAATATCTCGATCATATCAAATTAGTTTGATATTTACTGAAAATTTTACAAAGAATTCTCAAAGGCATTTTTTTAAATTAAGGAATAACTCAGCCATTAATTCATTTATGGATTTAAAAAAATTCTAATTTTATTTTTCTTGATTTATATTTTTAAAATAGTTTTAAATTGAAAAGATGTTACAATTAACAAAAGTTTCCGATTTAACAGTTTTGGCATTGTAATAAAAACATTTGAATTTTGTCAGTATATGCTAAAAAAGGATTTGACACGTGTAATTGTATACAAAAAGGCATTTGAAAATATTAACTTTTAATGAGATGCTGAGGTCCATGAACATTGAGCCATCGTTTCAATATTTGATTCGACATATATCGTCCAATTCCGAACAAGATTAAAAGCATAACATTCACAATACTTTATTACAAAGGAGTGACGAAAGGTCCCCATATTGAATCCCTTCCGAAATTCTAACCAAGTGACCAGGTATCATGGTGTTAATCTCTTCTTGAACGGGCCTAGCGATGATGGATATTTACAACGGCTTGTTTATGATAGTTCCATGTAAGGCTTCCACGGAAGCGTAATAAAAAACAAGTGCTCAAACTATGTTTGACTAGCTATATAAATAGAACAAAAGCGTTCAGTTTTTTAAACCAGTTATGATACAGTATAATTAACGTGGGAATCATGAGATCGTGATGTAAGTGAAATGAGCCAATAGTGACCTAACAGAGTTTGGGCTCATGCAAAACAGTTGATGTTGAATAAATTATAGAACTGGAAAAGAGTCGCCTGCTAAGATTTATGTATGGTGATGCAAGCTAGGTTTCTCCCAAGAAGAGCAAACAAAGACAACAATCACCTAAACGAGCTCACAATGAAGTAACAGAAACAGCATAATATTCCATAAAAATTCGAGGCTACATGTCTTTTCAATGACCAAACAAATAGTACATTTGGTTAGCAAATTTTATTTCTTACAGTATCAAATATTGAACCGATAGTTTCGCGAATCCATCTGATATTGAACTTTTGGCTTAGTATTTGAAAGTCTTTTCAAAACTGTCTGAATAAATTTAAATACTGCTTTGAAGACTCTGAAATGCAGTTCTTTCCTTGTGGGGAATGGAATTATGAAGTGTTTTGATAGATGGCAAAAGATAGTGGATTAATATATTAAATAGGACGTTGGACAACTTAATTCCTGAAAAGCAAAGTTTGTTTGCTCCCCTTCTAAGTGCTCCCCTTCTGAAGCTATGTACTTTGTAATACGATGGTACCATCACCAGAAACCTCTTGGAACACGTTTAGTTGAATATCTTCCAGTGGTTGAGTCACATGTTAGGGTTGATGACAAATCATTATCCTTTCAAGTCATTTTTCACTTTTCGAAATTGACAAAAATCACAGGCAAAAAATCTAGTGAATAAGATGAATGTCCTATTTGTTATAATGGTTTTCTTTGTCAGGAAATCCCGAATTCTCACCGAATCTTTTTTATCATTCCTAATCCTCCTGTTATAAATTGCTGCACTATTTCTCTGTTCATGTTTTATTAATTTACTATTAGTTTTAAACATAATGTTTGATCAGAGTTCATCAAGATTCGCACTCGATCGATACTTGCATTTGTTGGTTGTATTTTGGCTTCCGGCTTTTGCGTCTGTGGCGAGGAAGAAGAAAACCAAGTCTTACATTAGACATTGGAAAATAATTCTATTCTTTATGCTATCTATCGAAAAAGAAAATCCGAATCGAGATAGAGTCGACTTAATATGTCTTTAAATATGGTAAGTTTTTGCGCTTCCATACCAATATCAATCAATTACAACTTTTCTTACCCCAATAAAATAACAAGATTTTTTTTTCTCTTCGTGTATGAAGAGGTAGCTGTGCATTGCAATGTGAAACTATGTCCCTTTAATTTACAGTCCCGGTATTTTCTGAGTATTTTTAAGTAGAGTTGTTCGAAGGGAAGACATCTATGCTTGCTTTCACCACACTGTTACATGAATATTTATTATTAACCTATGTTGGCATGTGGTAACTGATTGGTAGAACCTTGTATCGCGACTTAAATGTTCTACTTAACTCAAATTGCACAGCTCTTATTCGCGTTTTCATTAATTTTATTTCAGTATTATTTTAATTGCATAATGAAGGCAGACATATCGATGGGTAGTCTTTTGAATCATTAAGTAGACGGTTTTACATCTTACTTGCTAAATGAAGGAAAGATTAAGATAATAAACTGTCGTTTAATTTTGCTTAACAAAAGAGAAATATGATAGGTCACGTAGTGACGATATAACTCATTATTCAGTTGTAAAAGTCAACCACTTTCACTCGACTACAGGCAGATTATACATATGGGGACTAGTTAGGACTTCATTGATACGCTGAGGAATTACGGTGACTGTAGTAAGAATGGTAAATAATAATGTGTAGTTATTGGGGTCTGTTTGGGTCAATGATTGTGGCTAGCTAAGTTTAAATATAAGATATATGAAGAACAACATATTTCATCCCCATTTTTGGCCTTGTGCCATATTTTCTGTTTATAAAATAAATATCACTTTTACTCGACTACTGTTACTACATGCCAAAACGTCCAAAACGAACTCTGTTCTCCGTTTAGTAAATGCAAGCAAATATTTCATTTACAGCAAAAAGGAAAAATAAATATATATTAATTAATAATTATATATTTTTAAAGTCTTATTTAAATATTTCAACACATAAACGGATTTTAAGATGTCAAAATCTGCCTGAACGTTTTAAATGTCTCAAAATTGGTTAATTCGTTAAATATGAAAAAAATTACATCTGCAAGTCTTTATAATTTTAAAAAATTGCTATAAAATTTGACGTTTTTAATATTGATTTAAAGGATAAAAAACATCCTTAAAATATAAAATCTTTATACGTGTAAGTTTTAAATATACATTTAAATTAATATAATGTTTTAAAACTATTAATTGTTCTACAATTTTTATTCGTTTGTGTATTATGAAAGATCTTTGTTGGACATACGAGCTGCTTTAATTATGTATAATAATGAATTTCTTCAGTGTATACCAAACTATTAGTAAGAATTACCAACGATTATGGATTCAGTATACTTAGTGATGTCAAGACTTGCAAGAATCAATTCATTCATAATATGTTGCTATCTGTTTACGACAAGGATGCAACAGTAAATATTTACTAGACTTATAATAGTCAGGCAAAATATAACTAAGTATATAAACTCCCGGGGGAGCAAACACAGTAGCTAAAGATTACAAACGAGTCAGCTAAATATGCAAATTCAACTATGTTGTAGATATTTATCTGTTTCTACAAGACGGTAAGTTCGTCACAATGTATGTTTAATATATGACCATCGACGTTAAGAAGCAAGAAAGGTTAAATAGTGACGGTAAACAACATTTTACATGTTTTTCAATTAAAAAAACAAGATTTTTTCAGAGAGAAGACAATATTTCCTATTTTGATTTAGTCTCTCTTTCTTAAATGTTCTTCTTTTTGTCTCTATAATATGGATATCTTCCCCCGCATCACAAAGAAAAAGCCATACCTAAGATGTAAAATACATTTTAAAAGTGAAAATGTTTTCTTGAAGCTTTATTTTTATTTTAATTCCAACCTAATAGTTTAAATTTAATATTTCCAATATACTTTGGTGTATTTCGAACCGAATTTAAATTGATTGGAGTTATTTTTTTCCAGATTGTCAATAAAAATCAATAAAATCGTCCATACTGACAAATCTGTCAACACATAATTCTCTTTGTTAAAAATTCTCTCGAAATAAAATATACTTTTTTGAAATATCATTTGAGAAAAATAGCTGATCTAAACTAGGTTTCGCTGTATTACCTTAGGCATTTCAGTTTATGATTAGTAAATAAAATTTTTATTTAATAAGAATATCACTTGACCGCTACACATTAATACACAATTTTAAATTAAAATTTTAAAAAGAGAAAAGAATTCTTGCAAAACTTCATTAATCATCGAATTTTTTTGTAAGACTAATAGTGTCCATTGTATATTTTATTAATAAAAGTTAAATTCTCTCTATATTGCCATTATCTATAATATAAATTGGAAAGCCGATTTTAGTCTGTCTGACCAGCGGACAGTGAATTAATTATTGAAGGGTGAACACACATAAATGGGTTCATAAATATAATGTGAATAAAATAAACTTTGTTTTTTTTATTTATTGAATTTTTATCGACACCAGAAAAAATTTAAATGTAGATGTATTTCCGAGCTTCTGAAACAAACAATTAACTTCATAACTGTACGCCTTTAGTTTATTTCTTATCTGACAAAAAATATAAGCAAACATAAGTTTGTTGATTTAAAAAATAATTAAAAACTAAATTCTTCGCAAACAACGCATTTACATCTGCTTTATTTTCTTATCGGACAAAAAATATCAACATAAGTTTATGTTTTTTTAATTCAAAACTAAATTAAAAAAATATCGTGTTTTTCTCTACCTCCAGAAAAACGGTAAAAATCAGCATACAGTGATAAAAACATTCTCGAAACGTAATAAAAACATAGTTTTATCGTCAAAATCGTTATGTTATTATGTTATGTTATAAGAGGAAGAAACAAAGTTTTTATTTATTATAAAAATTCTTTACTCCGTTTTAGAAAATTCGAAATTTTGATTACAAATTTGTTTTTCTTGTGTCACAGCGGTTGTACTAACTTTTAAGCATAGAAAATTTTCGCCTCTTTTTTCGGTGACAAATACATTAATTTGGAAATTCTTGCAAAAATTAAATAATTGTCAGATTGTAATTAAAATTTCAGGAGTTATGCACAAATGAATGAAATTATTTTTTAATTTTTTTATTAGAAAATCTTGGGAAAAATATATTTTTTTTAATTGTGTTCCTCCCTCTTGTTTAATTTAACGAAAGCTTCAGAAATTCATCGAGATAATTTGTAGTGACTATATTAGTTAAAAGCAGAATTTTTCGAAAAATTTAATCACCGATTTTTTTATTTTTTTGCAAAATCGGACCGCGTCTTACCGAAAACCTGTTCCGAATCGGGAAATAAAAAACGCAATAAAACTAAGACATTATTTAATGAGAATAGCTTTTAATTGCTTTTATGAATAATATATATTATCCGAAGAAAGAAATAGATGAAAAATTAATTTTTACAAGATTTGTTTTAATTTTTTACAACTTAAAATTGAATAATTTATAAAGTTTTGAATGTTTTAAGTTCAATTTCGATGAGATAAATGATAGTGAATATTGTTATTAAGTAAAACTATATTTTCTAATCATATATTTTAAAGCTTATTACAATCTGAAGACCCCGATTATTTTTAAAAGAATTTCAATTTGTGTTTTTATATATGTATATCGATGCTGAATTTCTGAAGTATGGATGTACAAACCGATAAATCTATTAATGAAAGGTCACGTGTTTTAAGTGTTGTCACCCGTTACGAGAAAAAGAAAACTGATGAAAATTTCCTCTGTTCCACCATAGATAATTACTAACGCGTCAGACCCCGCGGTTAGAAAACGATTATATAGAACATTTTATGCTATAAGTAAGTAAGATATGTTTCAAATCAGATTAACTTAACGAGAAATTTGCTAATTTTACTCAAATAACGTTTGAGAAATATATATCTTATTTTTGCAAGATTTTTGAAACGGAAAATTATGATTTGTTTACAGATGTCTTAAAATGGCTGACGTGGTGGATTTTACTGAAAAAATGCAGCTCTATTCCAATCAATATAATTTAAATCTGAAATAAACCAAAGTATTTTGTTTACCGGATATAGTAAATTTAATCATTTAGCTTTCATTTAAAGCTAAATTGAAAACTTCAGGAAAGATTTTTCATTTGTAAAATTTCATTTTAATATTCACGTATACCGAATTCGTGGAGGTACCTACAATGTGGAAAGCTCATTTTGTGGACACACATAAATGAGATCATAAATAAAATGTGAATAAAATAAACTTTGCTTTTTTTATTGGATTTTTATAAACGCCAGAATAAATTATATTTAAAAAATGTAAATATATTTCCGAGCTTCGAAGCGATAAGATCAACATAACGTATTTTTCATTGCTACACGTCAAAGATTTTGAAGGACATTCACACACGTGTTTCGATTTCTTTAATTTCTTCAGATTTTTTTATTTCTATAATTTTTCATACATTATTCTCTTTCAGAAAATAAGCAAAAATTCGAAACACCTTTGAGTTACAAATTATCACTATGCCTCCAAAAAGCCCTCGCTTGGCCGTTTTAATCACAATCCAAGTGGACAAAAAGAAAATTTCAAAACGAAAGCAATGAAGGTTTCTCGTGCTTTCACAGGAACGGCGGGATGTATAACATGTCAGAGCACGTCACTGACGGACCATGGAGACAGTTAAACAGTCACAGAAACGGCAGGAAGCCTACTGCGTCATGGCAGTTACCGACGGGCCATAAAGAAAGCTGAACATTCACAGGAATGGCATGCGGCATCAGGGCACACAACAGTGATGTGACTTGCAGACAGCTGAAGAAATTGAGACTAGGTTGCCACGTGCGGAGAAATTCTTGTAGAAATAAACAGGATTGATATATTATCAGCAATGCGGGTTTGTGCATCGAAAACCGCTTTACCCCAGTTAAAATTTTGGTTAAATGAAGGAATCAATTATGAGTGCCAGCGTAAATATTATCTTCGTGTAGAGTTGCAAATAGGTAGTATGAACAACGGAAAGACATGTACCAAATGCGGAGACAAAAAATGTGAGGGAATGTGATGGTATGTGTTGCCAGATTTAGACGATAATCTAATTTGCCAAATACACAGTAGATCAAATTATGTAAAAGTTTTACAGAATTGTTTATTAATTGTATGAGATGAATGTACAATAGCGTAAAAAAGCATTTGAAGCTCTAGATAAAACATTGCGTGATCTCAAGAGACGTGGTGCATTGATGGGTGAATTTCTCTTTTATTGTCAGGTGACTTCCGACAAACACTTCCAGTTATTCCACGTGGAAACCCCGCTGACGAACTCAACACTTTTACTTAAATTATCATATTTTTGGAAGGACATCAAGATAGTAACGTTAAATACTAACATGAGAGCCTATCTTAATAGACAACTAATGGCTGGTGAATTTGCATCTCTACTACTGAGAATAGGATATGGCAAGTTTGCTAAGAGTGACCATGACAAAATTGCAATTCCTCCAGGATTGGCCTCAGTTGTTTCTTCAATTGAAGAACTGAAGAACAAGGTGTACCCAAATATAGTAGAAAACTATATGAATTATGAATGGCTAACTGGGCGATCTATCCCAGCATCTAAAAACGATTTGGTGCATGTTATCACCCAACAACTGCTGAATGACATTCCAGGTGGGGAAAAAACTTTCTATTCTGTGGCTTGAAAATTCGATTGAACAGTCTGTGCAATGTCCTACATAATTTTTAAATTCCTTAGAATTATCTGGTATGCCAACATACAAGTTAAGCTTAAAAGTCCGATGCCCTAAAAGTTGGATGCTCCAGAATCTTGATGCTCCAAGATTATGTAATGGAACAAGACTTGTGTCAAACTCATAAAACCACATGTCATACAAACTGTCATACAAACTGGTAGGGCCAAAGGAGAACTGAATTCCACTCCTAGAATACCCCTTATCCCATCACATTCTACAATTACATTTAAAAGCTTCAATTCCCAGTGTGTTTCGGCATGACTATTAATAAGTCCCATGGGCAATCACTGGCGGTTGTTGGTCACAACCTAAATTCAATTTCCTTTAGCCATGGGCAGTTTTATGTAGAATGTTCTAGGGTAGGATCGGTAGAATGTCTCTACATCTTAGCACCAGGAGGCAAAACATTAAACATTGTGTATCCACGGGATTTGCTGTAATCCCATATGCTATTTAAAAGTAGGTTCATGATGACAATTGCTAACTGATGTTTTCTAATGTTCCTCCAGGAAAAATGGTTTAGTCTGCTTAACAACGAAAAGCTACAAAAACTTTTTGCCTCCTAAAATCCAACCTGGGTATGTTCAACATATCTGACACGCGGGCAACGCCGGGTAATCCATGCTAGTAAATAATACAAATATTAAGCCCTACAAAAAAGAATTTCTTGCAATTTCATTAAATTAAATAAATATGGGAGTAATAAAAACATTTTAAAGATTTTCTAAAAAAGAAACATTTAAAAAAACAATTCCATTAATTTGTGAATGTTTTATTAAAATCTGACAATTATCTATTTTTTATAAGAATTTCCAAATCAATGTATTTTTCACTAAAAAAATATAACAAAATTACCGTACTAATTTAGGATCCTACGTTTTGGATTGAAGATAGGAAATAAAAGTCGTACGGTATCTTCGCATAATTTCAGAGAAACAACTGAAGATGTTTTTATTCAGAAAAAAAATACTACATATAAATTATAAAACAAAATACGTAAAATGCAACAATTCACGGTAATCTCTAGAATTATTCGTTAAAAAATATATGGCAAAGTATGGCAGAGAAAGAATTTGAAGAATTTGTAGAATTTGATTTTAACACTTTTGTTTTCTAATATACAAACATTATATTACTTAACATCATTTCGGTAGTTAACAACGAAGGTCACTGAAAGTTAATAGGCTGACTATGAAGGAGTGATGCTAGAGCTGTGAAATTTTGCAAGCATGAATTTCAACTCTTAATAATAACTAAATTATTTCTTTGCAGGTAAGCTGACATCTGATTGTTCAAAGAATAGTGTTCAACATGTAGACAAAAAACTCATCAACAGAAGATGGCGTCATCATCACTGCGGTACTGGTTCCCAGTCAAGTGTTTTTTCATGTTGGGGAACAGAAATAGGGAGGGTGATCAACCAGTTCAAAACCACAGTCACGCACATCAGACATTGAAACCAAAGACTCATGTGTTGGAGGATTGTCCTGATAAAACACGATTCCATTCTTCGGTGTTACTGGTCGGTTGGTCTTGATAGCCCTTCTTAACTGCCTCTGCAAGATGGTATAATACTCTCCCTTGGTGGTGTGACCCTTTTGATAGTCGATAAACACAATGCCGTTTGCAACCCCAAAAACTGATGCCATCAATTTCCCTGCAGATCAAAACACATTGGCCTTCTTTGTAGCAGGTGAGGAAGGGTGTTTCCACTGGATGCATTGTCTCTGGCTCAAAGTGATGAACCCAACATTCGCCCTGGGTTAGTAAACATTCAATCAATCCAGCAGAATATGTCTTAAACAATGTCAAATTTTCCCGTAATGTGATCAGCTTTGTACGCTTTTGATCAGCTGTCGGAAGACGTGGCACCCACCGGGCTGAAATCTTCGTCATGCCAAGTTTACTATGCAGAATATTCACAACTCTATCACAGAATATGCTAATAGCGTTGGCTATTTTATTCGTAGTCAATCACCACCTGTCATCCATCAACATGTAGTGAACGCGATCAGTGTCTACCTCCGTGGTGGCAGTTATAGGACGTCCAAACATTGGGTAATATTCAATACTCCCTTTTCCCCTCCTAAATTCAGCTGCCCACTTTTGAACTGTTGATAAAACTGAAGCAACATCTCCTAATGTAGCAACTATGTCTGTATGAATGTTTTTGGGTACTAATGTGATACTAATTGCTGTTACCGCGGTAAAACATAGGAAAGTTTTCTTATGGATAGAAGGAGCGATATACTGAAAGACTCTGGAACAAGAAGAGTTAATACCTAAAATCTATGGAAAAATATTGACGATTTAATTCACATGTAGACGACACCTGGAATTGCTGTGTCGAGGGTTTGAACAATGAAAAATGACCCAGCCTTAGAGGGCAATGATGATTGACATCTGTTCTACGCAGCTAAAAATGCAAGATGTAAAGCGAAATCATCATTTTCGTAAACAACGAATTTGTAGTTGATTTCTCCAGGTCGAAAGTTGAGTTGAAATATCAGGAGGAGGTAGATATGCCACCCACGTTGACTGAGGAGATTTAGTGAGAGGTAACAATATGAGAGAATAGAAGAAAGGAATTCGCCACAATTATGAAGTAAGCTGACAACAAAGGGGATTTACCGCGACAGTCAATAAATACGAATGCGCGGAGCGAATTCGTCAAATGAGACCAGACGGAGACAGAGACAGGAGAGAGACGACAGAGAGTTCGTCCCAGTCACCGGTCGTGATACACACCACGTGATTACTTGCCGAAGACCCCCCCCCCCCGACGTCAGCCATGTGCCGAACTTTACCAAAACAGCAAACCAAACTTTACCAAGTCAACAACAATATCACTTCCGATTTTGATGCGGGTTGGGCTTATAATTTATTGCATGCAAACTCTGATATAACCAATTATTGTACGAAGGACTGATATCAAAACAGTGTTTACTTTTTGTTCAATTTATTCGAGTGTTATTTTTCCCCTGTGCGTCTTCGCCTTGCTTGGACCAGCCCAACATGAAGATAATTGCGACGATTCGGTCTTGGTCTCCTTGTGATCAAACTTAAAGCCCAACGTGGGATAGGGCAGGTCTGAAATCGAAGCGATCTGCATCGATCAGCCGCTGTGTTGGAAGTCTTGGACGACCGGGGAGGGTGTTGTATGATTACACTAAAGCCGTTTTCTGAAGTTACTTGATGACAGCACGGTGCCAAATTTTTCCCATTTTCATGAAAAGTCGCCACTCATAGGAATTCGAACTCACACGGGAAAGGAAAAAGAAAAAAGAAAAATTCTCCCTTGCTGACCACAACAAATTGGTGACGAGAAATTGGGACCTATACAAAAAGAAAAAAATTCTCTCTTCTCACCACAACAGCTTGGGCGCCAAGAATTTGCACTTCTCGTAGACTCAAAAGAAAAAATTGCCGTTTTTTGCCAGTATCCACAACAACTTGGCGACAAAGATTTACGAGGATTAAAATACGGAAAATCGAGTTTTTCGTAAGACTCTTATCATGGAGGATTTTAAAAGTATTTTAGTATAACTTGTAAAATACCAAAATGAACAGCAATTACAACCCCAAGAAAGAAGAAATAAACAGCAATTACAATTCCAAGAAAGAATGGAAGAGAAGTGGCAAAAGCAATTACTACAAACGCAGAAAGAAAATGAAGAAAGACAAATGCAGCTCCAGGAATTAATATTAAAGGTAGCGGGGTAACAAACAACAAAATATCGAAAAAAAGGCGACTTTTTCCCAAGACGCAGTGTGGAATACGATAGAAACATTCAATTACTCCCTAGAAGAGGATAACAATTTCGGGGACTACTTCAGACATCATGAAGACATCTTCAACATCGATTGTCAAAACTGGACAGAAGCAAAGAAGCTACGTCTGTTACTCAGAAAATTAGAAACAGAGGAATATACAAAATTTGTGGATTATATCTTGCCAAAAAGACAAATGAGTTAACGTTTGACGAAGCAGTTACAAGCCTTACAGAGCTTTTCACTCCAAAGACGTCACTATTTCACAAAAGGTGGAAATGTCTTAACCTCGTAAAGGACGAAAATCAGGACTATTCCACGTTCGCCGCAATCGTGAACAAACATTGTGACGACTTCAAGTTGGCAGAATTAACTCCGAACAATTATCAGAAGACTGCCAAAAATGCCTAAGTATAAAGAAAGACTCGAAGGATATCGAGGAGTCAGGAGTAGCACATATACGTAAGTTGAACAAAAGTTTACGTTTTTCACCATCCCCGGAAAGAAAACAAAATTTCTATAATAATGGAAAAAGTACAACGTATAGGACAAATAATGACAAAAATCTAAGCAAATATAAGTCCCCCCATCTGCATGTTATCGATGTGGAGGACTACACTGGAATAAGGATTGTCGTTTTAAATATAAAGCATCTCTAGCGTGTGGAAAAATGGGTCACAAGGCATCCCAATGTAGGAACATAAAATTTACTAGTAAGATAAGAGCTACTAGAACGTACCACAAAGACAATATTAACATAAGAAAATACGTGGAACTTGAAATTTTAAATAAAATGATAAAATTACGACTAGACACAGGTTCGGATCTAACGATAATTAACCTACAGACATGGAGAAAGCTTAATAGACCGACCATGATACATACGCAGAAAATTGCTAAGTCGGTGACAGGGAAGCGTATAAAATTCGAAGGAGAAGTGATCTTAAATGTGAAATTCCACGGAAAAACTAAAAAAACTCAAGATATTCGTATTGAAAAAAACAAACATCTGGTATGCACAGACTGGATACAGAAGTTCGACGTATGGGATTTACCTATCAGTTCTTTTTGTAAAAAGATAAAGTGCGAACCATCAGAAGCGACAAAGTTAAAGGAAGAATTACATAATCAATTCCCAGAAGTATTTTCGAGCGATTTGGGACGAGGTAACAAGTTTGCCGCTAGAATTGAATTAAAAGAAAATGTCCAACCAGCAGTAAAAAAAGAAGCGAAACGTGCCGTTTGCCTGCAGAATACGGTCTGTGTGTGATAAGTTATTGCCGAACAAAAACCGACATACACCTATAGTACTCAAGAGATCATTTGAACCTGGCACAATAATTAACAGACTAGGAAATGTGATGTGCACAGTACATGGCGAAAAGTTTACCCACAGAAGACATATTGACCAAATACAAAATGAGATTCAAAGACCTCAGGAAGACACAGAAATTAGAAGGTAAAAACAGGAAGAGAAAATTTACCGAACCTCTGATTATCGACCACAAAAAAATAGAGCCATAGCAAAAATATTAACCTCTCTCCTTGGAACAATAAATCCATCACATAAAAATTCATGCAACCTTGTTGAAAAACTAAGGGAAATAAATATGACTGACAAACCCATAGGCAGTCTAGATATAAAATCACTTTATACTAACATTCCGATTGAAAAATGCTTAAATCTCTTAAAAAAGCATCTAACAAAATCAAAGATAAACCTCTCCCTACGAATAGCTTAAAAAATTAAAATCAGCCGTTTAATCATCAATGCGAATTCACACTCAGTAATAAGTTTTACAAAAAAAAAATTGGATTAAAATGGGATCCCTTTTCAGTGGACTGATGGCATGTATTTTTTAATTTCTCGAATCTGGTTCTTTCCAAAACATTTTACCTAAACAATCAAATTACTTCCGATATATTGATGCTCTATTACTATGTCCCCGTGATACTAACTTACCGGAACCTTTAGTTAAACTAAACACAGTCGAATACACATTAGAGTTTACATACGAAATAGAATAAAATATTACTTTACCTTTCTTAGACATCATGTCACACCGATTTGACAACAACCTAAAACTTATTATCCACCGAAAGTCAGCCTATAAAAATGACTTAAAATGACCCTTCAATACCCTATTTCATAGTAAATGCGAAACAAAAGGCTCATAATATATTCGAAAATAGAATAGCTGTCCTTCCTGATAAACTCAACGAATCAAAAGAATATATTATTCTACCCACTAACTCTATGCTTAGCTCAATTTTCTCAAATTCTCACATATAAATACGTGCATATATGTGCGCATATATACACTCATATATACATATATATATGTAGGTTCAGTATATATATATATATATATATATATATATATATATATATATATATATATATATATATATATATATATACATACACACACACACACATATATATATATATGTGTGTGTGTGTGTGTTTCTGTGTGTTTCTGTGTGTGTGTGTATCTGTGTGTGGGTATGTATAACCGTTTAATATTAATATTGTTTTTAGGAAACAATCAGGTGAATATGTCAACGTTTGATTCAAAACCATTTACAGCCGTCGATTATTCATGGCCATTCTTTTTTATTTACCTTTTCTATTAATATATGATGATTGAATAACCTGACTTGCATAATAAACAATGCTGTTAGAATTAAATCAGATTTTACTGGAAGATTGCAAGACCGACACTAGTGACAGTAAATGGTGTTTCTGAGACGTTTCCTTTCAGAAAACTGCTCTTTCTTTCTTTCTTTCTTTCTTTCTTTCTTTCTTTGCTTTGCTTTGCTTTCGTCTTTTTTATTCTTTTACTCAGTTTTGTTTTTATTATTTTTCCTTACACGTTTTTTGTTTTTGTTTTTGCTTTTTTGGTTGCCTTATTTTTCCCATTCAATCGATTTCATTATTTTATTTTGATTTTTCCGTTCAATATTCTGCTTGTTTCGTTTTCCTCTTTTCTCACATTTTCCTTTTTGTCCTTTCTCTTAGTGCCTTAATTCTCAATTTTATTTTTTACCACCATTGCTGTCATCACTATCATTGTCATCATCCAGTAATATCAGTTTTGCTTGCTGTATTTTGCTTCGAATTCTTCCAGTATTTACTAAATTATTTCTGTTTACTTGTTGGGTTTTTCATCATTCTTATAAATTCTTTTCCCATTCTTTTTTTTTTGTTTTTTATTGATTGTTTCAGGCTTTACTGAAATTATCAGTTTCATGTTTTAGACTCTAACTTTATTTCATTTGTTCCTATCACATTAACTTCCATCTGGAGTTGTTTCACTTTCTAAATATGTCTTTTTGAACGAAATAGAAATATCTTACTAACTCTAATTTCCAGTCATCTTTCTTTTTTGCGAACTCTACAAGCTTGGAGAACCAAAATCAATACAGTTGCTATCATACGATCGTGGTTTTGTGCCATTCATATAAAAAAATTAGTAAATCTCAAAAGAGTATAGTGATTTGGAATACTAGCAAATATAATTTGGATGTAGCAAATATAAATCGATTTTGTTTCCTTTAGATTTTCTTTCATTTTCTTCATTTCTATTTAAGTTTATGACTTTTCTTTGTTTTATGTTCTCTTTTTCCGTTTCACTTTACGATTTTCGCACTTTATTGCTTTTTCTTCTTTGCTTTCATTTATTTTCCTTTTCAATTTGCCTTTTCACTTTCAATCTTTTTACTAAATTAATTGTCATCCTAATTTCTGTCTTGACTTTTTCCTTCCTTCGTAATTTAATTCCGTATTCTCCTTCCTTTATTACATAGTATCATATTCATAACTGCTCCAACGTTTACCGGGTACGCCACGAAAGTTGCAAAAGATGCTGTTAACAACGTTTCCTTTAGAAGCGATAAACTTGGAGATCATCGATTGTAACTTGAAAAACAGAAAATAGTCTGTATGTACTTAATTACTAGTGGCAATTTTAAACTGGAGAAGGCATATCTAAAAGAGGTTTGGTACTATGCATGTGTGTATAAGAGTCGAGGAAAAAGCTCGAGGGTATAACAGAGTAAAAGGTCGCCACGGAGAGTTAACTGCTGTCATATTTATTCTTTATTTGCATCTTTGAGCTTAAAGGAAAAAAGTCAAGGATTAAGTTTTTTTCCTATATTTATGTTTTTGGCAACATATTTTTTGGCTGTATAAAAAAAATGTTATTTTTTCTTTTGATAATTCACCAACATAATTACTTCATGTAATTTATACATAACGGTTCTGTATTTCACCCAAACAAGTGCATTACTGAAGACAATATATTGACCACCATGTGGCGCATCATGTCACCTTCACAACGCTGTCTCTTTCTCTATGTGTCTGTTAGTTGAGAAAGAGAACGAGAATTTGACTTGTCGTTCTCTTTCTCTTTCACTCTGTCGCTTTCTCTGCTTCTCATTGTTTCTCTTGAATCTACCTTTCATATTTACCGTATTTACATATTGGACATATTCTTTTCTGAATATAACTTCGTAAATTTAGCCTATATCCACGCTCCCGAATACTACGATGATTACATATCTATACCAAAATACTGAGAAAATGTTTTGTTGGTATACAGTAATTGGAGATGTTATCTTTCCAGAAAGAAGTATATTGTAAAGTAAACAAATAATCAGATAATAATAGATAACTGCCAAAGAGATATTGTGTTTTAGTATTATCAATGGAGTAAACCAGCCAATTTAATGTTATAATTTGTCTGTGTGATGCTGTTCGCAGGACAATAACTTAAAACGCTGTTTTCTTCCTGTTAATAATTCCCGCCAACTACTATTCCTTCATTGTCTTTTCACCTCCTACTCACTGAGAAATAAGGAGGGTACCATCCAGACCAGATATAAAACATATGTGTGCGTGTATTAAGGTATAGTATGATCGTTGGGTGGAGGCACGGTGGAGTAATGGATAGCGGCGGGGGTTGAGGATCAGTCGAATCCGTTACATTCACTTACATGCTAATTCCCTTGGAAAAAGTATGAATATTCTTCTCCCTCCCAGCTATGGGCAAAAGTAGGATAGACCAGGTCTACCGCAGAAATAAAAGGCAAACTACTGCGGGAAAAAAGCTGCCTCGTCAGTCATGTATTGAAAGATACATTTTAATCTCTGATCTTTAAAATAAACCATTAAAATCTTGAATTTGTCGTGATTTTGAGCTTCAGCAACTTTTTAAAAAATGAAGCAAATATCTGTCTATATTTCTGAGATGAGGTATTTTAATTACTTCCCTTATTTACATTGTTCGGACTGATGTCCTTATCTTTATTGCCATATTCATGACGTTTCGAATTTTTTCAGGCGATTGGCATTTCGAACTGAACCCTTTATTTCGTCCACGTGCCGTGCCTCTTCCAGATGTTGCAGTTCAATACCTGGCAACTGTAGTGGCCAAGTATTAAACTCACAATACTTTGAGTCAAGTCATTGGATCTAACCAACGCTTTTATCCACTGGGCCATGTGACCTTGAGGACATGAGCGTATGAATGTTTGGGACTTATGAATCTAACGTATCATTTTTACTAGAGCTAATATTGCCATTTTGTTGTTATTATTGCTTTTCTCTAGCACTTCGTATTACTGGTTCCCATATTGTATTCATTTCTATGCGAGGCCGGCTTAGAAGATTTTTGTGACCTAGCATATGTGCTGATTCCTTAAGTTTTCATATTTCCATTGATATTCTCTATCTAGTAATTCAAACTCATCCCACGGATTTTTCCCTCCATATGTGGTCAGCTACACCTGATTTTTCTATTTCTCCTCGTGTTATGCCTTTACGATTTTCTTGCAATTTTACCTTAAATCGGCGGCCTGTTTCTCCTCTATATTTCTTACCATTTTGTCGGAGTTGCTGCTATACACCTAGGGTAGTTGTTTTTGTTTAGGGCACTGCTTATACTGAACATTTCTTGTTCAAATGTCTCTGGGTCGCTACTTATGACTTTTGATCTATGTTGTAAGCAGCGAACGATCCCTTTCTTTACACTGTATAGGTGGTGGGTATTGAAGTTGCGGTATTGTCCGGTGAATGTCGGCTTACGGTATACGGCTGTCTTGAACCTATTCTCTGTTCGTGATATTAGTACATCCAGGAATGCGAGTTGTTGTCGTTTTCCCTCTCCATTGTGAACTGTATTGATGTTCTTATTAAGTTCACATGGCCCAGTAGTAGTTGGACCTCGTCTTGGTGTAGCCAGAGGTCTATTTCCACGCAAGATCCTATACAGACATGTCTAAAGATCTCACCAGATGTATTCCAATCATTAGTAAAATCGATGCCACCTCGACTTATAGCACTTCAATATTTTCCTTTATGGTAATAGGCGTCTATCCCATGATTTCTGGCACGTCATAGTATACATATATAGATTTTCCCCAAACGTGATTAGCGTAAGAGCAGCATAAAATGCACTTAAGCTAATGAATAATTTTAAAACTAGAAAATATTTTTCATAGACGTAGTCTTGACCTAATAATAGTAACATCCGTGTTTCACATTCTGTTTCAATGTGATCAGTGAACCTTACAGTCACCAGGGCCACTCTGATGGAAGATAAATTTGGATATAGGGATAACCACTATCTAATCTTGATGTTTGTATTAAGAGTGTATACCTCGTATTACAAACTTCAACAATCACGTTTCGAGAGGCCCGCTATTGATATTGTTGTCAATTTATATGTAAAGAATTTTGCCAAGATACTTCCTCGGGCCACACATTAAATATCAAAGAACGGTTTCACCATCTCTGACATATAAATTTCCTTTCTTGATAGAATGTCTCACATTGCTTCATTTTTGTTGCGGTCTACATAGTGGATTGTTAGAATGGTTCTGAAGGATCATCTCATTGAGAAAGACTGAGAACAGTTAAAGTTTAGTCCTAGTCTATTTCCCACATTTACAACCTGTATTATAAGATGAAAAGGCAAAGGAAAAAGCAATCAAACAAATAAGAAAGCAAAACCTGAAATATCATTATTACAAAGTATTTAAAAGATTTGCTACTTCTGCTTTAAATTTAATCATACAAAGTCCGACAAATTACAGATCTCTTGAATTATTATTTTTGGATATAGCACTCCATGAAATTTACTGTTACTAATTTAATTGTGTTTTATTATTAGTATTTAAGTACCCCATACCAGCAAAAAGTGTTTTGTTGTATACAGGATTACATTTTTTTACACCTAGGAACAAGGAGGATTGGATAAAACTTCTCAAATATGGATGCTAGATCGCATATCCTATCATTCGAGCATCATTGGCACCTTGCATCTTCATCTACAGTTTTTATTTTTTCTCTACTGAAATCAATTGCACGAATTTCCATAACTCAAGTGGCGATAACAACAAAGTAATCTCGTACGGGCGAGACCATGATCCGCCATATTGTCTGGAGTGTTTCTGTATTAATATTCACAAAGATGGTAAAACACAGGAAAAAAAATTGAGATTTCTGTACCGTTGTTGTAAGTAACATACACTTAATAGGGTAACACGGATAATCGTAAAATATTGATTTATTGGAGGAGATCATACGCTTCGAGGAAGAAAGAAAATTATATTTTTCCAATTTAGCAGGAAAAAGAAAAAAATAACATAGAATATAAGTCAAATTTTTGAATATGTTTCTATATGATGGAATGTATTTATATACTTTTATTATTTTTCTATTCTTTCATTTCCTACGTCACTTATTTTATTTTTATTTTTCTCGCATCCGCTTTGCATGTTGATAAAGATGCTGAATTGTTTTTGCAGAAAAATTAAATAATCTATATTTTGCGTATTTCGAACTTTTACAGAAACACATCCGTGTTCACATATGTGTGCGTGTAGAGAAGATACTTTGTTTAATTGGGTACGTGCTTAATCGGGGGATCTGTCTATTTGTTCAATCTCTTCTAAATCAATCAAACGAAATACAAAGTCAGATATTATTATGCAACTTAATGTTTGCACCATTGAATTTGTTTAAATTATATTGGCAATACATCGAATGTGTCTATGCTTATATTATCTGTACTTGTTAAAATAATTTTGGGGCATTGTCGAGTTTTATTGCGTAAAGTGCAACATTAAATTTTACTAATAAATAAATAAATACAAGATATAGGCCAAGGAAACATTAGATTCATGCACAATCCTTTATAGTTGAAGAAATGTTTTATCTTATTTACAGTTTAATATGAATTTGTTTGTATTCTTTAGACTTTATCAGTCTTTTATCATTGATTCTAATCTCAGGATAAGAAATTTACTTTCAGAAGATGTTATTGTTTCTAAAAAGCATTTGTGAGGTCTGTTTTACATCCTTATATACTTCATTTGTAACGATGGACCACAAGTCTTATATTTTCTGTTAGGACATCTATAATGGAGATCATTCTATTAATTTATTATCTTTGGAAAGTTATTGAGCAAATTGGGCAATAGTTTTTTTGTGGGAACGAAAGAGCATTATTTTGCATGAATATACTCTTTAACTTAAGGTTTCTTTTTGTGATTGCGCCACTCAAAAACGTTCTCTCGCTCAGCTATTATATTTATTCAATGAATGTCAACTTTACTCTGTAAAAATAAATGTTGAGAAATCAGTTTTTAATGTACTTTAACCAAGATACATTTTTTATCGTGATTTTTAAATAAAAGTGGTAGTTTTGTTGGTTCACTTAATGTTCTTAATGTACTGCATCTATTTTCTATGTTAACGTTCGCAACATCAGCTTCTTCAAATATTTTCTTGTTTAATCGACATTTTTAGCCACTGAAGTTTTCGTAAAACTTTTTTGTGATATACTTAAATATTTTCAATTACACTTTTATTGTACGGAATCTTTGTTGAGACTTTTCACCATTTCCAATGTTTTGTTCCCACTACCCACATCATTCTTACGATCCATGGCAGCATTATATATCGGAAATTAAAAGAATTAATACCAGTACCTATATTATAATATATATATATATATATATATATATATATATATATATATATATATATATATATATATATATATATATATATATATTATACCTATAGTATTACGTAATTTTGAAATATATAATATATTGAAATATATTATATCTTTAATATATCTATACTGTAATATATCTTCACAATATGATGAGCAACTCTCGAGCGACATAATAAAAATTTCATACCACGAAATAAGTTATTGTAAATAAAAAAGAAAAAACAAAGTGAAAAACTGAAACTGATATGATGTATCTATACATATATAAAAGGCAGTTGTCTGTATGTGTGTTTATGTCCGGCTAAAACTAAAAACCTACAATAATTTCGACAAAATAAATATATATACAGACTCAGTATCACACAACCCACCTTTTGTAAATAAAAAATTATCATCGTATGATTTGTATTTACGAAGATATTTTAAAATTAAAAATACTTAATTAAAATGCATTTGAAAATTCTCTGAATTAAAAAAGTAAAAACGAACGGTAATGATTCCGTTCGTTTTTACTTTTTAATTCTGCTGATATATGTATTTTTAAAATTTCTTTTCTCTTGAATTGAAATAAAAGCGTAACTTAAAAATAAATATTAAAACAATAAGATAAATTTAAAAGAAGAAATTTAATTTTATTAATGTTCTAATATCTCGAACAGAGCATGGGTTCAAGACATCCGGATACCGTAAACCAACATTCACCGGACAGTACTTCAATTTCAACTCCCACCATCCGAACAGCGTAAAGAAAGGGATCGCCCGCTGCTTACAACACCGAGCAAAAGTCAT
The DNA here is from genome assembly GCA_964036315.1 of Acanthosepion esculentum. Lineage (NCBI taxonomy): Eukaryota > Metazoa > Mollusca > Cephalopoda > Sepiida > Sepiidae > Acanthosepion > Acanthosepion esculentum. The sequence continues at coordinate 108,400,646 of OZ038486.1, forward strand.
AAGTGGCGCCCCAGAGACATTAGATAAAGAATTGTTCAGTATAAGTAGTACCCTACAACGTAACAACTACTCTGGGTACATGACAGCAGCCCCCCAAAACTGGGATAGGCGGGTACGAGAGGAGGAGGAGGACAACAATACTCAGAAAAGAGTCTACCTGCCTTATGTGAAGGGGTTATCAGAGAAAATACAAAGGATCTGCAGTCCATATAACATCAGGACAACCTTCAAAAGACTGACGACACTTCGCAGATATCTCTCCCGAGTAAGACCCCCCCCCATAGAGGAGAACATGACCAAAGACTGTGTATACGCTATCCCGTGCAGCTACGGAAAGAAATATAAAGGAGAGACAAGCTGTCCCCTTAAGGTAAGGCTTCAAAGACACAAGAAAGCTGTAACACGAGAGAATGTGGAAAAAGCAGGCGTGGCTGACGAAATATGGAGAGAGAAGGGAGATCACCGCCCTCTGTGGGATCAGGTTGAGATCATAGACAAGGAACACCATTGGAAAATTCGTACACTTAAGGAATCAGCACATATGCTAGGCCACAAAACTCTCCTGGGTCAACTAAGCATATAAATGAAAACAATATGGGAACCAGTAATAAGGAGTGCCAGAGAAAAGCGATAATAACAACAAAGTTGCAATATGAGCTCTGGTAAAAAAACAGGCAATGATAACAGCAAACTGGTAAAAATGGTTGCTGAAGCCATTAGGTTTATAATACCCAGGAATTCCTCAAGGACACATGGCACAGTGGGTAAAGGCGTCGGTTAGATTCAGTGACAGGACCCAAAGATTGTGAGTTCAATACCCGGTTAAGGCAGTGGCGGACTTTCAGAGGGAAAATTAACAGGAGATAACTGATAACTAACATCCATTAAAAACGTGGCACGTGGAACAGTCTACCCAATAAGCGAAATAAAGGGTTCAGTTCGACATTCCAAGCACCCGAAAAAGACCGGAGCGTACAACAGCCGAAACGTTGTAATAAATATGGTGACGAAGATGAGGACAATAGTCCGAATAATGTTAATTTTATTAATATTTTTCAGCCATCTTATAGAAAATAATTTTTTATTCAATCTTTAAAAAATAAACTTCTTTGTTTTTTGTGTTTGTAAAAGTAAATAAAAGTAAATAATTTTAAATTAAGATTTATTACAAACAAAAACTATAGCGCACCTTGATTTTTCGAAAATTAATTTCAGTCAAATTCGTAAAACAAATATTCGTAAAACAAATATTCAGCACAACTAATGTCGACCGTAACTAATATCTGCCTCTCCTAATTTTTAGTTAACTAAAGATTTGTTATTCTTCTCAAATACAAATATAACTTGATTTTCAAAAATAAATTCTCAATTCATCTTACTTCTACTATCTTTCAAAATAGTTAGTAATTAAATTCATTTACGAAGAAATGTTTGCTTCTTTCACTTTCTTTAAAAAATCACTAATGTAATCTTTATTTACTTAAAAAAAATCTAAATTCCCCTTGAAAATAAATAGTAAATAGTTATTTTTCGAAGAGGTAGGCTCGCTATAGTTTTTGCTTGAAAAAATGATTAAATTAAATATTTTTACGTATATCTTAATTTAACTTTATTTACTTATTATTAATAATAATATGAAAAAAGTTTAATGAACTTAGATAAATTGATTTGATTTGTTTGAAAACAACATTAACAGAGCATTTATGTCAGTATTTAATTCGAAAAATAAAGTTTCCTTTTTAATAACATCACCTCCCTCAAGCATGGTATTTTCCAAAATTTAGTTATTTTGTAACAAACCAAAAAAACAATGAAGTTTATATTTTAAAGATTGAATAAAAAATTATTATTCAGATGGCTGAAAAATATCAATAAATTGTCAATAATAAACTATTATTCAGATATATTCCGAGCAACGCCGGGTATCCCCGCTAGTTTATCATAAGCAAATAAAGAAAATATTATCAACCTCCATAGTTTAATACCAATTACATTGTGAGAAGATTAACATGGTGTAAAGTTATGTATTGTTATTTGGGTCTCTATGTAGTTTAATGTGATGAGCATAAAAATAAAGTAATAATCCTTCGCGGCTTATTTAACTTTGCTATCGTATCCATCTTACTTAGATTAATTCATTTTGATCGGGACATTTCGTTTACTTTATTTTCCATTCTGTGCATATTTTTATACTAAATATAGGAATACATGCATTTGTTGATATATTAGTTTACATTAAATAGCTGGTTAATAAAAGTAAAGGTTTCTGTTTCCTCTCACTGAACCCGTACTCCCTCCATATTATGTGCACACAGGCACATATAGATAATGCTTGCCAGTACATAACGCACTTATATATGCTTAGGTTTTGCAATATTACGATTAGAGGAAATTGACTTCATATTTTTCGAGATAGTGTAGACTTCACGCCAAGTTTTAAAATACTGATTCTCAAGAAAAGTTAACTTCATGTTGACACAGGTTTTGAGATTAGTAGTTTCATAATTCCATAGTTGCATAGCAAGCCTTAATAAACGGAATATTGACATGGTAATCATTAAACGTTTGATGATTGGTTTTAATTTGTCACACTAATATATTAAAGAATTGGCCACATACCTACGTATGTGACCAATTCTTTAATATATTAGTGAGACAAATTAAAACCAACACAGAAACACTTTCTCGTTAGTATGCATGTGCTGCTGTTTCATAAAAAATGACACCAGCATTTTAATTTACCTGGGTGTCAATAAACCAGTCTAGCATATATTTTTAAATCTATGCGTGGTTTCCCCTTACGCACGCGCGCGCGCACACACACACACAGACACACACACATCTTTGCAGAGAGAGAGAGAGAGAGAGAGAGAGAAAGAGAGAGAGAATAGACATATATAGATCAGCTTGATAAATCGACAGATATGCCGTCATTCTGCAAACACGTATGCACAGGATTGTACATATATTTTATATATGTATACGTGATTAGTGATGTGTGAGTATTTACTGAAACGTTCAGTTTCTGCACATTGCTGTGAAATTGAAATCGCTTAACTTTTACTGATACAATTAGTTAAGTATATATGTATAGATATAAAAATGTAGAACAAGGCGTATGAAATATCTCAAACTCGAGTTGTAGCTGATAGGCGGAATATTCATTTACATAGTGAATGCATGTAAGATTTTATTTTGAAACATTGAAAAAGTAGAAGGGAATGAGCATATTGAAAATAGATGACTGAAACAATCAGCACGAATTGTTTTTTTCAATTTATATCTGGGGGCGATTTTAAATGTCTGCTTACTCTATCTAGTATTTCAATATATTAAAGTGACAACTCGATGCCTGAAGCGCTTTCAAAGTTCATTGCCATAGAACTGCTTATTCATCCCATCAATACAAGTATGTCTATAAATGGAAAGTTGTACGTATATATACATTATGATTATCGGTATTGAGCTTAGTCTGCTGCAGTGCCAAATCATGGCAACGGGTTGAAATCTAGTGTTACACTATTTTTCTATGTGGGTATTGCTTGTTTTTCTGGAAAATCAGGATTCATAAATTGTTGTTATCTCTTTTTGTCAATGCATAGCGAACTCTTCAGCCAGGTCTTAAAATTGCTGAACTAGATATTAAAGATGATCTCATATGTAGGAATGTTGTATTGGAGTATTCTTCTTACGGAGAAGTGACAGCATGCCTTAAAATATATATTCGACTTCCCCATCTTTTGCTTAAGATTGGCTATTAACTACAGTCACCGGTACATCTATAACAAAGGGATACTGAAAAGTTTCTCGAAATTGATGCTTGCTTAGAGTATGTTTTAGCACCATTTCTTATCTAATAAATACAAAAATAGACATTATTATTTAAGCCTGTAAGGAAGTAAATATAAAATGAATTCGCTTTTGAGTTTGAATACCTATAACAGTTGTACACTTATATAGTGGAATATGACTTTAAGAAACATTAATCTAGGTAGTTGCTCTTAATCGCAATATGATGTTCTTTTTGAGTATCGTATAGTATGGTAAAAGGCTAACTGAGAAAATACAAGAGGGGAAATATTTAATTGTATCAGTCCGTCTTACTTTGAAATCGGCGTATTTGCTCTTAGCTATTATCTGATCTCGAACATTGACTACTGGCAGCAATAGGAAACAAGACATATCCAAATAGATGTGTGTGAAGCTTAGTTATATTTGGCACAAGGCCCTAATTTCGGAGTGAGTGTGAATCGATTGACTAGCCATAGAGTATCTCCATTAATGTATTGTCTAAACATTGCCTCGTCCGGAACATAGTTACATTATTAGCTCATCAGTGAAGATCGAAATTGAGAAATACCGTGAGCACAATGTTCTGATTCCAACTTAGACACATAACTCATTTTACTATGATTTTTAGACATTTTGTTTGGTGCTCTAAACTTCTAAACTTCGTTTGCACCAACTCCCGCGCCTAGCCAGTTATCTTCTAGAAAACTTTATTTGCTTTATGAAGTAAATTCAGTACAACATGTAGAAGCTGATGATTACCGCGCTCTTAAAATGTATTTACGTCTTTTAATCCAATTTTTCAGTAGGATATTCGAAACTGTATAATTATTTTCACTCCCATCGTATAATCGGCAACATATGCAACAGTCTATTAAAACGCAAGAATCTTCACACACACAAGCACTTACACACACACACACACACTCACGCACACACTAGTGCCGTCCAGTGCTTTCTGCATTCTGTAGAGGTTTCAGACTTGATGAATCACTTAAATATAATTATCAAACTCTCCTAATAATTTTAAATGTATATCATTGCTTGAACCGGCTTCTAATGCTCTGGAGTGAGTGGCTTGATGATAGTAGTCGTGGCTCCAGGGGACACAGTCCTATGGTTAAAGTGAATGTCAGTAGAGTTCCACCACGGATTATGCGAGTGAGCGGCGGGGGCTATATTGAGTCTGATTTGCTACCTCTTCGTCACTGACGCCCATTGGAACAATTGGTATGGTGTTTGCTTGACAACCTAACTATCAGGGTTTCAATTCTCGGTAGTGGATGCGCACTGCTGATGAGTCCCAAATATAGGACGAAACGGCCGTCCAGTGCTTTCTGTAGAGGTTTCAGACTCGATGAATCACTTAAATATATATGTATATAGTCCTTAGTGTAGCAATGATGGAGTCTTCAGAAACTTCCGTATTTTTAGGAATAAACTGCCTGCATGACAAATACTTTTAGATTTTAGGAACTCGATCTTAAAATTGTAATTCAAAAGAATCGTTCCCCAACGAATTAATCTATTCGCCGTATAGACCGGTAGGCCTTTCTTTGAACCAAAAATTGTTATTAGAGGTTTATGGTCCGTTTGCAGTATGAACCGTCTTCCATGTAGGTATCGATGGAACTTAGTTACGGCGAATATTATCCCTAGAGCCTTTTTCTCTATTTGGGAATATTGTTTCTCTGATGGTAGTAAAGATCTAGATGCGTGTGCTATGGCTTTTCGCGAACCATCTGGCAGTTTGTGGAGAATGCAAGCACCGATGCTGTATGGGCTTGCATCACTTGCGACTATGATGTCGAGATTAGGGTCGTAGTGGGTGAGAGAGAGATCCGAAGTAAGTGTTTTCTTGATCTTCTCGAATGCGTCTTGGCATTCAGGGGTCCATACCCATGCTTTATCCTTTTTTTAAAGTTCGTTGAGAGGTCCTCTCAAATTCTACATGTTCTTAATGAATCCTTGGTAGAAGTTAGCAAGGCCGAGGAAGCTTTGTAACGATTGAACGTTAACTGGGGCCGGCATGTTTCTGATTGCATTGGCTCTTTCTGGATCCGGCCGACGACCGTCTCTATTTATAATGTGACCTAGGTATTTGATCTCTGGTAAGAAAAAAAAAATCACACTTATCTTCCTTAACCTTAAGCCCGTATTCTTGTAACTTCTTGAATACGTTTATTATATGGTTCCGGTGCTCTGCCGACGTTTTACTTGTCACCAGTATATCATCCAAATAGGCTGTTGCGTAGTCAAGGTCGCCCAGCATGGCGTCCATGACCTGCTGAAAGATTGCAAGCGCAACCTTGACTCCAAAAGCTAGTCTGTTATATTTGTACAGACCTTTATGGGTGTTTATGCAGAGCAATTTAGAACTCTCTTCATCCACCTCTATCTGAAGGTATGCGTCCTAGAGGTCTATTTTGGAAAAGATTTTTCCACCATTCAATTTGTTGAAGATTTCTTCAGGGCTTGGGAGGGGATAATGATGATCCTGCAAAGCATCGTTTAGCCCGGTGGAAAAATCTGCGCATACTCGTAATTGGTTGGACTTTTTTTTTGACATAGACCGTAGGTCCTGCCCATTCGCTAAAATCTGTTTTTGATAGAATACCCGCCTGTTCGAGTCAATCTAATTCTTTGTTGATCTGCTCTAGAGCAGCGAAAGGGACATTCCGTTTCTTTTTGAAAACTGGTCTTACACCGTCCTTCACCTTGAAGTTAGCTTTAAATTTAGAACATTTCCCAAGGCCGCCAGAAACAAACCTGGAGAAATTGTTGTTTGAGTTCCTTTTTGAGATTTTCCGAATTGGACGTTGTACTTCTTATTTTTCAGCAAAAAGTGCTCATTGGGCGATTCCATAGATTGAATTTTTCTATCCAATCTGTTCCGAATAGGTTATCTGAATTTTCTAGTACGTAAGCTTTCAGCTTTTTGATATCTCCATTTAGTGTTACTGTAAGGATCACTTGGCCTAAGATGTTAATATTCTCGCCAGTTATGGATTTTGCTGTTTTATCCGTCTTTAATAGCGTCGGCTTGTTTAACTTTCGCCAAGTACGCCAGTTGATAATCGAGAGCTCAGAACCCGAATCAAGCTGAAATTTTATTGAGTTATTGAAAATATCAACAGTCACATATTTTCTTAAATTCCTATCGACTATGTTGTTTGATTGGGCTTGCCTAATTTTACTTTTGTGTTTCGTCGTCTTCTTGGCGTACCAGCACTGAGTTAAGTTATGACCATTTTTATTGCAATTTTTGCAATATGTTTTCTTCTTGAATGGACAGAATTTCATCCAATGCATTTTCCAAAATGGTAACATGGGTCCGGGAGGTTTCATTAGCCTATTCGTATTTTGTTTATTGCGGGATTTAGAACCTGGGATTTGCCATTTGTCTTTTTGCGGGGAATAAGAGGTTGAGTTGCTTCTGATTTTTCTTATCTGAGCCACACCCGATTCCTCGATCGTTTACGAGTCACACTTGACAGAAATTACTCTTTGACAATCCTCTGCTAATATTTGGAGAGTTAATCCCTGTTCGTTTTCGAGTTTGGTAAGTACCCGACGTCTGACCTCGGCGTCTTCTACTGATACTAGACGTGCGAATATTAAGCACTTAAAATCGTCGGCAGTCAGCTCGGCTAGTCTGTAATCATTACAGAGCTTGTTTACCGACGCTGCAAACGTTAGAAAATCTTGCTGGTTGTCCTTGACAGTGTTCTGGCATTTCCAACTTTTGTGGAACAAGGTTATGTTAGGCCCGAATAGTTCCGTTAGGAGCTTAATAGTCTCTGAGAAATTCAGGTCCGTAATTTTATTGGGTAATATATAGTCTATGAACCTAACATGTTCGATAGCTCCCAGTTTCCTTAATAACAGACGTACATTGAAAATATCTTCATAACGCCTGTAAAAAGCCTCGAATGTTTTGTCTTCCTCTGGTACGTATTCGAATGTTTCAATCGAGTTGTAGATTGTACTCTGGAAAAATGTATCTTTTTCAGAGTTTTTAGAGCCGTTACATGAATTTACAAGTAATTCTTCAAGTTGTTTTTGCTGTAGTTCTGTTTTCTGAAGTGTCAATTGTTGGAAATTCTATTTGTTGTTTATGTAACTCCATAAACAATTGTTGTCGTCTTTCGTCTGATTTTTGTTGGTGGAGTTGCTGTCTTTCTTCGCTTTTTTGTTGTTGAAGTTTCTGTTCTGTTTGTTGGTCCGACTATAATTTGAGGAATCTTTCTTCCAATTTCTGCTGTCTTTCATCTGATTTTTGTTGGTGGTCCATCTGGACCTTTAAAATTTGGACAATTATTTTTTGGAATTCTTCCATATTTAGATAATATGTAGAAAAGTAATGAAAGAACACACAAAAATAAATAAATAACAGCAATTACTGTTGCTTTGAAAACCCGTGTACCAAGGGGAGGGTACACAAGACAATCTAGTTAATTACTAAAATTAATAAGAACTACTTACTGGTTTAGATCTTTCGAGATATCGTTGTTCCGTTAATTTCAATGTGACCATTTAAATTTTCTCCACACTTATTATTTTTTTTTTAGAAGTGTGGGGAGAAAAATTTCACTTATACAGCAAAAAAAATAAAAATAAAATAAATACACTGGATTTTTTTTCCTTCTTTTGGGAGAATTTGCTTTGCTTTTTCTTTTTAGAAAAAAAAAGAACTCACCTCAATCAATTTGAGGGGAGGGTAATTTTATGCACGAGATTTGTAGGAATTCAAATCAATTTCATAAAATTTTTAAACACTTTACTAAATGCGCGACTTGGTGAATAATTTTTTTCGAACTTGAGTCAAACGTAGTACTTCGAGCTCTTGAGTTTGTCAGTTTGTTTTGTGCACAAGCTGGGTTTTTTGTAAGCAGTCATTTATTGTTTGCACATACTTAAGTAACCTAGAAAGGTAGCTGTGTATTGCGTTTCGTTCGCTGATGTAGTAATGCCAGCTCAAATTCTAGTTCAACACTGATGTGGGAACCAGTGGGGTTAAACGAGTCCTCTGTGGCCACTGATGTGGGACTGGGGCTTCGGGGTTTCGGTGTGGGTGCGTGTCTCGAATCCTCTGTCGCCACTGATGTGGACTCGAAGTAGGGGCCACGGAAGGAAAACACGGGTTAGAGGCAAGAAAGATATATTAAACAGAAAAGTTACACAGAATAGTGTAAGAGTAAGCAGAGCTTACTATCCAGTGGTGTCCGATATTGGTATCGTATGCGGCTGCGCATTACTGGTGCTACGATATTTACCCCCTCCCCCCACACACACACGGGCCGAATGTGGCACAAGGCCGGTTTAACGTGGGCTTACCGAGCCGTAGGCCCGGCCAAAAATATGCCCATTTACAACCCGTATACACGAGTTTAGGGACTGTCTACCTCCCCGGACGAAACTTTGCCCTGCGGCAAAGCCTCGTCCGAGTTCCTCTCTGCCAAACAGAGAGTTCGACAGCAGAGCACCATTACTGGTGCAACTCGATATTTAGCAACCCCCCCACATGGGTCGATGTGGCACAAGGCCGGTTTAATGTGGGCTTACCGAGCCCGTAGGCTCGGACAAAAATATGCCCATTTACAACCCGTATAAACGGGTTCAGGGACTGACTACCTCCCCAGACGGCACTTTGCCCTGCGGCAAAGCCCCGTCCGAGTCCCTCCCCGCCGAGACGGAGAGTTCGACAGATGACGCAACCAGCCAAAGACGCGGTTGCGACTCCCATGATACTATCATTCCCATAATAATATAGTACTGGGAGAGTCCATGATGTAGGAAAGTATTGGCCTCACTACAAAAGTGCACTTTTCTGAATCTTCCATGGTAAATTTATATCCAAGTTCATATCACAGTTCACCTTTCTTAACAAATCTACTGTTATATGTAATAATTTTAAAAAATGGCAGCGATAAAAAAGCTAAAGCTTTGGGAGCTGAATGAAGTCATCTAAGCTGTACGTCAAGGAAATTTAGGCCCAGATTTAAAATTTAAATTTACAGTTTTGTATCCGTGTGTCTTCAGCGTTCGTCTATAGGTATAATTATAACTGAAATTTTTGTTAATATCTTTGCTCCTTCCCCCTAAATACGTATAATTCCAACAATAAGAACATTATTTCAATTTGATGAGGTCATTTTGAGGTCATTTGATACATAGATTTTTTGATTTTGTCATTATTTTGATACATGTAGTTTATAAGATTTTCATATTTTCCCATATATATTTTTTGATTAAAAAGAATCGACAAGGTCTGTCTAATTTTTTTATTATATTTCTACAATTTTAGGATGGGGTGTTGAGTATTGCGTTCGAAGTTGTGGATAAACTGTCCGAATTTCATATTTTCGTATTTTTCTTCAAGTACTTTCGACTCACGTAATAAATATCAAGAACCGATGTGGTGTCTGTGTGGTAGAATTCCTTTGAGTGCATCCTGGTATTCTTTGTGAAGCTGGAAATTTGAAATGATCCAGGGTGGTGTCATATGTAACGGCTATTGGGAAGGAAGCTGAGCAAAAAAAATGGGATTTACTTATTTAATTTATTTAAATATCAAATTATGAACTTCAGACAGTTCATCTATCTATCTATCTATCTATCTATCTATCTATCTATCTATTTCTCTCTCTCTCTCGCTCTCTCCCTCTCTCTCTCTCTCTCTATATATATATATATATATATATATGCACCTATTTATCGTTGCTTGGAAATCATCCATGTAAACAGAAACATACTATTTCTCGTCCGTGTATTGCTTAATATATTGTACTTTAATTGTCATCTCTGATAATGACTTATGTAAGCCGGAAGCTTAGATTGAATTAAAAAATATGTATCAATATTGTGATTTTCTTTCTTCGTTTAACGATAATGTTATTAAGCTTATCAGACGATATGAAAAGAATTTACATAAAATAAATAGACACCACTTGTCTATATTATTTAATGAAACATGTATATATATATATATATATATATATATATATATATATATATATATATATATATATATATATATATATATGCTCAGGTTTTAACTGAGGGATAAACGAACTCGGGTTAGAAAAGTGATGATCAAACCCAGTATGTGGTAGAGTACAATATTGAATATGTGTAAATAAATGATATGGAATATAAAATTGAATATATTTTAGAACAAAAGTATTACACTGTTGCAGTTTGTTACCTTCATATTCTTCGAAGTCCGTCCATTATGATGAAATGTTTGCAGTGATTAGTGTTCCTCAAGGCTCTATCTTGGGTTCTAAACTGTTCCTGATCTTCATTAACTACTTTCCTGATGTCATCAGTTCCCACGTAGGCATCTACGCGGACGATACTATTATTTACCCCTACCTCAATAGTAAATCTGGTATCGTTGATAAAACTAACCTGGTCGTCAGTCTCAAAAAGGACCTCCAATCTGTTGTCGACTGGGGCAGGAATGGCTTGTAAATTTTAATGCCTCCAAAACGAAACTGCTCTCATTTGCCAACCACAGTGAACCCACCCTACCTCCCATCAGCATGGCTGATACCCAACTCTACGAGAGTGCCTCGTTGCACCTGCTTGGTCGCACGCTGTCCGCTGATATGAGGTGGAGTTTTTCTCGTCTCGGTCCATCCAACAGATCTATAAATCAACCATCCGTCTTTGCATGAAATATTGCTGTCATATATGGTCTGGTGCCCCCGCTGTTAGTCTCGAGGTCCTCGACAAAATCCAGAGACGGATATGCAATGTGATAGGTCCTGATTTGGTATTTAGTCTACAGTCCCTTTCTCACAGACGTCCCGTGGCTTCCCCCTGTCTCTTCTGTATTTTCACGGCAACTGTTCCGACAAGTTGTCTTCTCTGGTTCCCAGACTGCATGAATTTAAGCGAGCTATTAGGTTAGCATCTCGGTCCCACACTTTCACTGTCGAAACAGTTAAAGATAACCGTCTCTTCTACTCAAACAGCTTCTTCTCTCGCACTTCCCGTCTGTGGAACTCCCTTCCTCTTACTTGCTTCCCTGATAACTATAATCTTCAAATATTTAAGTGTAATGTCAATCAATATCTTCTGACACCTTGATCTTGTTCCCCGTCCTTCTCTTTATCCTCTCCCAAAACACGCCTCTTTACTCTTGTTCTCTACCCTCTGTAACCCCTAAATGCTTAGTATACACACACACACACACACACACACACACACACACACACACACACACACACACACATTATATATATATATATATATATATATATATATATATATATATGATTTGCGGGCACTGACTGTCCGAAATGTTTGCATATCTATCTATATACAGAGGGAAAGGGAGATAGAGAGAGAGACAGACAGACAGAGACGTTCTGTTAACTAGAAGAGGCGGATAATGTCTACTGAGTCTTTTGGTGAGTTTCTTTTAGTGTCGTCTAATCGCTTTATCCCAGGTAGAAAAATGTAAAGGAGCTTACCGGAATGAAATATAAAGGTTTAAATACTTTTGGTCATCGTTTTTCATTTTCAGGGAAAAAGTAGAAAATCCAAGAATAACTAGAAGAATCGCGTTTGTTAGTTTAATTTTAAAATGAACACAAATTCATCTACTATGTATGACAATGAAATAGAAGATATAATTTTACAATATACAGGCATTTTAACATATTTTAATACGCTTAGATTGAAATAAACTTTCTTATTTTTTGCTTCTTATTTACAGGATCTTCAAAATTTCTAAACGTAAAAAAGAACAATTGTTTATCAATCAAAATCTAACAAAAGTTTGCAGAGTACCTTGGATTAAATATTCGTTGCTGTCTTTTTTGTGTTTTTGTTGCTATTATTAACAAAGAGACACTTTCCTAAAAGAGAATAAATTTAGTATAGAAAACTGGATTATTTGTATAACGACACAATTAAAGTAAAACAGTGAATCAAGTTTTGTATCGCAGATGTAAATTTTGTTATTTTCAAACAAAATTCTTCCTGATGATGCCCTTTTAACAGAGAAAAAAAATTAGATTGGAACATCTATCGTTGTTTGTGTTTATATAATTCCAAGTTTTTTTTATCAAAGTGACATATGTAGTAAATACGTGGTTCAAGTTGATAGTAGTGTTCGAATTTGACGCAAACCTCATGAGGTCATCGGCCCTAATTGTAAAAAAAACAAAACAAAAACATCGTATTTACAGGAGGTGGTCCCATAATGGTGACATCTTTTTGGTGCGCTGGTCTGTATAAACACTTCAATAATGATTTGACCGCTGCGTTGCCCTATTTATCAACCACTTACCCCCCCCCCCCCACACACACGCCTACCCGAAAACTGCTAGCAGGATAATGCACCTCGTAATTGTGCTAAAATTGCACAGAATTGGCTTGAGGAATATCCTGAAGACTTCCAAAAGAAAGTATATTCAAACGCAATTTCGGCAACTTTTTACAATGTTGTTCATCCTATCCAAGGCCTAAAAGCCACTGGAGGTAGAGTAAAAGTCACAGTTTATTGGGATATGTGGGGATGATAACAATTAATCCTAGACTTGAACAGATTTTAGTGATCGGGGAAGCATCCTCTTGGATGTCGGTTCCTCAAATCAGCGGTTCGCGTAAAGAAGCTGCTCGTTAGTAACTTACATCTTACCAACGGAATGTGAAGGGAATGAGAGTGGTTCGCTATAATGGGCGTGGCATGGCGGGTCTTAGCCGTGAATGTAGTGTATCTCAACACTTTTTATGGAAATATCGATAGCGAAAGAAGAGGCTTGCGACATTTCGTCCATGGGACAGGTGTTATAGGAAGAAACAATTTAACACCCAGAAACACGCGAATATGATTTTGGACTCTATAGAGGCTGGAAAGTGAAGACTGGACAGATTCTGCTCATATATCGCAGCTGCACACCATTTTCGCCCTTATTTGGCTCTTGTAAATGTAGAGGATAGCAGGAGGAGTCAGGTACTCACAGGAGCGGTAGAGGGAATGGGCCATTTTCCCAGTATATTTACTTATGGATCGTATGTAAGAATTCCACTTGAGGTCTGGGTTGAGATTAAATCCCAATAGGTATTCAAGGTAGGGAGTTTCTCTGAGAGAGAACCCGTTCATCGTGATAGATGAAAATTCAGGGTATCAGAGAGCTCTAGACAGGTATGGAAATTACATAGATCACCTTCTCTCCAGAGGTTTTCCGAACATTAGTGGATTGAAATTACGTCAAAGTGCTGCATTTGAGCAGGCGATCCTGGGTAAAACAAGACAGTAAACAGTTATCCCATTACTTTTTGAATGTTAAAGTGTATAATCCTTTTAATTTGCAATTATGAAAACGATGGATTTGTCAGCTCTTCTGATCTCGGAACTGTTTCTACGGCATTTCTTTAAGAACGGGATAGAAGTGATTATGATGTGCATTTTCTATGTGCTGATAATAGGTCACCTAGTCCTGGATGGCTAGTCATGAGTGTATCCTCTTTTAACTTTAAAATAACTTGTTATTTGATGTTTATTTTTTTTTTTTTAATAATTTTAAATTTGGGTTTTAAGTGTCAAGATTCACAAATTTTCTTTGGTCTTTAGAGAGATAATAATCAAAGATATTGATAAAACTGTCCGAAGGGCTACATTAAAAATAATACCATTGTAAAAGCATTTCTTTTTATTTCTATCAGTAATTGCCTTTGTTATGTTTTATTATTCAAGACAGATTATGTTGAATAACTTAAAACTGATCGAAGGTCTTCACTGATTTTTTTCTATTTTGGACATGAGGTGTTTAAAATCATCGCCTTTGACAGTTGATCTCTCTTTAACAAGGTTATGTAGAAATTGTATACTACTATTAACGCTGTATATTGTAAGATCCTATAATTTAATATATTTAGTAAGATATTCCTACATTTAAACACGTTCAATTGAAGGGACCGCTCAGGTAGTTTCAATTTATCCTTCTAGAATGTTGAGCTTGGACTTGAAATATTCGTTTTATCGCAGCTAGGATTGCAGAGAGAAAAACAAGAAGAGATACAGAGATACGCGTGCACGCACGCACACACACACACACGCACGTATATATATATATATATATATATATATATATATATATATATATATATATATATATATATATATATTAAATAAAAGAATAGATATTTTTCTTGCGTGTAAATATGGGGTCGTTGATGTTAACGTGATATCAAAATAGAATCGAGATTTCCATTTTTTTCTTACATCTGTAATAAAACGCACGTACATATATACGTGCATATGTGCTTATGTATGTATAAGAAAAACTATATAATTATTTTCTCCCACTTAATGTTGATTTAATCACATTGCATTAATTGTTCCAAATTAAAATTTGGCAGCCACTCTAAGTTTTTTTAATGTCAAGGTGCTTCTAAACATACACAGATCAATATTAATGCAACATATTTTAAGATTTATAAAAATCTAAATTAAATTTATTTAGATTTCTGTATCTTATCTGCATGCTCCTGGTTTAATTGAATTTGATTTACATAAATAAATTAATTTTAATATGAACTTCTTTATATTGTATATATTTTATTGCCATGCACAATTATCTTGTCGCGGCTGTTGGTAATTTCATATTTTTTAAAATAGTGATTTAAGTCATTCAAGTCATTTAAGTAAACACGTAAGTAAACATTTTACGCATTGTTAAATTCCAGTGTTAATGCAAGAAATATTACAGCGAATGAGACGTAATCAAATCGTTTGCTTCATAATTGAGATGAAAATAAGTTTGTTTTGAACGAAACGCGTCACTAAGTTTCTTCCATTTTGTCATTCGCTTACAGACTATTAGTCTGATATATATATATATATATATATTAATATATATATATATATATATATATATATATATATATATATATATATATATATATATATATATATCATATTTTTATTTTTAGATAATTATGTTTTTTTTCTCAGGAAGTTAGCACGTCCATTATGCCCTATCTTTCCTTCAGATAAAAAATAGACCATTCCGTTTTGATTGCGAGGTAAGACGGAAGAAAATATATATCGGAGACGATACTTGGGTTTAGTGAGAAAAAGAAAACATTAATAAAACGAAAGAAAGGAAAAGAAAAGAAAGAGGAGGCAAAAACCAGCTCACGCCTTTAACGTCTATTTCAGTGACATGGAGAACATTATCAATTTTAAATCTTTTCGTTTGCACTTTCTTACCTCTTCCAATAATGACCTGAATTCATACTTCAAGTTGTTCTTGAAATATTTTGTTAAAATCGTTATGTTTAAATATTTACCAATGCAATAGTGGAATTTAATTTTATAGTCGTAGAGCCTAAAATGAGTTTATTCAATCATATTGTGACACCCGTCATTTTTTGGTCACGACGCCAAATGAGACGCCGTCCTTTGTGACGGGCTAACCATGGGACATCGGTTGAAGTCTTGTTGGGTTCTAGTACCAACTTGTCGTACTCGGCTCTCTTCCAACGCCTGGTCACCGAAGCAACTGCTTTGATCTCGATTCAACCTACCCACGTTGTGATTTGATCTTAGGTTGACGAGATCAATCAGACGTCGGGCCGTAGTGCCAGCCGAATCCGGGTCAAGGTGATACTGCACAATAAATGTAGACAAAAAAAAAAACAAAAGCACAAACAACAACTTCAAGGCGAGCGACTGGTTAGGAATAGTGATTAATTTTATGTCGGTTTGTTGAGTTACAGGAGTGCGTCTCTCTTTCTCTCCCCCTGCCCGAAGAAAAAAAATGTGAATTGTAACACTTTTGCGTTCTTAACTATCTCTGGATATCTGGGTTGTTTTTCAATAAAGTCGTCTCTGGTGGAGAATACAAGTCAGACTTCTATAATTTGTTCTTGGTTAGAAGTCTAAGTCGGAAACTTGCTTTGGTGGGAAATCTAAATTCGGACTTCAACAAATTTGTTCTTGGTTAGAAGTCTAAGTCGGAAACTTGTTTTGGTGGGAAATCTAAAGTCGGACTTCAACAAATTTGTTCTTGGTTAGAAGTCTAAGTCGGAAGGCATGGAATCGTGCGGTCACTTGTGCGAGGCGTTATCTTCCGAGTCCTGTGTCTTGGGCTCGACTGGATCTCTCTGCGAACTGCACTGCTCTGCACTCTCCCTACTCTCCTTACTGTACTGTCTAAAACACCCGAAGACGTTTGCTTATATGGACGCCGATCAAAACCTGGCGTGGGGTCAGACGTGGTGTGGCCACCACGTTGATTTCAAATCCCCAATAAGGATTTTCTTTGTTTTCGGTCAGAAATATTTATCATTTTCCATTTTTGGAAATCTTCTTCCACTCCCACCCTCTTCTGCTCTCATATGGGTATCTCACCATACTTTAGAGGGCGTCAACGGTTTTCCCACCTCCTCGCAGTAACATCTCATGCCTATCCTCTCAATGGGCGGTGGCAGGCCTCCTCCCTGCGTCACATGATCACCTCCGCCTGGCTATTCGGCCAATAGGCGTCAAATGATAATCTCAATTTTTATCCAACTTCACGGCATATGGAATTCCTCAATCAAGTTTTTCGCCAACATTAAGTGGACGGAATTTTGGCGAAATTGGGTTAATTAAAATAAATACAATAACATGGCTTTTGTTATCACAAACGAATTTCAACAGAACACAGATGTCCTGTCCAGCCGACATCTCCTCAACCTAGGGCCGGGCTCTGTGTGCGGTCGGCAGATGACCTATTAAATCCCTTCCCGACAACACAAGTTTTGGCTATCATGACACAGTTAATGTTTTATCTGCCCAAAAGCTCTGGGATTCATCAACTAATTTTTACGACAATGACCATCAGAATTTTCGTCATTTCACTACCAAAACAACATCGCTTTTGTGGGTGGCCTTTTCCTTCTTTTATCATCTAAGTTGTTAAGTCTTGTCCCTCTCTTTCTTCCTTTTCTTTCTCTTTTCCTTCCTTTGTCCTCGCAGAGAATTCTCATCATTCTCTGATAACACTGTTGTCACTTTAACACAGTAAATGGGTATCCATTCAAAACTCTGGGAACATTTGGCATATCTCAGCGTCAAACTTCTGCGAGAAAGTAAAAATGATTATCTTGATTCGCACTTGAAAATAACAAAACAAAAAATCTTTTCACCGATCCCTTGTTTTGGGAAAATAACAAAACAAAAAAATATCGCTCAGTATGTCCTTTCGTTCTATCTATCGGTCTAAGTTATCGCTCAGTATGTCTTTCGTTCTATCTATCGGTTTAAGTAATCCCCGTAATTAACTTCTGTGGTTAATTAATTGGTTAATTAACCTGCCGTTTCTAAATAGTGTTACAATATAATTAAACATTAAAATTAGGATTAGTCATAATATTCAAATAGGAAAACGGTGAAAATTCCACGGTTACTTCGTATTAAAATAAATTTCATAAAAATTCAACAAATGCGAACTTATTTTAAGCATGTTTGATCTTTTATAAATGACAGCTGGACGTGTATTAAATGTAATTTTGGTTCAAGGGAAAAGGAAGTCCTTTTCGAAAATTATTAATGTTATTTAACTAGTTCCTTTTTCTTTGCTTCTAATCGTTGTTTCGGAAGCCGATGGCAGATGACCCTCCCTCGGTCCTATTGTATGGCAGTGAATTCTGGAAAATCTAACAGATGGAGAGGTTTGGAACAACAGAAATGTGGTTCTTCAAAAGGATGCTGAGAATACCATGTGATTACAAAAAAGGTCTAGAGACAAGAAAAAACAGAAAGGACATTATAATTAACATCAGGAAGAGACAGTTGAAATTTCAAGGGCACATAATGAAGAAATAGTCCTAGTAAACTTGATAGCCACAGGACAGATCGAAGGTTAAAGAGGAAGAGAAAAACAATGCATAATCTACTTAGTGAGCTTGAGTGAATGGATGGCGGAGCAGAATTTCTCAGAGATGACGAAAAGACAAAATTTATTGAGGGCTACAAAGAGCAAGAATTTGTGGAAAGCCATGATTGTCAAAGGTCTTTTCTATAAATATATTCATGGTAATTGTTCTGATGAGCTTCCCTTCTTGGTACTTCGACTACATAAATTTAAGCGTAGTACTAGATTGGCAACCAGGCCTTACCGTTTTACTGTTAAACTAGCTAGATGTAACCGATACGTCTATTGTAATAGTTTTTCTCGCATTTCTCGCCTGATTCTTGTTTTCCTCTCACGTACAATTTTCAAAATATTAAATGTAACATCGGTCGCAATCTGTCTTTCTGAAACCTATTTTTTATTGCCTTTTCTCCTTACTAAGTTTTCCCATGCTCTTTTCACCCCCAGTAAACCCGTGTGTCTTAGTGTCATTATCGCCTTGCTTGGGGTAAAATGATTAAAAACAAAAATAAAACAAAAATAAAATATTTGACCTCATTAAATTAACATTACCTTTATTCCTTTCTTGAAAATGTCATGCTACATTTCGAACCTTCTATGAACTTACACATTGTTCTACAAAGTTATTGCATTTAGTCTGAGTTTACAATACCAACTTAGTTTTAAACGTTCGATTTATATTATACATTAAAGATTTATACTCTCTCTTTCTCTTTCAGTCACATACTCACGCACGTATGCGCGCACATACACACTCATGTCGCAACATTTGCTCTTCCATGTATATTTCTGGATTTGGATTTACTGAATCTCTGACTCCAACGGAGCGAGAAAGAAATATTACTATTGCAATGTCACGAAAATGTGTGGGCGGATGCATGCGCATATAAACGTAGACGTCTTTAAGTATGGAAACAAAACACAATTTCTTCACTTTTTTTTCATTCTTGAATAAAGCATTTTTTCGTACAATTCCAGAAATTTTAATATACACGACTTGATGCTATTCAAGTGTAACTCTGGCAAAATGCCTTCAGCTACAGAGTTTTTCAAATTATTAACAACAATAAATAAGATGATGTGAGTATTAAAGTGAAATGAAATGAGAATTTGATAGCACAGACTAGATTAACATGGAAGAAGGAAAATAGTAACAAATAAAGAAAATGTTATTGTCAAGAGACTGCAATCTCTCATCTTACAAAAATAAATTCAGAAAATGGTGTATGTATTATATTCAGATTTTATCATGACAGGCGCATGCGCGCGCGCACACATATATGTATGCATTGTAATTCTTTTATGAGTGGTGTCTTTGGACCCTTGGCAAATTCATTTCTGCCTACGTATTGTTACATTGACTTTTATCTACACAAAATATACTGACTAGCATGCAGCGATGATTAGTGTGGGCTAATGATTATTAGAGAAAACCACTTTCTCATGACTACTTTATTGACAGTCAATAGCAACAAAAACTGGCAGTGACCAATGTTATACACATATATGAAGATCGTTCCGAACGTAATGCCTCATGATTATTATGTTGGTCTACCACGTCAGAAACCTAAATAATTCTATCACTAATTAGGGTATTAAATGTTGAAACTTCCCGACATTAGCATATAATTGGCAAAGTAGTCTAGCAACAAAGTGCGTCTGAATCAGAGATGTAACAATGAATCCTGCACACAGAAAATATGCTATTGTTATTAATTTACGCTTGAAGAGATTTTACAGAAACCAAACTGTAGAAAGAAACAAAGGATATGGGTGAGATGTTTCAGCAATGGTAACAGCTGTGTGTGTAGTAATCGACGTTTGAGGCCATTGTGCGCAGTTGTAAATCCTTGAAATAGAGCACCTCGAAAAAGGATAAACAACTGTGTGATTTATGTGATAAAAAAGGTTTTGTGATTGAAAAATGCTCCATCGAACGGTGTTATTGTATTCCCTGTATCTTGTATAATGTCCATGGAAGGATATTGGAAGCATTACATTTTCCAAATGTGCGTGTGCTTGTGTATGTTCATATTCCATCATGTGAACACACACACACGTACTCTCGTATACTCACGCGCACATACAAACACACAGGATATATATATATATATATATATATATATATATATATATATATATATATTGTATATAAGAGAGAAAGTAATGTAAATTTTATATACCAGAACAATGTTATGAAAATTAATGATAAAGTGGGAAAAAAATTCTCGTGTAGGTCTTAAGAAAAAAGAAAATCATTTTCATGTCTTAATTGTTACCTTTTTTCTACATCTCATTTCATCAGAAATATTTAAATGGTGCTCTTCCGATTGGGCAAGGTCTAGAGAAAGAGTAGTGTATGAGATAGAATGTCTATATTCAGAGCCCGAATCTTTCCCATCATACCATCGTACATTGACATGCAAGAGTAACCCCCTTCCAATTGATCATTGAAACTCGTTTTAAAAAAATAAAAAATAATTCGTATATGCTTCCAATTGAGGACACCATATCTCAGTATTAACTTACATTAATTTTCAGAAGGACATGATAAAATGCATTCTTCATATCATACGAACAAGTAATGTCAGCGGTTCGTGCTGATTTGGGTAGGATAATAGGATGTTTTTTAGGTCATAACCATTGTCTTATTCATAAATAGGATTATAAAAGAACCGCTTATGTCTTTTTCTAAATGATGTTGACATATAGAGAACCGATCATATGTGGAATCTATTGGTCATGTACCCATAATTTACAAACTCCAGTTGGGATATTATTGTAGTATTATTATTGCACCCTTATGGAATTTCTAGTGATACCATATTAAGTCATTCTTCAATTAGAGTGTTTTTTCAATTGAAGTGGGTCGTTCAGAAAAATGTATTTTCTCGATTAAATCTGCATAAAACATTATTAGCATTTCCTGATATTTAAGGCATTATTTCCATAAACAATGCAAATATGACCTGCCGCTTCCGATGATAAACTTTTTGAACTCTAAAAGGTTTTAGTATCGCAAATTAGTCTAATTTGTACACATTTTATGAATCTCATTTATTGAAAAATGACTTGCATTGATAACAAATATTAATGAAAGGAAACGATAATGGTAACTAAATTATATGCATCATTACAATTTAAATAAATAATTTTGAAATTAACAAATTAAGCCAACTGACAGAAGTTTCTTTCTAACTTAATTACTTGTCCATCAAGCATGAATCGCCTATTCACGAGACTACTTTCTGCTAGCCGTATCCTTTGAAGTGAAATATTTAGTTTTCCTACCAATTGTGCATCTGAAGTTTCTTTTTGGATGTAACATCAAAATTTTTGTGCCTCATCGTAAACACCAGATGTAACCACAATCTTCTCCTTGGCTTAAACCTGCCTGTTCAATTGTTATAGCCCACATAAACCACTTCCGGCTATACTAACGTGAAAGTTGCGATTACAGCAGACGCCTCTTTGTGCCTATCCATAATAAGTAAATCGTCGTTGTTTGTTGATAGAACGAGGCACGGTATAGCCTCTCACAAGTTTGATTCTCATTACTACTGACAGCTGTGTAATAGTTTTAAATGAGGGTAAGTCACCAATCCCACCTCTCATAAATGAATTTGAATTTGCAATCATCAATGTGTCAATAAAGCGGAATACTTTCCAGCAAATTTTCTTCAAGTTTTACTTTCGACTCATCAGGCGTAACTTTGCTCGACTTTCCACATGGAACTGACCCTCTAATGTGTGATATGCATATAACTCTTTCCGTTGTTTGATAGGCATATAACTCCTTCCATGGACTAGATGCTATCTTTGAAAGTGCAAAGAATGTGCCCTGAATTGGCCCCTTAGTGATGCCTTGCAGCTTTTCGCTTTCGGAAAAACCTCTTCTGTAGTTCGTTTTTGAGAAACTTGCGAACCGTCTGGTCCTTCGAACTGTCGATCTATTATTCTTCTATTGCTTTTTGAAAAAGTATTAGAGGCTCTAATCAACTCCGAATCGTTTTGACGGCAATTGCTGAAAGACTCTATCAAGAATGGCGATATTTTGACTGCTGTTTATTAGATTATTACAACCAGCGTTTATGTTTACTTCGCAATGCCGGGATAATCTCTTTTGGATCTAATATAATAATGGTAGTAAACTTTAAAACTTTTGCTAGGAATTAAGTATTTCCAGATCACCTATAGTAGAAAGAATCTCTAGTTTGCAGTTTTGATCGTTTTTAGCCTCTTCGATTTAGAAGTGATGATATCAATTTATATAGACGATCATTTTTAACACGCCATTGATTCCGATCACAACTTGAAGTAGTTGCTCCAGCAAATTCCTTCTTCTGTCAAATTTTATATGAAAATAATATGTTTTTATCAGCTAAACATAATTCACCAGGTGGTTCCTTGCGCCAAAAAGCTAAGAATGTTTTCTCAATGTTGCCAATTTACAGCTCCTCATTGTCTACTAAAAGCTGGTAGCCTAATCCAAGTGAGAGTAATTTTACGCAATGTCACGTGAGGTCTTGAGTCAGACTCACTCAACAATTCTTGTCCCTGAATAATTCATATCGGCGTAACAGGAAGGTTCCCAGAAATTTTGCATTTATAAAAGATTAAGGTGCCAGAAACAGAAAGAATATAAAAATAAATTTTAGTTATATTTATTTAAATATTATTTAATAAAAATGTAATCCTCTTAGTTTTCAACAACATCAGCCGAACAGGAAGTCAAATTTTCGATTACAAGTTAAAAAAGATTCTGGTCTTTTCCCGATAAATATGGAAAGGGTGTGGAAGATTCCTTTGTCCTAATTATTTCATTTTTTCTTGAGATTGTTTTAAAGACTGTTCTCTTGCATTTTCATTCTGGAGAATAGCACCATTTCTGTTTACTAGATATGAACATTAAGTTCATTGCCATAAAAGATGGACATTAATTACCTTGTCAGAAAACTCTGCAGTGATAGTTCTTCCATGTCCCCAAAACACGTAATAGACAACATTCCTATATCAGCAGACATAAAGTAAATGCTTCTTTCTATAGAGCTCACGTTTGGTATTGGTACTGGTTTCTCATTTCATGATAAACTACAATCTTTTTCGTTTACTATTGACTAGAATTATATCACTCACGAATGTTTCGCGTGACTAGCTTAACCTTCTTTCTAGTAGTCTCCTAAAACTACGGAAACATTTGTGGATATTCAAATATCGCATTTACTTGACTTAGATATATTCAAACCTACTGTGATATATGATTTTTAGCCTATAGTACCCCATTTTTAAAGTGATAGTATCGTAAGAAATATGAATTAGTAGTTTATTCCAAACATTTAAATTATGTAAGTCGACAGTGAAATCTACTCTGATAATTATCATTAGGAAATTAACCGTCTTGAAAGTATTTGTATGTTTTGGGGTTGTGAAGTAAAGAATTTGATTGGTGTTTTAATTACCGCTTTTAAAAGTCTTTCACGCCTATGTTTATAATCATATTACGACGACAAATATAAAATAAGATATAAAAAGAATTTATCTAGAAGTAACATTGCGAATTTTCTACTCGTTTTTCTATTCTAGTTGAGCATGCTCAGAACTACTTATCTAATAATCCGCCAGTAAATTATTTTTACTTTTCTGAAAAGATTTATTTATTTATTCGTATGAATCACTAAGCAAGTTATTGTTGCAGCCATTCTGTTTATCAGATCCAACGGATTTCAATTCGCTACCAGAATAAAGACACTGACAGCCCAATGTAGCAGTTCTTGAAAACTAGAAAAATATTTAATAAAATGTAACAACAAACTTTAATATATAAAGGTACGCGTACATATATACTTCATTCTTCCGTGTATGTGATAGGGTGTAAAATATTCAGAAATTTCTATGTATATTTGCTCTAGTGTAAATATAGTTGTTTTTTGTTTTGTTTTTTAAACTGAGAAGACAAAAACAAAAAGATTCTCCAAAGTTACTTTATACGAAATAAAACAAGACTTGTTGCCTCCCGAAGCAAGCTCGGCTGAAACCGTGCTTGCAAGTAGGACAGTGTTTGATATTTTATATATTAATTTGCCTTACATTTTCGTCTTATGAAAATAGTATTGAGCGCTCTTTTTATTTTGGCCGTTCTTTTGCTGAACATTCAGTCAGTTATGTGCCATGAGTGATACATACTTAAGCGATCATGTATATTTCTATACACGACTGACGAGGCAGATTATTTTTCCCGCAGTAGGTTGCCATTTCTTTCTGCGGTAGGCCAGTTGCCATTCAAGGCTATAGAACCCGGTCTGTCCTGTTATTTACCATAGCTGTGGGGAGAAGAGGATTCATACCTTTCGCAAGGGTATTAGCACGTAAGTGAATGTAATGGATTTTGACTATCCATTACTCCACCGTGACTTATGCCAAAAATTTAAATTCATAATTATATATTGAGGTGCGGGTGTCGGATCCTTATTTTGGTTAACTTTCCTAAAAAACAAACGTTCCCCTTTCTTAGACAAAATAAATCATAGTTTTAAACTATTTACAGCGTTGTAATTGCTTCATTTTTGTCATTAAATTAAATATGTATTTTGCCTATCCGTTTAAAAAAATATATTTTCAAATCAAAGCTTATGGAATGCATTTAGAGAATCCATTTCCTTCAAGAAATGCAAATTGATAACAAATTTGATATAACAAAACATACAAGATTCTTTAGATTTTTCGAATATATAATTCGTGTCGTTGGTAATTTTATAATTTTGAATTGTTTGTATATTATTGGATCGCCGAAATTTAGCAGCGCTAAATCGGGAAGTTTCTACTTCAGAAAGACACTTCGGCATAAATGTAAATGCAGACTATTAACTAAGAAGTCATGTACGTTTTCCTCAGTAAATACCGTTTGTTGTAAGCATCCATGAAATGTTGTAGTTCGCTGCTTGACTATCAAGCTTAAGTCTTTTTCAAATGCTTAATGCTAAAAACAAAGGAATTACGCATATTCGTTAAGAGCAAAAAGACTTATATGTGTGTATTTGAAAAAACTTGAAAATTCTATCCGTTTCTGAAAAAAAGGTGCATCAACCAGAATATTCCTAATTGAGGGAAATGAAACAAATTAGCTCCACTGACTGAAGATAAACCATGCCAATAATTTCCTTAACTCTAAATATGTTTACCCCAAAGAAATCGTCCATTATAGGCAGAGCTATCATGTATGTAATTTTGTAGTTGAAAAATATTATTTTGATTTCAAGCCAAATTATTTTTAATATATATGTATCAGTCTATCTATCCATCCTGTGTGCATACGTATTCTACGTGGGTACGTTCCTATTTAATTGAATTCTTAAGTTTTTTAAGATTCACTAAATATTTTTTGAATGTTACTTTGTGAGATTTCAGTGAAAAAGATGCTTTCCAGAATGTTAAAAGAAAACTTTAAGAAAGACAAATTTGGAAAATAATTTTATAACCATTGGGTTGGTGCATCTTATTGCAGTTCAAGCAACAGCAAATCTCACTATCTTTTCCTCGTGTTCTTGCTGATTGTCGTGCTGCTATCATGTGGATTTATATATATATATCTTTATCGATATTTCTTTTTCTTTGTCGACATGTTCGAAGCAAACCAATAATGATGTACGCAACTACTACGTTAATTCTTCTTTAGTTCTCTTTCGGGATTACAATTTTCATTTTCATTTTTTTGCAACTGACACATCCACTATCCTACTGACAAATTTACCCGCATTCAAACGCTGCATTTGTCTGTTTCGCTTCTTATTCGGACACTCAGTAGTATTCGTGATAGTCTTTTTCTTTTTTTATTTTGAAGAAAGTTGATTCGGTAGACGGACAAAATACAGTAAATATTCAGTCACTGGAAGTGTGAAGTGTCAAAGAACAAAATCGTCGATACAGTTTCAGTTATAGATTAGCTTTTTCTTTCAGCATTTTTCTTAGTTTTCTTTGTTGCACATAATATCTTAATCATCCTGGGAAAGTACTTTGTTGGACATGCCAGTTTTGCCGTTCATGGAGAGCAATAGGCTATTACTATGTCGGGTTGGCTTGTTGATGGGTCATTACAGCACGTGGAGTTCCAAAGCGGTCACCAATCTAGGTACTGGTCAGGGTCAACATTGTTTAACTTGGTCGGACGTGATATGGCCGTAAGCACATCCTCATCTAGGTCTTTTCACTTCTACGGCAGCGATGTAGATGGAAGAATATATGTATATTTGTGAGCAAAATATCGATCTTATCTGTTTAATAACTCTTAATTAAAACGAAGACGGGGGATTTGATCGTCAAAACCATCCATGAGGGAAAAAATTGGCTGGTGCCTCCATGAAATCATCTCTGATTAACTGACTGTTAATTCTTGTGGCTAATAAAGATCGCGACGATAATTCATCTGTAACTGACTTGCCAACATTCTCCTGTGGGATGTACACACGTGATATGATCAGATGCATATAAACATAGGCGTGAAAGATCTTTAAAAGCGGTAATTAAAACACCAATCAAATTCTTTACTTCACAACCCCAAAACATACAAATACTTTCAAGACGGTTAATTTTCTAATGATTATTATCAGAGTAGATTTCGCTGTCGACTTACATAATTTAAATGTTTGGAATAAACTACTAATTCATATTTCTTACGATACTATCACTTTAAAAATGGGGTACTATAGGCTAAAAATCATATATCACAGTAGGTTTGAATATATCTAAGTCAAGTAAATGCAAAAACACTTGACATCAGCACAAAGACAACATAAGAAGAATTATTTAAAGTAAAATCGGTCGACAAAATTCCGCCTAAACTTAGAAGGAATTCTATCTAGTTCTAATTGTCAGCATTTCAACACTTTAAACTTGATAATTTTCTGTGTATTGTTCTTTATTCAAATGCTCGTTTTTGAATCTGGATTTTGTATTTCATTTTAATAAAATTAACAACACTAATACATTTCTCGCAACAAATTCCATTTAACTTATTTACTTGTTTACAAAAATCTCTAGTTTAGTCTTGTGGGCGTTATATCTAAAAAGTTGACTATAATATTTTCGCATGATATCTCATGCCAACTATATGGTAAACGCATTCTTTCATAATATCCTTAATATATCATTTGGAATATAAATCATTTTTATTATTATTACTACTACTACTAATAATACCACCACCACCACCACCACCACCGATATAACAACGAGAAAATATTTGCAGCTTCTCAAGAATTTCAGTTATGTTTATTTTCAAAACAGCCTTGATACAATCATGCACGCATAAGCCTATTAAATTTGTTTTTTATAAAGAGAATAATAATACAAAAAACAAAAACAACACATAACTTATTCGTTGAAATTTCTTGATATTTAGGTTGAGAATGTTAGTAAAATACGGATTTTCTTTTCGCGGAATGCAGTAAAGAAGGGCGCGGCTAAATTTTGCTAAAAGTCGGAGGGAATAAATCACCTATTATGTTTTCAAGATTCCTCATTCTTTACTCGTTACGTGATGTTAACATAAAATGAACTGTAAGCTTTTTTCGCTTTTCATTTTATATCTACATTATTTTTTTTCATTTCCATCGTACCTATTTTCAGGAATGAGGCCTAAGATTATTTCAGCATATAAGATTCATATAAAAGTTTTAGAATCTAATATTTCGGAAAAAAAAAAACAGAAAATGAAGTTTTGTTATATATTTTGAAAATTAATGAGGGTAATCATTTTAAACAAAAATGATACAGACATTATAAATATTTTTAGAAATAACACCCACAAGACTAAACTAGAGATTTTTGTAAACACCTACAAATAAGTTAAATGAAATGTATTGCAAGAAATGTATTAGTGATATTCAATAACATTGCCATAGACTGAGGCTAAGTAGATAAATTTCGTCTACTGTTTAGTTCTCATTTCTAGCAAAAGTGGGTTATAAGCCCCCCCCCCGATCACTCCCGAGTGATGTTGGTGGTACATCTATAAATATTTTTTCTATTTGTGAGTATGCATTTGCTTGATAACTTCTCTATTTACAGGAGTTAGTCAGTTGTGTAACTTATAACATAACTAGTGTATCCATGCCGTTAAAAATTATGACAATTGTTAAAAAGTTGTAATAGCGAGATGCAATGAAAAAGACTTGAAACAATGGATTAAGATTCAGTAAAACGGAGATATATAATTCACAACTAAAATAGAGGCCAATGGACCGTTCAAGTAATCCGTTCCCTTTATATTTTTAGACATTCAATGTTATCTGTGATTTACTGATTTTTCCTGGTATTATATTTGGTTCATTATCTTTTCTTTACTCCTTTGTTCAATGTCTCTTCATGTGAAAAGTTTTATGCGTTTAATATAACAGTGAAATGCAATTATATATCAAAAGAAAATGATTAGCAACAGAACGACAAAGACAGCGACGGAAAAACCTATTTCAAGACCAAGTATCTGAGTGTCTCACATGAAAGACTTGAACAAATAAGACTGGTTTCTAAGAAACGTTGGAGTAAAGAAACTGATTAATTAAAAGGCCCATTTTTTTTCAGGACGTAATTTTGTCAAAATGCAGATAAACATTTTTGTAAAGATTATTAAAAGGATTAAGAGAAATAATCACTCTTAAATTCAATAACTTAAGTTGATTTACCTCCCTTGTTTATGTATATATATATATATATATATATATATATATATATATATATATAGAGAGAGAGAGAGAGAGAGAGATAGATAGATATATCAGTACACATTGATAATTATTATATGGTTTGATTGTATTTTGAATATTAAAACTGATGTGTTACAAAGGAGTTAAAAAGTTAACGCATTTTATTAACTTGCAGAAAGCAAATTAATATCTCTTAAGATTAATATCATGAATATCACTAATTATGGCTTATTCTTTATTGTGCGAGGACCCGAATGTAAGAATATAGTGATACGAGTAATTTGTGTGGAAAGAGTACTGACATGATTATGTTATGATTTATCAGATTTTCTTCCTTTTACAATGTTTTGGTGTGTATAATGTGTAGCACCTATCTATGAAATAAGATAACATTTAGTTTATCTTTTTAAGAGAAAAATGACAGGAACCATAAAAAAAACTTGCTTCTTCCTTTTATACATATTTTTAAAAAAATATTTACTTTCAAACTGGAGGATTAAATAATATTTTGAAATTTTCATATTTGTTCCTACTGACTGTAAGACAAACACAAATAAAAAATCTACATTTAATACAGCAGATGCACATTCCGAGAATAAGAATGTCGAATCGTGAGAGAGAAACGCGAGTCTAATGCATGAAGGGGAAAGCATAAAGAAAACATGTGAGAATGATGAAGTTGTATAGCACGCCGATAAGATACGATGCGAAAAAGCAAGTCGATGAAAGATAAGGAAAAATGGGAAAAAGATGATATAAGCAGGTTTTACCCGGTAAATCCATTGCAGCGGTAAAAGCAGAGAATGCATTGCCCTTGTTCACTTCTGCCAGAAATAGATTCTTTCAAGAGAATTGACAGTGGAAAATGCACATCCTTAATGTGAGAAGACAAGCTGAAATCTTCGGACCGAGCTGGGGCGAGACGAACTTTTTTTTCAAGTACTATTTAAGGGAAAGAATAAAAAGAATACGCCTCGAGATGGATCCGAACAAAGACAAAAAAGCAGAAAAAAGGAGGACAAAAAAAAAAAAATGAAAATATTTTTTGTAAATATCTGCTGTTGAGGAGACCATGAATTTAGAAAAACAATCAGTGTCGTTTAAAGATTGCATAGCGCCGAAAAAAGCTATATTTGCTAGTAATTTCAGTTAACAATATCAGTCAGTCCGTTAAGGGCCATACGTGATACACGATTGAGCGATCATGTCTGTTTCGATTCATGACTGACTAAGTAGAAGATTTTCCTACAGTAAACTGCCGTTTATTTCTGCAGTAGGCAAGTTGCTATCCAAGGCTGTAGGACACAGTCTGTCCTGCTATTCAACTTATAGCTACGGATGAAGAAACGGATTCATACTTTTCCTAAGTGTGTTTGCGCGTAAGTAAATGCAACGAACCCGACTGGAATTCTCTCAACTTTTCCTGTTTCCCTCTCTCTACTAGGGTGTTTTTTCTACTTCCCTATCTATTTTCGCTTATTTGTTGTTTTCCTCTGTTTTTCTATCTTTTTTTCTTCTTTTTTCTATCAGTTTTTAATTTTAAATTTAAAAAAAAAGAAGTTACAATTCATTTTTTATCAAACGTTTTAGTTTTGACAAGCTCTAGGGAATTTATCCCAAGGAGAAAATGGCCATAAAAATGGGGTACAATTGAGTTTCATTTTTATGTAATTCATTTCTATGTTCTATAATAATTATATTGAGCACTCTTTTGTGAATCATTTTTATATTAATAGGATTCACTTGGATTACTTACCCCCGTTTATATATATATACATACATACATACATACATACATATATATATTTAACAGGCACGGTAGAGTAATGAATAGGGGCTCGGATTGAGGAATCGGAGAGTCGAGCTCATATTACAGTCGAATCCATGACATTCACTTACGTACTAATAGCCTTGGTATGGGTAAATGGCAGGGCAGACTGTACTTGGATAGCAACTGGTCTAGAAGAACATCTCTGAATTCAAAACCTGCAGAAGGTCGTTTGGTGACCTTCTGGCACGTAATGCACCAGGTCCCTGTATTCGGCTCTTCAAAAACTGTGGCTGGTTCTGCACAAAGTCTTCACCACTATAATCTAATAATATGTGCAAGTGTCTGGCTATCTGTTCCTAGGAACTGAGTTGCTTGACCCTTATACGTCGAAAAAATGACAGGAGAGTCCAGCATATATATATATATATATATATATATATATATATATATATATATATATATATATATATATATATTATATATATATATATATATTCGGATTTAATATATATACATGGTTACTGATTATCACGTTCTTACGCTATTGTTCACACAATACAAAACCCAATAACTCTCCAATATAAATATTTACTGAATGATGTTGTTTTATGAACGCAAATATTGTAGATTATGAGGATATGTAGGATACATAATGGTTAGCTCACAACTTGAAGATATTAAAAATGTAATTTTTGAAGAAGCATCCTCTAAATATCTCAGAATGGTTCGCACCTGTGCACATGGCATGACTGGTCTGAGCTGCTAAAGTTTGAACTGAAATGTAGTTCGTCAAAGTATTATGCATAGACTTGCTATGTTTCATCTGTGAAAAAGGGGTTGCTGGGTGAAACATAATTTATCGCTTACAAGGCCACGTAAACGTAGTTGTCAAAACCGTCAAGGATTGAACAGCTCCAGCCCATATATGGATCAATACTATATTTTAGTTCTGGTCTAATTTCTGTAAACAAAGTCAGGTACTTGCTAGAGCGTAATAAAAATCTGGTCATTTTCACAGAACCGTTGAGAGACGGATCGTGTATATGATTTCCACTTGATGTATAGAGTGACTTTATGTCCCAACAGACACTCAAAACGAGGAGCCTCTTTGAGAATGCAACCATATATTGTCACTGGTTAGAATTTAGGGTCAAATCGGTGTTGATGAAGAGTCACCAGCTTGGTTTGCGGGGATATTAAAAGTTACAAGACAATTGCTCCCCCCCACCATTAGATCCACTTCAGATGATAGGTCGACTAATAGACTGGTTATCTACATTTATACACTGTAATATTATCTGCATAGATATTTACTAACGATATAAGAATGTTCTTTGGAAGATCATTTATATACAGACATATGAGGGTTGGACCAAATAGTGAGACTTGTGGAACGTTGATATCATGGGCTTCAGAAAACTGACCATTGACCTTCAATAACCCAAGTGATAAGACGAACATCATGTTTGCAATGACTATTCCAGATATTTTAGAGCTGAAGAGTGTGTGTACCAACCCACTATGCTACATCCTGTCAAAGTCGTTTGAGATATTTAAGGTGATCTCTCTTGTGACGAATTTATTATCGTGCCTCACTGAATCTGTGCTATATGAGTATGGACCGAAAACAGCGAAATCCATACTACTCGTCGCTCAGGATATTGTTCCTGCTGAGATGATCAACAATTTTTTTTTATAGATGATAGCCCAAACGAATTTATTAATAACTCTAAGGAAGCCGATAGGTCGATATTGAAACTAGGACCAGAGGTCCGCATTCTTAAAGAAAGGGCAGATAGCTGATACCTTCCATAGGATTGGGAGATATTTCTCCTCCAGGGAGCGGCTAAACAAATTTGGTAAGATTGGAGATAAAACTGGGATAAGGTTCTTAAGAACAACCACTGAATTTTATTCAGACCGGTGACATTCGTAGAGTCAAGGTTTTTGTAAAACTTCCTTTGCCTTGATAAATATAGCAAAGTGTATGCTCCGTGAGATTGAGGAAAACGGGTAGATAATGACTCTTGTCTACAGTGTAGATAGAGGCAAAGTTCACCGCAAAGAGATTTGTCTTAGACGAGGTTGAGATAAACTCAGAGCTATTTATCATACTAGGCACTTACAGTTTTCTTTATCGAATATTCTTTTGTTTTCAACTTTGGCTTGGACTGCCTACGCAGAGCTGATCGTTGCATTTTCCAGGACTCCCTGGCAATGACTGCGGGTAGTCAATGTGGCAAGGGTTCTGTTGCCCCTTTCCCCGTGATAAAGATGGCAGTAGTGACTGGGGTTAGGTAAGAATGCATCAGATTTTGCTCGGAACAAGCGCTGGCAATTCGGCCGGAAACGAGGCAGCTGTTATGGAAGCTCTGTTTTTGAATATAGAAGAGTTTCCGCAATGTAAGATCTGAAGCTACAACAGACTTCTTTGGTGAAGAGTAAGATCGTCCTAGGAAATGAGACATCGGAGGATACTTTCGCTTTGGAGTCAATTTTGGCATTGATCAGTAAATGATACAACCTCAGCGGAGCATTTATTAGGGCAGGAGGTGAGAATAAGTTCAAGGATGTTTGGATGTTTGCGTGATGTTCAACTATATTAGGAACACGGGTATATTTATATTTATAAAATTGTGACGTGTCAGTCTTTTCAAGAGTATTCTGGGATACAACAGCAAAAAAGAACATTGAATGCCAGCAAAAAAAAAACAACTCACGTACGCACACACAGATACAGAGATACACACACACACACACACACACACACACACACACACACACACACATACACACACATATATATATATATATATATATATATATATATATATATATATACATATATGTCTGAAAATACGTATATGTGTTTGTGTGCGCGCGAGAATGATTAAACTAGAAAGTAACTATCGATTAATTGATTCATAGATAGATATTAAAAAATCTTCCGCCTTTAAATGTAAATCTATAGTTTATTGAGTAATATTTTCTCGTCACTTCAAAATTCTTACATTTCCCTTTGTTCTTCACGCATTTGGATTTATTATCAAATTTTCTGTGCAGGTAAATAAAAATAAAGAAACAATGAAACATAATTATTCACAAACTTGATTATGGAAAGTTAAAAGAAAAAAAACGATAGATGAAAGATATTCATTAGTCATTCATTTTAGGTTGAAGGAAAGAAAAATAACTAAAGACCCAAGTGAATTGAAATTAATTTTATGCATAATGTAAACACGTTCGTTTTGTATTTGCCTTCTTTTGTTTTAACGGATACTTTTGTCT
Source organism: Acanthosepion esculentum (assembly GCA_964036315.1). NCBI lineage: Eukaryota > Metazoa > Mollusca > Cephalopoda > Sepiida > Sepiidae > Acanthosepion > Acanthosepion esculentum. Next base: position 108,435,073 of record OZ038486.1, read on the forward strand.
CATTTACATAAGTATCTGCTTAATAAGTGGCCGTTATACCGGAAACATTTCAAGGAAAAATGGCCAAAAGAAACTCGGCGGCATAATGAGAAAACGGGAAGAAAAGAATTTGAAATTCACTGCAAAGGTTGTATTTCTATCATCGATAGAAATATTGAAGTTTGCGACCATATATGATTTTAGCTGGAAGAAGTATTTTTCAATAATACAGATGATCATGATGCATCAATATATGCAAGTACACACATACAAACACACACACACACACACACACACACACATATATATATATATTTATATTTATAAAGATATATTCATATATATATATTTATATTCATATATAAATTATATATATATATTATATATGTATATATTTATATTTATATATTATATTTATATACATATATGTATAATATATATATATATAATTTATATATATATTATTTATATATTATATATGCGTCCTATTTATTAGAAAACGCTCAATATCGGTGATAGAGCTACGGAACTTAGTTGTACTGATGTGAGTTTGTGACGATAGCAAGGGCCTGAAACACAAGGTCACAAACTCGCATCAATACAACTAAGTATATATATATATATATATATATATATATATATATATATATATATATATATATATATATATATATATATATATTAAAACTATCCTTGATAAATTTTCTGAAACAGCGAAAACATTTGGACTCACTATCAACATAAAGAAAACTGACCTAATATACCAGCCAGTACCAGGTAATCCATCTCTCAAAAATCCTTCCGTATTCATAGATGGGACAGCATGAAAAACTGTTTTGGCGTTCACATATCTTGGATCAACAGTCTTTTCTGATAGAAAAATAGACAGAGAAATCCAATTCAGAATAGCCAAAGCCAGTACAGCATTCGGAAAACTTAAACATAGGTTATGGAACACCAAAGACGTGTCTCTCAGAGTAAAGATCGGCATAAAGAGATCAGTCGCTCTCTCAGCCCTTCTCTATGGCGCCGAAACTTGGACTCTATACCGCAAGCACGTAAATCGACAGAAGGTGCTACACAGACAACTACCAAACTTCAAGTGTTCAGTTGGACGTCCATTCTTACGCTACAAAGACAAATTGAAGGACAACTTGAAACGTCTCAACTTTGATCTGAAAACCTGGGAAAGCCCAATCATCAAACCGAAAGGAATGGTGTAAGACATGTTTCATTAAGTTAAAGGGTTTTGAAAACAGTAGTCTGAAGCACCATGATCAGCTTTATCAAGGTCTGAAGCAGAAACGCCATCAAAATCCTGCTTTAACAAATTTCGTCTGTCAGTGTGTCTTTGTCGCCCGCAGAAAGGCTGGGCTATTATCACACTTAAGAAAGCACAAATATGTCTTTCCCATACCTGATTTTCTCCACAATAGCCACTGCTGGGATGCATAAGGATGCATAAATGAAAGGCACCATGCAATCCTGACGCTCATTTATCGTTATATATAATAAAGGCTTTGGTAATCCGTATGGATAATTCCAAAGAGGATGTAATTCAGAGAGCTCAATGTAACACCAAAGCAAATATTAATTAAATTAAAAAAGAGAAAACTTAAGGTTCAATGACTATAATGTTTTTGCCCAGAAAATATATTTTTCCTAGTTCATCAGGTCACATCACTTGTTACAAAGGAATTTGGTTTCTTTTATTTTTAATACAAGTTTTTGAGGGATAGTTTTAGATTTATGTAAGGTTAGAAATGGAAGGAAGGTAGAGAGGTTGTGATTAACTCCATCTTTAAATTACGTAGGTTCAAGTGTACTCAGTCAAGACGCCAGACAATTTGACCTCTTAAATATGTTTTTAGACAGGAAAAAGAAAATGGAAACAAATTGTAAATCAAAAACTAGCAAAGTATGAATACATAAAATAAAATATATTAATAATATTAATAATAATATTATTAATAATATTATTAATCTTGATTAATACAATTTGTAGTTAACACATGATAATATATAAAAAATTATTAACAATATAAGAATAAACATTAAAAAAAATGTATAAAACTTAATAATATTATTAAAAACCACTATTTTTTATTATTTATTTTTTATTTAAGTTTAAAAATAAAATAACATTTGAAATTAAAATTTAAAAATTTAAAAATTATAAATGGTACAGAAATATATATATCTAATATAATTATCGGGTTAGTTACTACACTAATATATTATTAATATAAATAATAATAATGATTACTTACTACACTAATATATTACTACTACTAATAATAACAATATTAATAATAATCAATTAAAAAATAAATAATAAATAATAATAATATCAATAATAATAATCAGATATAAAAAAGAACATATATATATATAACACCATTTACACATACGTTCTTTAACCTAAGCAGTTAATCCGACAAATAGACACTAGGTATTATTTGTTGTCTTGATAATTTAAATTCCGTAGTTTACATGGGAAAATCTCCCCCCAAAACATTTATGAATAGTTAGTTATTTTGAACTGATTTTATGCCTGCATTTGAAGATTTTTTCATTACGGTGATTCAGTAATTCATCGGGTCTATTATGTTTGATTATCAATATTTATCAATGCAGAGATCACATCTTTCTCTAAAGTTGAAATGGAAAATTATCTCCGGGGCTAGAACAGCCCTGGAGATAATTTTCCATTTCAACCGCGGATTGAGGCTATTTCCCATAATATCCCAATAACATTTAGACTGGGCTGTTTGATTCTTGAAGGATTCGTTATTGATGGAATGGCGATGGTTATAAAAGCGTTGCTTCCAATTTCCAGCGGATATTCCAATATAAATATTTTTGTGGTTCATATTTTCTTTGGCGAAGATTGTGGCTTCATAAACTGCATTTTCTGTCAAACATAATCCTCCAATGGGAACTCAGTTTTAACCCTGCAATTACAGGTGTAAGTATTTTTTGTATTTGATTCATATGAAATTCATTAATCAGATTATTATTGTGGGGATTCATAATTTTCTCCATATTGTTTTCACATGAGTAACGAATTTAGTTTTATTAAAGATTTTATTCAGTGTATTGTTATTACTAAAGTGTTTATTTATTAATCTTAAGAAGAATTTTCCTATATAAATGCTAGATATTTTGAAGAATTTTACATTTTCTATTTTTGGATTTATTTGGTGTATTTTCAGTAGGTTTTTCTTGATAATTTAATGTTTGCCGGACTTTGCGTTTTTGGAGGACTTGATTGTATTTAAGTTTGTTTGCATTAAATATTTGGCAACTAGAAGACAGTCAATACCAGAAACAACAAACTGTGTTGGGAATTTGTTTTATAACTGATTTGGGGCGGTTCGAGTTGAAGTTGATATATATGTGGGGTTGGTTTTCCTTTAGAAGTGTTTGAATGTGTTATTGGAGAGATTAAATTAACATATAGGAAATGAACGATTTCTAGGTTAGATGAAATATCAATTTGAAAACCTAGAAATGACGGCCTTAATGATTTTCATCCGTAACTTAGAAGTTAGAGGGCCATTGCAGTTAGGTATAACAATGAGTACATAATCTCTGTACAGCCCCACATTTTTGGGTCCAAGAATCTGCTTAGGGTATCTAAAATATATATACCCACTAATCTGCTATTTGGGCTGAATCAAATGCTCCCATGGGGAAATCGAAATTTTCATTAAAAAAATCATGAAATATTAAAACAGATTGTCTGGAAGCGGTTATAATTTTTAATTCGTCATCGGTAATGCCTATATAATTTTTTGTAAAATTTAAGCTATTTTCTAGTAGATTTTCAGAAATGGAGGGGTAGAAATCGATTATATCAATTTGAATAGATGAAGCTTTAGATTTAGAGTTCATATTATGGAATTAATGTTGTCGGTGGAATCTTTCCAAAGATTTACGGGGTATTTTTCTACTACAGATGTGGTTATTTTATTAAAGATATCTTTGGAAATCAGATCTAATTAAGATTTGGAGGGGTTTATCAAGCTAGACTGTAGATTATTTTGAAAATTGTGTTTATGATAATCTGATTATTAATATTAGATATTATATACTTTTCTGTGCCATTTATAATATTTACATTTTAAATTTCAAAATTAATTTTATTATTAAACTTCATATAATAGTGGTTTTTAATATTATTGAGTTTTATAAGTTTACTTTTTTAACTTTAAAAAAAAATTATTTTTATATTTTTAATCATTTTCGATATATTATCCCGTGTTAACTGCAAATTGTATTAATCAAGATTAGTAATATTATTAATAATATTATTAATGTATTTTATGTTATTCCTGCCTTTTTAGCAATCTTTAATATTTTATGTGTTAATTATAAATTGCATTGATGTGTCTTTTTCGAATGTCACCGCGATATGCCTGCCTACATATGATAATTCACTCTGTCTTCTTCTTCCCCGCTCCCCTGGTTCACTCTTTCTTTATTCTTTCTTCTTCCTCCTTTTTCCCGCTCTTCTGATTTACAATTTGTCATATTTCTTTTCCTGTCAAAAAACTTATTAAGAGGTCAAATTGTCTGGCCTCCTGACTGAGTACACTTGAATCTACGTAATTTAAAGTTTCTCTACCTTCCATTTCTAATTTAGATCATTCTATGATCCTTCGCATCCCACCCATTCTGTCACCTTACATAAATCTAAAACTATCCCTGAAAAACTTGTATTAAAAATAAAAGAAACCAAATTCCTTTGTAACTAGAGATGTGACATGATAAACCATGAAAAATATATTTTCTGGCGAAATAAATTATACTCATGGAACCTTAAGGTTGTCTCTTTTTTAATTTAATTTAATATATCAGGGTAAAATTTCCGACTGACGCATAAATTACCATGTCTCAAAACCAAAATCTTATATTAAACTTAAAATTTGAAATAAACTGATTTATTCTATTTATAAGCTAAATAGTATTATATAGTTTAAGTTGATGGAGGAATGTGGATTCATAATTTTTTTTTTATTAAGGGTGTGTTTTTTTTTGACGAATCAAGATACAAGGTGGAAAAGTGGAAATCGGTGAGTGTTTAAAATTTCCGTCTCTTGATACTGACTTCTTTTTATGCGAACGTGTCATCACAGTCTGTTTTTTTTTTGTTACACTACAAGGCACTTTTATTTATTTTCTTATTTTGTAAAATACATCAAATTTTTCTTAAATGGGCCTTCAAATATGATTAAGTCATATTTATATTTTTATTTATAAAGATCTAAAATACTATATTTATTATATTCACTAATAAACTATATATATTATTGTAAAATTAAAATATTAGAATTTAATTAACCATTTTTAAACTATTTTATTTTTGATCAAATAATATAATTATATGTCACAATGTCTACAAAAACCTCTATTACATTTCTTTGATTTACTAAACTTTTATTTTTCAGAAACTTAATAATATGTAACTTTTCATTTAGGCAGAAAGGGTCATTTTAATGGGTCATTGAAAGATCTACATGTTCTCGTTGTTTATATTAGTTTCCATTTTACAGTGGGTGTTTTATTTGTTTCTTTTAAATGCAAAAAAAAATGTATGGTCATTCTCTACCAAGATTCCAAGAAATAGGTTTCAAGATAAGCATTTCCAAAAAGAAACTATGCTTTGGAATTGAAATGAAACATTCACTGAATCCACATATAAACATTCAGGATATGGAATTAGTAAATACTAAAAACTTCAAATACCTCCGTGTATGGATTAGTTATAATAAATTTAGTATAGGAGAAAAGGAAATTGAACATGAAATGTTATACCCTAGAAGTAGTTATGCGCAACACTGCAAATTATTACAAAACCAAACAATTCGCCTATAAACTCTTAAATAGCCTCCTCAGATCGAAGTTTTCCTATGGTTGTCATGCATGCCGCGAAAATCGTTCAGAAATATCAAAAACTGTTAGCTGAATAAAATCACTTTCAATGATTAAACAAGACTGTTACTGAACTTGAGAAAACTATTTTCTTAAAAGGTTGTTTTAATAGAAATATTTTTATAAATTTCAACTGAAATTAGCACTGACTGCTCGGTCAACGAATGTCAAATGTTTCCTTTTAAGTACCCATTATTACTATTACACATTTATTATAAACCTAGACTTACAATCAAGTAACTAAACTTCTTTCTACTATATTTTGGCGACATAGCAGCTTTCAAAACGGAAAGTACGAAAACCAAGCATAAAAGATTAAAGTAATTAGGAGTACGATGATGGAAACATTGTGTAACACCATTTAAAACGTTTGTCTCAACACCATATCGACTAAATTAATCTTTTACCGTTAATTTAAATGAAGACATTTTTTTATAAAGATTTCCAGAATATTTGATAATATTTAGATAATTATTAACATGGCCACTTGAATCTTCATTACTTTACATTTTATTTACACCAATATTTCGTCAGTTACACTCGTCCAAGTAGAGTTTGTATCACAAATATTTTCCTACACCTGCAAAGCTCCACTTAGTGAACTAGAAAAACACCAGGTTAATTCCCGGCTGCACCCGGATTACCTGTTATCTGTAATGAATTGCGTCCAATGTATATTCCAGCATCATACTACGAAAATATTAAAGCAAGGATGAAATGTTAAAATTAAGATTATATGTATTAGCGTTAGTCATTTTGACTTACTTTTAAAGAATCAAATACTGCTGTTTAAACAAGATTTTCTAAATCTCGAATATGATAAGGCACATTTGAATTTATAGACATTGATCTACAGTGTAAATAAGTAAAAACTAAAATGTTTCCTTTTTCATTTTAAAGTTTTCTTCTGTTTTTGTTGCTGATGAGATCTGAATCACAAAGGCTGAGTAGATATTTTAGCTGAAAATCTAAAGTTCAGTCCGAGCTTTGTCGCCGCTAAGCACATTCGATCCTAATCAGACGAAGACTTTAAATACAAACAAAAGTTCAAGGATTCAACAAATACACACACGGAAAGACACATAATCAATAAATTTCTAAAAAATGATCTCAAAGTCTGAAAAAATTTTAAAAAGACAACATTTTGTTGGACAGTTCTTTTCAGAATTCTTTAAGATATTTCTGTCTCAGAAATAGCATCCCATTCAAAGGCAAAAAGATGGATTAATCTGTAAGACAAGGTTCTTTTTCTAGAATTTGTCTTTAATTCTTTGTTTTTCCTTTTTTCCTTATTCTCTTCAGCTCTATTCTTGCACTGATCGAAAGAAATATTTTTGAAAACTGTCTTTGCTTTTTTTAATTTTGTTTTCTTAATTGGCAGCGTCCCAAGTGAAGCGTTTGTCTTATATCTTTCCCTAATCAGTCTAAACGTGACTAAATGATTGTCAGACATTTGGAACGATGCCCGAAGTGATAAAGCCACGTTCAATTTCTCATTGTCCTGAGATTTCTTTTTCCAAAGAAAAATGGCGAGTGAGATTCAAAAATCGATTCATTCAGAAGAATTATTTTTTAACTTAAAAATAGTATAGCAGTTATTTGCTAAGCTTCGATTTGAGTACAAGGCCACATTTTGGGTGAAAACAGTGAGGATCGAACTCACTAGTTGTAATAATCAACCACTACATCTGGCTAACAAGTTTCTCCGCGTAAGTGCCTGCTATTTACTAAACTTAGCTTAGCTTTGGCACCAGTATTAGGCAATCAGTGACGAGGAAAATCACCGCTACTTTTTTTTTTTACTAAGATTTACAAGCCCCAAAAGAGACTCAAGGTGGGTGGCTACGGAATGAAGTAAGTGGTATGAACATAAGATGAGTAAATAAGTACAGATTACCAGGATATAGTGTGGAGATAACGATTGACCCTAGACTTGAAGAGGGTAAGGTTGAGGAAAGCATTTACGCTGAAGTCTGTTCCACACAGTAGCGGATTGGGGGAAGAAACTGAGTGGACCCTTCTTCTTTCATATTTATTTGGGAATAAGTAAGGAAATGAGGCTGATTCAGACCTGCGAACATAGTAAAACGGATCTTAACTGAAAAAGTATGAGCTAAAGAATGGAGCTCGTTTGAACATTTGCCATGGAAGTAGCGACAGACTTGCGACGTTGGTGATGTTGGAAAGGGTCTGCTCAACTAAACTCTCCGATATAAATTATTTCATACTGAATTGACCTATGCTTTACAGTTAAGATATTTATCTTAAACTGTTTATTTTAAGTTGAAATATGTTGCTATCGCAGTGGGAGATATTTTGAAATTGAAGTTTAGGTATTGTTATTATTGATTATTTTTTTTGTAATTGCTTATTACGCAACGAGGCCATTTCTTTATGTAACGCAGGTTTAATCAGGTATTGCATTTATTAGATTTAGCATAGGTAAAGACATTTATAACAAAATAAAAAGTATTTCCCCTCTGAAATTGTCTGTATATCCGCAGTAACTGACTGATTTAAAATTTTCTTAATTTATCGAAATGATTTTCATTTGGGGTATTCCTGTTGATCATTGCATTTAACAGGAAGCTTTGTCTTGTCCACCATCAAATTCGCGTTTTTTTTCTAAATTCTCTTGAAAATGTACACTATACATAAATTCAATTCGTATGACTTTCACGGCTCTATCATTCATTTACCAAAATATTTCTAGTGCTTGCCTGAACCGTATTTGTTTTCTTCTGTTATTCATTGCAGAAATAAAGATTATGATAAAAATAAAATGATATTTGATGAAACAAACACTGACTCCTTCAGAAATCTGAAAAAAATTAAAATAAAACAAATATGAATTCTGATGCATGGTGGATAGCAGCAATCAGTAATCGCTTTTGTTCTGAAAAGAATTTGACACTTTCATTTATTCTCAGAAAAGATTCACTCTGAATATGGTGACTATGAACAGATCGTTATTTCTCCTGTCTTTCAAAATAATCGCTTTTTCGAAAGGGGATAAAAAAGTACTGATGGTTACTCTTTATTTTTATTTTTATTTTTTTATATGTTTAGAATAAAAAGAAAATCTTTCACAAAGATGCTAACACCTGGAAAAAAGACCGAAATAAAATTTATATACGAAGCTAAAATTATCTTAATCGTAACAGCTGTTTATTCAAAATTGCATGTGAGAGAAGGGCAGAGAGGAGATAGACGGAATATATATATATATATATATAAAAAAATTGTTCCCATTTTTATACCTAGCTTTGTACTTACAGTGTATGGAAATAATTTTCTGTTCCCTACATTCACCCAATTGTAGTGAATAAATTACAATAATAGTTAAACAAATTAACATACGCACGCACACATAAAACAGGTGGTATTCAAACATTCGTTGCATAACCTTGATGAACCTATACAAACATCCCGTTTTCGTCGTCTCATTTGTAGTTGCATACTGAATGAGAGGATGTACTCAGAAATGGTAACGGTAAGAATAGATATATCAGTTTGTGGTGTACTGTTCAATTTCTCGAAATTTTTGTTTTCTACTTGTATATTTCACTAATGTTTTTCTGAGCTTACCATGTTGCAAATCATTTCTAAGATGCTAACTTCTTAGATACTAATAAGGTTCTGTCCGAAGTGTTTCTCAAACAGCTAACTATTGTTTGAAAGATATTTCATATTCTATTCGTATAATGATAAAGAAAATTAAAGTGATTTAATATTAAAAATTCACTAATTACTTACAGGTGAAAATTGTAGCAAAATAGGAAATTGTCAAATAAATCTGACTCCACCTAACTTTGTTACGATCTTTTATATATAAAAATGACAGGTCATAACAGAATTGATAGTTCAACAACATACTACCGAGCTATATGTTCATCCAGTCATAGTAGGATCAAACAAAGCAGTAAGTATCAGATGAATAACACAGCGATTATATATCGCCTGAAATAGTTTACGTATTGTATATGTTACTATGTTCTGTTTTATTGTGTTATATCTCATGATGAAAGTAAATAATTATTTTCTGTTATTCAAAACGAAACATCAGTTAAGTGGATGTATAATTAAATTTCACAGAACTAATTATTATACATTCTTGGGATTTTTCCGCTTGCGTGTGCGTTTATGCTTGAGTGGAATAAACAATATTCCAAAACTTGAAAATAACTGTTTAACAGCTTTTATTTCTTGTTGAAAAAAAGAGTGAAAAATAGTAGTATTTTGGTGGGAAAAGGATATTTTTCTAGTTGACAAAGTTCTTGAGTGTTTTTTTTTATCAGTATCACCCCAATCAAGGCAGCACAGCTACTAACACGCAAGAGGTTAGAGAGTGTGAAGGAATTAGGAAAAGAAACATTAGTAATCTGTAGAAAGTGAAAAGAGCATTCAGGAGGACAGTAGATAGCGATTGGCACTGCATTTAAATTGTTGCAGGCTAAAGTTGGCTAGAAAGCATGGAGCCGGAATGGTGTTCCACAAATGAGAAGTGCGAGGAAGGAAATTGTTAGCGTAGAGGTTACGGCTACATCTAGCTAATTAAAGTGTAAATTGATTCAATCTCGCCTCGTCTAGTATTGCGCGTAAATTCATACAGTCTGGGAACAATAGCAAAGAGCTCATTAGAACAGTTACCATGAAAGTATTTATTTAAAAAAGCACAGAGAGGTAACCTTACGGCGAAGGAGGGAAAGTAATTGAAGCCGAGCTGCCAGATCAGGACCAATAATATTGCTGATTCTGCTTTCGACACCTGGCCATAAATGTCAGCAAAATTCTAAGCATGAACGCATGGTAGACTTATAGATATGCAAAACAGATTCAGGAGAGAAGAACTGTCTCGCCCGATACAGTGAACTGACTTTCTTAGCAGTTGGCCTAGCAACTTCATTTCATTTCTGCTGAGAACGTTAGCCCGAGAAGGCGTAACGAGACACTTTCCTAGAGGATAGCATCAGCCATGCTGATGGAAGGCAGAGAGGGGGGTCTCTCACAAAATTAATAGAGAGAAGTTTAGTTTTGAAGACGTTAACATTGACAAGCCATCTTTTGCCCCAGTTAATGTCGGTCTTGAGGTTGTTTTGTACATCAGCTGTCATTTTGATCTTGTCGGACTGATTAGCCTTAGTATCGGGTAATGAGTAAATGCTAGTGACGTCAACGTAGATGCCAAGTTGAGAGCTGATGTCATCGGAAAGATCGTTAATGAAGATTAAAAACAGGCCGGATTTCATCGTTTTTATCTAGACCACGATAGTCTCTTTCTGTAACTATCGTTAGTACATCAGCAGTCAACCTGGAGAAACGTATTTCTTGTCTGAGAAAAAGTCCTGCGATGATAGATGATGAACTAATTCAGCATTGATTAGGGCATCTAGGAGTTTTCTGAAAAGAGGTAGAAGGCTAAAAGGTCGATAATTGGATGGATCGGACGGTTCACCAGTGTTTTTAAAAAACTGGAACAACAGCCGACGATTTCCAGCAGGCAAGAAAGCCGGAGACATCGAGGCATTTATTATACAGTTTAGAGAGAACAGTAGCCAGTTCAGGAGCACATTAATGACGATTACAGAAATATCATCGGGTCCACGTGCTTTGTGGGTATCTAGGTTAGAAATGATAACAGAGACCATGGAAGGGGTTATATGTATAACACTCAGCAGAGAATCAGTTCTAAGTGGGAATTTAGGCAGGTATACTCCAGATGAGTCAAGAGGAGAGTTTGGAAAGAATTTACAGGCAAAGTGCTCTGCTTTATAAGCAAAGAATAATAACACATTATATCAATTGAAGAGGTGGGGATAGAGATCTTACACTTATTTAGTACACAATTACAGACACTTCGTCAGTCACGAGAGCCAAAGTTTTTAGAGGCTATGCGGTGCCTCATTCTCTCAGTAAACAGGGATTTAGCTCCTTCGATGACTCGCTTACATTTGTTACAAGCAGTTGGTGTAAATTTCAATTGGATGTTTGAATATATAAGTCCAAGGGAGGGGTCGTGATGAAGAAAGTTACGGAATAAGTCCCAGTCAGTGTATTGGTAACGGAAAGAGGTGTTATGGATAGGGTGTTCCTGCTTAACAGATGCTTGGAAGGAGATATCAATAGCTACCACAGAGTGGTCTGAGTCACCAAGAGGGTAGTATTGTGAAGTTCGGTAAGAGCGTGAAGAGCCCAAGAAATTGAGTCAATAGAGAAGTCTGTTTCTCGGTTTGGTTAGAGAAACGAGTAGGGAAGTCCACGATTTGAGTGAGGGATTGGGTAATAGAAAGATTTAATGTCTGTATACTGGCAGCATCAGTAGCTTTGGAATGATTCAGCCACGTATCGTGGTGAGCATTAAAGTCATCGAAGGCAAAGATGTCTGCAGATTGATGGAAAGAAAGTCCCTTTTCTATAATGTCAGCTATTGCGTCTACTGCAGTCTACGGAAAAGGGGGAAATAAAGAAAAAAGAGATAGCTGACAGAGTTTAGTAGCGAAAGACGGAAGCACATGAAAGTGTAGTCGGCGGCCTCGAGAGACAATTCCCTGGACATCGGAAGATTATCCCGGATGTAAACACGAAGCCCATGCATGTGAATACGGGAATCTTTTCGGCAAAGGAGAAGATACCTCGAAACCAAGAATCCATTGGCAGCAATGGAAAAATTCAAGTTGGTTTCACAAAGAGCAAAGATATCTGGCGACCGTTCTAGGAGAATAGACTTTACGCTGCAGAAGTTAGAAGGGATATCACAAATATTGGAGAAAGAAAGATTGAGCAGCTGGGTGTATTTTTGTTAGCTGGTTTAGTTTTATTTCTTTTTGTTGTGATTTCCCTGAAATATATTTTGAGGAGAGAGGGAAAATCCACCAAATTAGTTACAGTCGTCAATGGCAATTCGGATCAGCCAGTGCGTGGCTGAGAGAAGAGCATAACCTGGTCTCAGTATTGGCACCGGAAATACATGCAGGGACAGCTACCCATGCAAAAAAAAAAATAAAAAAACTAACAAATAAAATAAAATTCAAAGAATGACAGAGACATTTAAAGATCTGCAACAACAAGATGGCACAAGGCAAGGTAATTTACGTATGGGCTCTAGAAATGCTTCCTTCCAATCTTGAACTAAGGACAAACTTATTATCAATGATATTTGGAGAAAAATTATGGCTGCTTGAGATGAGATGGAATGGGCGAGCGAGTGGAGTGTGGGTGTGAAGGAGCCGAAAGATGGTGATGTGATTCACCTCGCGTTTCCTTCGCTATTTCTTTTTTACATTTTTGGCTTCTTACGAGGAATTGATAGTCATTCTCCAGTGACCAAAACTAGCGAGTCATCTATGTACGATTGCATAATCACCAATAGTATCCATATATATATATATATATATATATATATATATATATATATATATATATATATATATATATATGATGGACTCTCCCGTCGAACTCGACGTATGAGGGTCAGACAGATCAGTTCCCAGAAACTGAAAGCCCGACACCCACACAGGATTTGATTATAGTGGTGAAGGCTTTGTCCAGGGCCATCCACACTTTTTGGAGGGACGAATTTGCTTCATTAAATAGTGTGTGTATATATATATATATATATATATATATATATATATATATATATATACACTATTTAATGAAGCAAATTAAGTTTAAATGGACAACAATCAAAAACAAAAATAAAATAAAATGCAAAGCATCACAGAGACATTTAAACATCGACAACAAGAAGATAGCACAAAGCAAGGGGATTTACGTAAGGGATCTACAGATGCTTCCAATTTTGAATTACAGACAAACTTATCAATGGTGTTTGGAGGAAAATTATCGCTGCTATCGGCTTTCGTCGGGAAACCACTCTGGCTTGAGATGGGATGGGTGAGCAAGGGTGGGTAGTGGGGTGAAATTGCCGGAATCTTTCAATAACTAATTGAAGTGGGGGGGTTACTTCTCGTTTTTTCTTCGCCATTTTTTTACTTTTTTGCCTTCTTCCGAGGAATTAATAGTCATTATACATATAGACAATTGAGAAAAGTAAAAAGAAAATTAATAAGCACAGGACAGGCTGTTGTAGAAAAGAATTCTTTATGTTAGCATGTAATACTTATAGGTAGACGAAGATCCGGAAACAAGTCTTTAGGCATTCGAACAAGCAACCTAAAATAAAGGCATCTCAGGAAATGATGAGTTATTTTGAGAAAATTTCTCAACATTTCCTTGCTGTGAACATAGACATTGATTTAGTATTTATATTTCCTCGCTCTCAAAATCCGCTGATCTTTCATTCTCTCTTAAATCTGTTAAGCAACTCATGATTCCATATTTAATGCCCAGAAATGTACAGTCACAGCTGCAATTCTGTCTTGAAAATTTTCCGCTTCCTCTCCTGGAATATATTAAGAGAAACCAAGTGAATTCCAAAACATGCAATAACATTATTATTTCCTCGTAGAAACAGAAAGTGAAAGAAAAAACAATTAAAACAAATTTAATATGTTTAAGAATTAATCTTCTCAATTATGCTTATATATCAATGGGCTAATGATGTTAATGAAATAGCTGTTGGCAGCGTCATCGTAGCTTGGTATCATTGAAACGCCTAGACCGATATCTTTTATGCTCTGACATCAAGTGAGTCAGTATGAACACTAGTTAGGTCACCCATGGTAAGCTAACGAGAAATTGTGAGAATATTTGACATATATGATATTAATTACGTGTGTAGCAGGAATTCCCATTTTGGATAATACAGGTGACCGACCGTGTCCTTAAGTATCCTGGCCGCCTTCGGTCATGATTTGGACAGAAATTTCTGTGGTAACAGAGAAGCGAGACTGATTCGTGACTTCAACGTTGAAGTACTTAATGAAAATTTGCATCCATTCGTGGTCTCCATGTACGTCAATAACAATTGTTGTTCGGATAATGCCCCTATTCATCGAACCCAGTTTGACCAGAATTCATCGATATTAGATTTATCGAACATTTACTAGAGCTACAAATTGTTGCATTGCGTCTCTGGCTTCTTTTGGACAATCGGCAACTCCTCGGGCCCCAATGGGACATCATACACCGAATAAAACCCGGACAATTTCGTTGAGTTTTATTTTACTTGATGGGAAACATATTAGAAGTAACATCTTTTCTTGGACGAAATGGGAGGGAGATATAGAGAAAGGATCTCAACAGGCTGACCAGTCACTTGCCATCGCCAAGTGGGAGCTTGAATCATTTTGCTGAAGCCAGGCATGTCAAGGAATAGAAGAGGCATCTTAAATTTTCGTTTGCTGTCACAGGAGTGACTATCTTCGGGCGTTTTCGGTCTTCTATTAAAAAACTAAATATGTTAAAAACTAATAAAAACCTAAAAATATTAAATGCCTCGGGACGTAGGCGATTATGGACCTTGACAGGTATATTTTCACAATTATTTGTGAGTTGCCATGTATTCTTGAGAAATGTAGAGTAGTAATTTCCCTTTGCCATCTCCAATTCAACACTGTCAAGATTCCACGAGTTCGAGTCGCCGAAGTTCTGACCAGTACGGTAGGGTTTGCAATTTTGGGCCTGTCTATCCATTCTGTAATAAAATATCAGTTAGCAGTGGATAGCAGGGTTCAAAAGCGCCCCAGAGGTCTTCCAAACATTTGTGAAATCGATGCTACTTCACTGTAAGAGCATACACGATAGTAGGCGCGCGGTGTATGACTTTTAGCGTATGAGTTTATATATTTTGTATTGATTTAATTAAACCAACTGCTTGAAGCTTGTACTAGGTATTTTAATAACTCATCCATAAGCATTATTGAAATTTTAAAAATATTTTTTCTTAGTTTGTGCGAAGAAACAATAGTCAATAAATATATACTCTTACAGGCTCATCTATTAATGACGCTGACTCACCATAGAGTAAAATTTTATGACAACATTATCCTGTCGTCATAAATAAAATAACTTCACTAAATAATAATAATAATAATAATGATAATAAATAAATAAATATCAGTACTCTTTCCATAGTGAACTGGAGAAGCGAGGAACTAAGAAACTTGAGTCCCAACGCAAGTTGTTTTACTCTAGAGACGATGTCGAAAGGCTGAATGCTAAAAGAAAAGACGTCAACATCAACAGTTGTATCGACTCCATAATCAAATAATGATTATCAAGACCGAACATGGAAAGACTACTGTAAACAAACTCAGTAAACAGAACATAAAAATAGGAAAAACAATTATATGGCCATAGATAAAGACAGTTCAATGAAAGACCAGATTAATCGACAGATGCATAGATACGTAAAGGAAGACGCAAGAGAAAAATATAGACTTTCATAACAACGAGCCAAAATAAGAAAATTAGAAAATGGAATGTAAAAAATAAAAATTAAGGGAAGAGAACACTTTTGAATGACTACTTTATTTTGAAAATGATTTCTTCAAATTTAGCCGAAATTACTTTTTCTTTGGCAATAAACTATTAAAAAGCATTACAGAATGTTTCAAATGTAATTGACAAATAGCTTAGATTTGACACAAGGACATATGTATGGATCCTCTAGTGAGGATCGATCTTGTTATTAATGATCAGTGAGGCTGAGCAATGGATGTTAGAATATTCGATATTGATAATGTTTGAAACTCTACATCAGGGTTATTTTATAATGCCAAATTCCTTCAAAACGTAGGTGATCACAGATTCCTTTTCTTTATTATATGTGAATTGCCATGTATTCCTGAGAAAATTAGAGGAAAAAATATTCATCTTGCCATCTTCACGGTTCTGAATTCAGTGTCTACCTTCTGTTAAACATGTCGCCAACCAAAAGTTGAGAGCCCAGTCAACCCTGCTCTTTAATCACTGGAAGGAGAAGAGATGGATTCATGCCTTTACCAAGGACATCTTTGTGAAAATGAACGCAGTGAATTAGTCCGGGATTTGATCTCATCTCCCCGATTCTACTTTCTGTTCTGCTAGCCGTTTTACTGTTTGCACATTCACATCACGAATCAAAGAAATTTAATTCAGTATATATAAATCTTATCTTAATTCTGGTGTAGTTGTCCGAATCCCAAGACACAAATATAAACGTCTAACACAAGCAAAGTTTAAAGAATGATTCTTGTGAGATTTCTTCAAGACTTGGCTACACATCTCTCCTCAGAGATTTGTCTATTCGACTACATATTCCACATCCCTTATCGATATTAGATAGAGGAGAAACGGGTTAAGTTTTAATAACAGAAGACAAGAATACAGTAAACTAACAAAATTACTAGACATTAGTTGTGCAACTACATTTAGTTATAAGATTTCAGCTTAGAATCAAGCAGTCGTCTTGCTTCTGTTAGTTTCATCAATAAGTAAATTGGAATTTAATTGAACATATATCTAGTGTAGCCTGATGAGAGACTAAAGTAATTTGAGCGCATCACTTTGAAATATTGGTTGCTATACATTCTCTCTCTCTCTCAGATGAGCGTGAGACAGAGAGAGAGAGAGAGAAGTGCTTGTTGAAGCCAGGATGATATAAAGTGGCGTGAAGAACTGGATATTCTGGACATCGGCAGGCGGAGTATTGGGACTTTTTAACAAATGGCGCAACTGATTGTTTGATTGCTTAGAAGAATAAGGATTTCTCAATTCACAACCGTTATTTGCGGTACTTTTATGCTCGATAATTATACTCGTCCCTAAATATTAATTTTGCACAAATTCACACATACTTATATATAATAATGTTTGGACATAATTTTTATCCACGTTATTTCTTATTAGTATAAACGTTAGTTTTAGTCGGTACACGTGTACAAAATCTATAAAACATACTTTTAAAAATTACTATTTTTTACGTCTTGGGTATGACACTGAAGCTAGAAAATGTCCCAACGAGAATAGTGCTTTTGTTAAACAGGACTTTCCCTGTCAGACTGGACTTCAAGACCGAACAGGTAGAGGCACAATTTGGCCCAAAATGGTTTTACTCATGGAAAAAAAGAGATGCAGTCTCAATTCCTATTGGAGGGACAATTTCACTGTTGAATAAAATAAAATGTTCACTTCAATTTCCAATTTATATTTACATATACATCCATGATATTGAGCCCTTTAACCCATAAATAAGACATACCTTTAAAGTATATTTTATCATATATATATATATATATATATATATATATATATATATATATATATATATATATATATTTATGTAACGTAAATCATTCAAACGAAAAACAAATACTGAAGCTAGTTTTATGGCGAGAATCACTCTCACAAACAATATTTAATAATAAATTACAACCAACTTCGAATCTGTTAATGAATGGTGTGATCCTTGTTCATAAATTCCGGGCTTATCTGTTCCTATTTTTTTTTTTTTTTGTACGAGCCGGCTTTCAGTCGTTTCGAACGACCATCCTCAGGTAGACATATTAGTGTGTTTTTTTTTTTTTGTTAAATTCCGAATAGTAATGCGACATCGAAAGATATTGTGGTCCGAAAGAGTGCTTTTTTAGTAATGAGATATTGTTAAATGTAAGATACAAAAAAATAAGACCAGATAAACCCGGAATTTATGAACAAGGATCACACCATTCATTAACAGATTCGAAGTTGGTTGTAATTTATTATTAAATATTGTTTGTGAGAGTGATTCTCGCCATATAACTAGCTTCAGTATTTGTTTTTCGTTTGAATGATTTACGTTACATAAATTGAATACGCACTACAAAACCGATATATATATATATATATATATATATATATATATATATATATATATATATATATATATTCTTCTTTTATATGATTTTATTATTATGTTATTATTTCTGTTGCGAATTGATGATTAGTTATTTCTTTCCTTTACTACTTTGTCTCAGAGTTCCTGTAGTTTTCTTTCTTTGTCTGCCATGAACACTCTACTCTCTGCATATCTCATGTTGTGAGGATTGTACCCACCAATAATAAATACTGGTAAGACTTTTGATTCTCTTTGGATTACCTCGATGTATATGTTTATTAAATACATATCTTACGCCCCTTTCCATTTCTGTGTATTTACTCAATTGATTTTCTTTCCGTATGCAGGCGATCAGTTGCCAGTATGTATATATATTTGATTGTCCTAATATCTTTCCCAAATAAATCAAGCTTTATAAGTTCAAATAGAATTCCAACTAATTCTGTTACTTTCTTCCTGTTCATCTTGGCCAATATTGATATTACCATAGACTTTAAGATTTCAGATTCTCCTATATTTTTGTATATTTTAGGTTTTCGTCGGGAAATAGTTCTTCAACATATTCGTTGCATCTTTGAAGTATTTTTATTTCTCCATTTTGAGACTCCCCTCATTTTATTTTATTCGTCCTGTCGTTGAGCACATCTTTTATCCAGTTATTATTTGTATTCTTTAGCATACCTTTTATATCTGTGATGCGCATTATTTCTTTCTCGGCACTTTTGACCGCCTACATTTGTTTCTAATGCTTGTGGTTAATATTCTATATTATATGTACTATTCCTTGGTATTATTTACTGTTTCTTTTTCATCATGTCAAGAATTTAATCAGTTATCCATTTCATTTCATTTACTTGCTTCCATTTTTTTGGAATGCTTTCGTTCATCGATATCACTAGAGCCTCTCTTGTACCGATTTGAATTCCTAGTGTCATCCAAGTTGCTATATTTCTTTCGAGCTCTTTGTAGTGGAGTTTAGGTGTTTTAGGCGTTTTTCTTTATTTTTCGTAATCTGAGCTTGCATATGAGAGGAAAGTGGTTTTTCCTGCAGCAAACACTTGGATATGTTTTACAGTGTAATACTGCATTCGTGAATATTTTATTGTTTGTTATATAGTCGACTTGGTTCGTTGTCTTTCATCATAGGTTTTTTTTCCATCTTTACAAACGTCTTGGTGCCTTTGAAAGTACGTGTTGCTTAACTGACATCTTAAAGGATGATATCAGCTTTGACAAGTACAGTATGGCAGGAAACATTACTTCAACGGCCACTGTTCTAGGGTGTGTCCGCCAGGGCATCTATGCCAATGATACAACTATTTCTCCTGTTTTAAAAGTAAATCTGATAGATTCGATAAAGTTAAATTGGTAGCCGATCTCCTAAATGACGTTCAATCTAAGGTATGAAATGAAGTATTAATTTTAACGCCGTCAAGACTAAACTGTTCTCTATTAATCATTCTTTTTTTGCGTTCCACCTGCATGGCTGATACTAATCTCCAGGAGAGTAACTCATTGCGACTTCTCAGTTTAAAATATTTCACTAAGAAAGTTGGTTCACCGTGTCGAGACAAACAATTTTCCTAGCAGAATCAGTCTTGCAACTTTATAACTGTGCATTTGTGTTTCTGAGATGTATGCAGAAATTCTTGAAAAAAAATCCAAAGAAAAATCTGCAATGTTATCTATTTTGACCTGGCATCTCGGCTTCAAATACTTTTCCACCGCCGTAACTGTGTCCTGTGCCTTTTCTATAAATATTTTCATGACTGTTGTTCAGATTAGCTTTCTTCTTTGGTACATCGACCTCATGAATTTAAGAATAGTACAAGATTGGCAGCTTGATCCAATAATTTACTATTTAAATTACTATGTGTAAGCGTAATTTCTATTCTGATGGTTTATTCTTTCGCAATTCTCACCTGTGGAAGACTTCCAGATTCAATCTTTCTTTTCAACTACGATGTTCGAAAATTTAAATGTAACGTAAATTTTCATCGGTCTCCCTAAATTCCGTTCTTTTTATGTTCCTTTTTACTCAGTAACGCGTTCTCAGTTTCTTTTTTTTCCGAAACCTTTGCGTCTTAGTGACTTTATCGGCTTGCTTCGGGTGAATGATTAAAAATATCCATAGTACAAATCAGATCAATACAGCACATTTGGAATCGCAGGGCTACAGGTAAGTATGACTCTTGCCAGAATTCCATCTACGTCACAACAGTGAGGAGTACGTCCCTAGTTGTGTTGCGAGAGAAACACTTTGGGGATCTAATGGCGCTCTGTAAATTTTAGTGATGAGACCAGTTTCTGCGCCCATAGTCATTTTCATGTGCAATCTTGATTTTGGGTAGCGGCATCTTTCACAATGAATATACCCATAACAAGCAGGTCTAATCCATGTTCTCATGGTCTGGGGTGCCATGCATTACATCTCACACTCGATTTTGCTATTTTAGTCGGACATTTGAACTGTGCCATGCACTTTGGCCAACATTTCCTGCAGCTATTCCCACAACATCAAAATGATATGCTTTATCAAGGGGATATTCAGCACCAGTATAAATTCGGCGAGTATAATCCTGATGAAATAACAACAAGCTCATCAAGATATTTGATTACTCTTGACTACACAATCACTAAACCTGTGCCCATTAAATATGTATATGGCATGATGCAATGATTCTTGTCTATTTTACTTTTCTCAGCTGTGTGACTCTTGCTCTATTTTGTCAGCATGTGCAACAACCCTGAAAAAATATATCAATTTTATTCGACATCTATACGATTGTATGTATATGGATGTACAGGCCTGTGTTAATGCCCAATGAGGACATAAAGTATAATATAGAGCTCAATACTACTGATATACTACTGTATATCCGTTGATCTCTACATAAGTTCATCTACTGCAATCTAGCAATAACTGTTGTACCTTTTATCTACAGTTTATATGCAAAATTTTATAAATACTTAATGTTTTATGAATTATATCTTGTGGTGGATATAACAGATTTTGATAAATAAAACTCCTGACTGCTGCATAATTGGTGATAACGTTCTATGAACGTCAGTCATTTATCTGGAAATATTATTTTTCATATTTCGTTATTCAAAGCTTGTACGCCTGAACGGAAACAGCAAATTCTTCCACTTTCTTCTATGCATTCAACTCTGCATGCAAATTTTGAACCTTAATGTTGGTGGCCTACAGTCAAACATCTGATCTGGGATTTTCTTTATCATGTTCAATTAGACGTGCATGTAAGAGTACTATGAAAGTAATCAATCATTCACGAGAAGCCATTGGGTCAATGGTTTCACGGAGTGCAAACAGTGATGAACATCGAGTTGGCCTTCGAGGTGTATTAAGTTCTGGTTTAGAGAAATATGAAGGGCGGTCATTTTGATTACTCTTTATGGTTACCTTGGGAAATTAAAACAACCGCCACAGATTCAGAAATAAACACATATATAAACTAAATTTGATGGATATCAGCTATATTTACAGTCTTTGGTGCGTTTGTGTGTGTGTGTGTGTGTGCGTGTGTGTGCGTGTGTATACGCATGTGCGCGCGCGTATGCCTAACATTAAGTACGCATTTAATTAATTATACTAATTTTTGTATGCCAACAAGCAAAATATGATAAATTCAGAGCAGAAAGTTTGTGTTGAAGCAAGGATGGTAGCCAATTAAAAATAAAAATGCCATTCTAAATCTTGATGTACCTTGGATCGAACCCATCACACTAAACAAACTTGCCTTTTCTCTATGTATCAGTCAGAAATTGTAATATTGCGCCCACCCAATGAAAATAGGATGAAAGCCGAAGAATATATCTGCAAAAGATGCCACGGTAAAAATGGAAATGAGAAACACAAATATAAACAATTTGCGAAATATTTAATCAATACCTATGTGTCTATGCTATTCGAGAGAATACAAAATATTTAACATTCAGTATATTATTTTGTGTGCAAATAATGAAACACGAGTCTAGCTATGGTGACCTTCTAAGCGTAGCTGAGATGTGGCACAAAGACGAAACTATGGGTACCCAGTGAGGATGGAACTCAGTCGTAACTCTTTTATCAAGACAAGCTTGTTAACCATTACACAATGTCGAGGTAGCTATGTTCATATTAGATTTCTAATTTGGTTAATTAAAACATAAAAAAATTCAA
Source organism: Acanthosepion esculentum (assembly GCA_964036315.1). Lineage (NCBI taxonomy): Eukaryota > Metazoa > Mollusca > Cephalopoda > Sepiida > Sepiidae > Acanthosepion > Acanthosepion esculentum. Next base: position 108,457,932 of record OZ038486.1, read on the forward strand.
GTAAGGTAGTTATTGTAGGTAAAACTTATGCTTAAATGATAATTTAAACATGGTATAAAATAATCTCTTCCCTGTAGAAATATTGCACCACCTGAACTCATAAAACTAATTAGTTTATTATTAAATCTTTGGTTAGGTTATAATGTATTATTCGGCTTAAAGTGTATAGGAATTATACCTATAACCAATATATTATATTAACGTCTGAAAAACGTGTGGCCACTGAAAATCTCTTACTTGATTTATAATTCAGTGCTAAAACTTGGTGGAACAATTTCTTGTGTGCAGTCAAAGAATAATTATCCTTGATCACGAAATTTAAATATATATTTAGGGTAGTTTTCAACAATCTTCAATGAATGAATATTCCAAAACTTACATAAGCTCACGAATGAATATGTGAGCGAATATTTACAGTAACACCAAAAACTCCCTAACATTTGGATTGTTGGATCTAATCAACAACTCATTGAAAAAGGAAAATTATTTAAGAGATTCATCATCAGCTTATAGCCCTGGATTCATGTATGTTTTCATGATTTAAACACCCTTATCATTAGCTCAATGTATGAAATCCCCGGATAGCTTTCATCTATCAATATTAGAATGGAAGAAAATATAGTTTCTCTCCTGATCTTGTAACGTTTTCCTCCCATCGAATGTTTAGTTTTTAAAGCTATGTTGATGACGAGCCGACGATATTTTTCTCCACTTTCTTTGCTTACTAAGCATATGCTTTTCTACGTTGTTAGAAAACCTTAAAATTATTTTATTTTTATGTCAAGCATTATTTTAATTTGCATTTCTAACAATGTAATATTTTATGACTTTTCTTAGCTTTTCTTGATTTTGTTTTCATTTTGTTACTTCTCACCCATTTTTATGGATTTATTGATTAATTTGTTACTTCCTCTTGAAACATCTTTTTATTTGATCTTCGTTTTCGATTTCTCACAGTTAATAAATTTCTTTAGTTTTAACTTGCATTCATGTATTATGTTTTTGAATATCATACTGTTTTCTAGCTGTCAGTGTTCATTACTTTCGTTAGTTGTTAATTTATTTTATTTCGTTTATTATATAGTTATTCAATATCCATTTTATTTTCATTTAATCCCTAATATATTCAATTTTGCCTTTGTGGTTGCCTGTCTCTTTCTTTCAACGTTTCAACAATTTCATTTGAAAAGTATATTGAATCCAGCAGATGCACATTTGCAAGCTTCGGTTACTATAAATAGACTATTCTGAAAGAGTAAAAGTTCAAATAGTTTTCTACTGAATTTATTAGTAATAACGAAATTATGACTGTCGTCTTTTTTTTTTTTAAAACCCGTAGATCGCATTTCAGTGGCGAGTGATAGAACAAGAGGAAATATGATTTAACTGAAATCGGCGAACTGTAGTCTAATCATTGTTAGACTACAGTTGGCATTTGCTTCATAAACGCAAAGCTATGCTTCAAAAATTCTCAGCCGTCATTTATCATTTATCAGTAGACGTTATTCATTGCACATAATAATCGATGATATTTGCTCGAAATTAAACAATTTATAGTATTACAAATATCGATTTCAAGTAGCAAATACTGACATTTTAAAATACTATGTTCAAATATCAAATAATTCAAAAGCTGTATTTCTTTTCTTAATGGACGATTGGGATCACGTATCCCCGCGTATTGCAAACACAAGGAAAAAAAACGGGCATTTTTTGCATTTCTTCTTTTGTGATATATCATCATCAATTCACGGTATTCAAAGATCATATATTTTATCTAAGCAAATGTCAAAAATGTATTTATCAAGCAATCTAAGGTCAGTAGATATTTCTCAGGTTCCGTTGCTCTGAATTTTTATTAGGAAGGTAGCAGTATCAATACTCAGGTCATTATCAGATGAATAACCGTTCTGAAATCAATCTGTACACGCTACAAACGTACAGAAAAGTATTTTGATAAAACGTATATAAAGGGTGATTTTGCAATTCAGCATAAAAATGCGCAAGAAATTCTAGAATCTTTCTTCACAAAATATTATTTAATTTGTTTTGTAAAATGTCATTAAGACTTCTTTGTTTTTACTACTAGATAAAAGAGTAAAATGATTTCTAATTTATGGAAACTAAGATGAATGCATAATTGGAATGTGGTCTAACATTGTGGATATTAATTTTTAGAAATTTATGCAATGTTTCTTTTATGTAGAAACCATTAGAAAGATGTGTCAACATGAAAATATATCTGTGAGGAAGTGCGAGATGAGTTATCAGTTGGGAAACTAAGCAAATCAGCGAAACGAGTTAGAAATTTCCTTAAAAGTGTTTATAACAAAGTGTTAATATAATACTTGAGAAAATACGAGTTTAATCTTGTTTTAATTGAATGAAAATTAATCGCTTTATTGGCATACATTAAAAGGTTAGTCCAATAGGTAAATTACATATCTGTATATTTAAGTGTTCACGCAATAGTAACAATATTTTATTCCTTAGAAATTTTGAGAGAAGGAGACTAGTGCGTAATTTTTTTCTGAGTGATGGAAAAATCATAGATAAAGCAAATATGCATTTAAGGATATGAGAACTAACAGAGCCAAAAGTATACTCATCAGCAGGATGTATAAAATCCAAAGAAGGGACACCGATATTAGAAAAAGAGGAAATAATTCAGAGATGGAATGAATACATCAGAGAAATCTTCCACGAAAGAGAACAACCGACAATACACAGAAATATTAAACTCTCAAGTGGAATCACTAATGGCCAAGCTCACCAGGAAAAAAAAGCAGCAAAACCAGAAGTAATCGTAATAGATTTCGGCATTGCCAAGATTACAGAGATAATAAATGAAATATACCACAGTGGCGATGTGCCAGAAGACCCTAAGTTAGATCCATGTTCATAGCACTACTTCAAAGCCAGGTGAATACGAATGTGAATTCATCGAACAATCAGCCTAATAAGCCATGTAAAAAATCTTATCCTAATCTTGCTGGATAGATCACGCAGTAGAATCAGGCCGGAAATCGAACAAGAACAATTTCGGGTTCGTTAAAAACACTGGAAGAAGAAATTCGGTATTTATGCTCAGAATTATATCAGAAAGAGCCATACAAACTCAAAAGAATCCATATTTATGTTTTATAGATTATTCAGAAGCATTGGATAAAGCACGTCACAAAGAAATACTGGAATTGCTAAGTAATCTTAACGTATGTGGGAAAGATATTAGAATAATCTAGATTATATATTGGCTGTAAACAACCTGCATACAGATAGTAAATTAGTTCAGCAAATATACAGAAATAGAAATTGGTGTAAGACAAGGATGAGTCTTTTCACCAGACCTTTTCATACTATACAGCAAGGTCCTTTTGAGTGAAACAGAAGTCCTACCGGGATTCATTATCGCGGCCACAGTCTTAACAACATAAGACATGCAGATGACCCAGTTCTGATAGAAGACAGAAAAGAAACTAAAAGAACTCTTACAAAAACTTTTGATAGACATACAGCATCAGAAAACATTTCGCTACCCTGAGTGTATTTAGTTAATATTATTTCTAAAGCTTCATATTATTAGAAAATGAAAACACAGAGTAATTCCATGAAATTTATCTTTCATTACTAGAAAGAAGCACAAGAGGGAAGGCTTTTCGAAACAGTTTACAGGTATGCAAGCCTAAATTTTGTTTTTGTGATTGAAGACAATGTTCTTGTACAGAATAGAAATAGAAGTAGTGTTAAGACGTAAAACTTTACAAATGGTAATCAAAGAAAAAGAACAAAAGTAGAAATTATGACTAAGGAAATGAAAGGGATTGTGAAATAAAGAAAGAAAGAAAGAAAGAAAAAGGTATGAAAATAAAAGAAAAATGAATTAACAAAAACAGAAATAATAATTTTCGTATTTCAGTGCGCGTATTTGTGGTGTTGAAATTTCTCTTACTCTCATACATACACACAGCTCATATACACAAGCACACACACACACACACACACACATATATATATATATATATATATATATATATATATATATATATATATAGTGTGTGTGTCCAAGAAGCAACTTTTCCATAATATGGTTTTATAAACACGGTTATATTTCAATTCGAATTCTGTTATTTTTCAGCTTTTATATATGTTTTAGTTTTAATTCTTTAAATTCATGTTTTCTTTATTTATTTTGCTATTGTTTGATTTCAACATGCGACAGATTAAATAATGAAAGTATGGCAAACCAACATCAATTAACTTTACAACAATGAACTTTTGTAACTGGAAACTAGTTATCACCCGAAAAAATGAAAAACATTTAAAAAAATTAAGAATTATTCCGCAAAATAGTCAGGATAAAATATAATTTGGGTATATATATATATATATATATATATATATATATATATATATACATACAATTGGTGTCCCAAATGGTATTTTATCCTGACTATTTTGCGAAATAATTCTTAATCATATATATATATATATATATATATATATATATAAGTGAACATAGAAGTCAACACTGATTGATGTAAGTATATCAAATATCTATATAAACAGAAGCGAAATGCATACATAGATAGATAGAGATATAGAAAAAATCGAATAAAATGTTTTCAGTGAGAACAAACCAAAGGGGCTCCTCATGTTATGATACCCAGTCTTAAAACAATGCCAGGCCAGGACAAGCAGAAATCTCACATTTAACACCGTTCACTACTTTTCTACCCCAAATCATGGGGCAGAATCGATTTATTATTTATGAAAGCACCATCATCACATCCCTTTCTCCCTTCCACGGTTTATCCGGCCCTAGATAGCAGTATTGATTAAATCATTGATTATTGGCTGCTAGATTCCCATTTGACCTTATTTTCGTCATTTATTTTATACACGATTTCATTTTTAATGTTTCCAAAGTTAGTAATTATTGTGACACTGACCCCGGGTGGCTTGTGTGATCCTGCAATCACGACACCGTATGTGAGTCAGTCTAACCCTGGGACACCCGTTGAAGTCCTGATCGTGACGACAGATGTGACACTCTAACCCTGCTGGTTACCACGGCATCGGATGTGAGATTATAACTATTGTCTTGGTCGCGGTTGATGTCTGGTTAGATACGGCATCAGCCTCCAACGTTTGGTTACCGAAGCAACTACTTTGATCTCGGTTCAACCTACCTACGTTGTGATTTGATCTTAGGTTGAAGAGATCAATCAGACGTCGGGCCGTAGTGCGAGCCGAATCCGGGTCAAAGGTGATGCTGCACAAATGAATGTAGAAGAAAGATAAAGGAACAATTCAAAGAGTTCAAATGCTGTTAAGGAATAACAATTTACTTTCTATCTGTTTGTTGGATACAGTGGTACGTCTCTCTCTCCCAGCCCACCTCTATGGATTGTGACACTTTCGCGTTTCTTAGCGAGTTTTGGTATCTTAAGTTGTGTTTCAATAAACGGCTTTTGGTATCTTCAATCAATATTTGTTAAAACTGGCTTTGGTGGAAAATCTAAGTCGGACTTCACTGAACCCGTGCTTGGTTAGAAGTCTAAGTCGAAAGGCGTGGAATTCCTGTGGTCACCTGCTGCGAGGCGTTATTCTCTAACTCTCAACTCGTAACTAACTTTTTAACTCCAACTGCAACTGAAAACTCACTGGACGCCCGGGGACGTTCGTTTATATGAACGTCGACCAAAACCCGGTGTGGGGCCGGACGCGGTCTGGGTTCTTCGAAAATTTCAAATCCCCAATAAGGATTTTCTTTGTTTTCGGACAGGAAAATTTATCACTTTCCACTTTTGGAAATCTATCGCTCTTTGTTTAGAGGGGTTTTACCTCCTTTCGTGAGGAGATGTCGGAGGAGAATTACTCTCCTAAAACTCTTCCTCTTCATACCGGTACCTCATACCAAACCCTTCGAGGGGCGCCAACAACAATTCCCTTCCTTCTCATATCTTCATCTTCTGTGAGGAGAAGTCGGAGGAGAATTATCCCCCTAGGCTTAGCCTTCCTTACCTAACTCCAACCTCCTCGTGGGCGTCAACAAGTTTCTCCTTCTTTACCATATTTTTCACCTCTGCCTATCACTTCATGCTACCCTGGTGTGGGTGTGGCTAGACTGGTGTTAGCTTACATTGACACTCCGAGGGGAAAGAAAATAAAGAAAAGGAATTATCTTCTCGGAATTCTTTCCCGTCATCAGTCAAAATCCTTATGAATCCCACATTGCCATAATTAAAAAAAAATCTTTTTCGTTATCGGTCAAAATACTTTTAGACCTCGCAGAATGTGATCGTTAAATTCTTTTATCTTACGTTAGACATCTGGTAATTGTCCAGCGCATTTATTGCTGACTCTTTAACTATTGCAATCAACCTTTAACTAGGTGGTTGTTTTCATTTGACGAGCAAAGTCTCTTTGTTTTTTTCGTTTCAACTACCCAGGTGACCATTTCTGGCGACAGAAATCCTTGACGTGTATAGCTTGCCGTCCATGTCAATGTTTTTGTTTCGCTTAATTCGAATAATTCCGTTTTTCTTGTAAACCGAATTCCGTTGACCCCCTTTTTCCACACGCAGTTGACCGACATTTGAAATTTAGAGTGTCAGCTATGCGTGTGGTCAAGAACGTTGCTCTTATCAGGTCGTTAATTAATGTTGACATTCCCGAGAAATGTATTACAACTTTCCGTTTTCTTGCGAGAAAGGAAATACAATTATATCCCGCATCGCAAATGAAAACAAATAAAAAAAAAAACGTTTTACCCATTCTTTGTTTTTAAAAAGAAACAAATAATGTCGCTCAGTATGTCTTTCGATCTATCTTCTCGCTTTAAGTAATTCCCATTATTAATTTCTGTGATTAATTAATTAATCAATTAACCACCGTAGCTAAATAGTGTCACATTATATCTTTATGTTTTAAAAATAGATAAATGTACTGACAGAGCATAATATGGAGAAATATATAAACAGCATTCTTTAACTGAGAAAGTTATATAAAATTTAAAACCGGACCATAATTTTTCTTTTTAGACTGATGACTCTTATATGACATCAGTTACACTAATCATCCATTTCTTCTTTTATGTACCGTGTCCTTTCATAACTTGAGCGATCATGTCTTTCCACAACTTTCTAGCTTTTGGTTCTAACGAAAATTTCCTTTTTTAATTGTTTTTGTAGATTTGCGAATTATCCTTCGTTATTATAATGCGTTTTTGGATTTTGGTACCACATTTTCTATTACGGCTCTAACCAATCAGTTAAATTCTATACTTGTTTAATTTTAACGTCTCCAGTTCGTAGCTTTCTTTCTTGCTAAGGCCCATACATTCTCTCATAATTATCATGCATGTGTAATTACATACGTATGTGTGTGCGCGCGCGCGTTTGTATGTGTGTGCGCGTGCGTGTGCGTGTGTATTTATTTGTAGGACTTCCACTCTTTGAATGACTGAATAACAAAAATATAAAAGATGTGCAATTTGACGTCTTTTCGAAAGCAAGTTATTTATCATTGACTAAACCAGACGAGGTATTTCTTGAATATTCTTGACTAGGATGAGCTTGTCTTTCTTTTAAGCCATAAGATCTATGTTATCACATACGATATAATAACTACAGTAAATTATATTTGTCAGACAATAAACGTCAATACAAACATAGAAGAGTTCATAAAATGAAATATACAACTTTCAGATGTCCATCATGAATGGTCATATTTATTGAATTGAAGAGAGACAAATACTCAGCATTTCTGCCATTTCATTGACTTGCCATTGCAGATTACCTGACCGAATGATGATGGGAATGTGGGAATACATACATTGTTTATAAATACTTACTTCAAATACTTTTGATAACTCTTCAACTTTTTTTTCTATATGCCTGTAATTATATATGTAATTATGGTTGAACTTTGTTTAATAAGGTACAGTGTTACTAGTAAGGGTCAAACTCAATACAGTAGAAATCGTTAGCACGATAACCATTATTCCCCAGAGAAGCGTACTTCATAACATATATTGTATTTATAATTCTGCGCATCATATAAACTTCAAACCTTTTACTCCCACGACATATGTCAGGTTCGAAAATGAATCGCCATGACAAAGATGGCTGTGGAGTTATTTGAGTCACTCAAATATTTTCAAAAATATGAAAACGTAAGGATAAATAAGAAGATAACAAAGAGAAACTGCTGAAGGGGAGACAGTTATTTGCTTTATTTATAAATTTATTACTACAGTAATAAATGGTGTCACGGCTAAGAGCATCCGTTCTTTTATACTTTGAGATCGGTTTTTCAGATGGGCTTGTTGAATATTTGAAATTGCTACCATATTTATTATCCATGGCTTATGAATGTCCATTAATCGATTTCTTCGAAGGAAACATCTCTTGTTTTGCCGTATGTTCTAGAAAAAAAAGATTTTGACCATTGAGATATTGGTTTTAGGTGGCCAACATAAAGTGATATTTGGTTACAACTGATATGGTTATTTCATATGGTATTGTCTGGAAAAATATGTGCTTATTGCGCATCATATAATTTCGTTTTTTTCTGTTCTGTTATTCGGAAAACAATGCTGCGTTTCGGGAGAAAACCTACTGAAATGCAAAATACATTTATTTGACAATAATATAATAATTATAATTGTAATTCGTAGTTAGGTAGATAGGAAAATCCAAGCAGTCAAATCTCTACATTGAGAATAAATACTGAAGATAAACCAGATGACGAAGAAATTCTATTTACCATCCTATATTCTTGATGTTATGCTGTTCAATCTCAAAATTATGCCAAGACACGGAAAGGGGAAATAATAAATTTCGCGCCGTTCAAGACCTTTCCATTTTACATCATGAGCAAGAATAAATTAACTATTTATACAAGCATTATCATCTTAGCTTGCTCACTCAGACTTCTATCGCGGGCCTCACAATGAAATTAATACTTTTATTGTGTTAGAGGCAAGAGATGTAGAGAGGAAATAGAGAGTACCCTACAAATTACATAGGCTGACCAAGATATTCTCATGGAACATGATTAATTTTTCAGCATAATTACCCTTTGCGGTCTACGCACTTTCATCGGTGTTGCAGTACTTAGAACTCATTAGCAAAGAAGCTTTGATTCTATTGGCCTAAAAAGTGCATATACGACGTTACCGTCACTGTGATTCTGGTTCCCAGCCAATTATTTTTTCATGTTTGTGAATATATGATTGTTACATGAAGCCAAATCAGGACATTAGGGAGGGTGATCAACCAATTCAAAGCCATGATTAAGGATTTCTTGATGAAACAAGACCCTCTTCGTCTGTTTTCCTGGGTGTCTGGTGAACAACGTTGGCTTTCTTTGTAGTAGGTGAGGAGAGATGCTTTCACTGTAGGGATTGTCTCTGGCTCAAGTCCATTGTACAGAATATTCTATACTCCCTCGCGAAATATGCAAATATCATTGGCTATTCGCCTGCCATCCATCAGCATGTAGTGAAAGCAATCAATGTTTTCTTAGGTGGTGGCTATCACAGGATGCCCAGACCTTTCCCTTCCTAAGTTCAGCTGCCCACTTTGCATTATTGATAAAGCCGATACGACATCCTAGAGTGTAGCAACCATGTTAGCATGAATGATCTTGGGGCAAACGCCTTTTTCTGCAGTAAAACTTTGTCCATTTTCAAGAGAAGTCGCTACTAGGAACTTTGAAGTCTTGAACAGACAGATATGAGTTTAGTTGGAAAGAGACAATACCGTTATGAATAAGAAGAGTTGAATGCATGCCATATCTTACACCTCTAGCAGTACTCCTTCATAGTCAGGCTATGAATGTTTCAGTGTACCCTCATAGCTAATGAACTTGATCAGGATTTGAAAAGGATATTAAGCAGACAGACATTGCTTATAGGATAGGAAGTTGTGGAGATCCACGATCTTTCACTTCCCAACAAGAAAAAAGGTCATCCAAAACACATGCACATATTCATATATATATTTGCAAAAATGCAGATACACATTTACTTATTGTTACAACCCTATGGCATGAAAATGAACGAGTGTATATGTCAAGGCAACTAGATAAATTATTGAACAAAGAAAAATGTTGAATGTATAAATAGAAAGGAAGAAGAGATAAATTTGAAGAATATATAATGACATAAAACTTTGAGAAGGATAATAGATGAAAGAAAAGCAGTATAAAAACAGAAAACTTATCATGAAAAGTAATTAATTTACTGAAATAGATAAAAACGGAAATCATAAATAAATATATAAAGAGGGAAATAGGTAAAACGAAACAAAAACAATATTATAAAAGCATGTACACAAAAATAGAGCAAGAAGAAATTTTGAAAGAAACGTAAATCAGAAAGGTGAATTTCCCACTATCTACTCGTCGCCCAAGTTATCGATTGAGGTAGATTTTGGTTAGGACGAGAAATATCGCCACCGATATTAAATGACCACACAAGCAAATATTAGTCGAATTGAACTGTCAGAAATGTTGGCCAGTACCAGATACAAAAAGCAGTACAACTTCATGTAACTGAGAGCAGATGGAAAGTCTGAGATTATAAGCAACAAGTTGGAGTTTACAGTCTGGAAGTGTAGAATTCCTAAAATTAATTTATCACATTTTTGATGCATACTTTTTCGGTTTTTGCTCATTTAATTTCATGTAAACTGTTGGAAGGAAACATACCCGGTCCTCAGAACTCACGCAAACATAACATAAACATATATGCAACTTTCTAACGAGTTCACAGTTTTTATAATTTATATTTATTCATTTGTAATTCATACATTTTTATTTCTTCTATTTAATACTGTTGTTTTTATTTTGGTATATTGGATGCGTCTCTGTTTTTTTTTAGAAATAATATCTATAATCAATAAATGGGTGAATAAAGTGAATGATAATAAAACTTCGATAAAAAAATGAAAGGATATTCAAATATAATTTATGATAGATTCAAGACAATAAAGTACAATAGGTGAAAGAAAGAAGTAGCAAAGCTAAGAAATAGGGAAAAGGGAATTCAGAAAACTAAAAGAGGACTAGAAATATGAAATATGAAAAGTAGAGAGGAGCACAAAAAACTTAAGCGGTAGAATGCAGATAATATGAGTTTATAAAATTGCTTGAAAATGTATAAATTATACAGGCTTAGAAAGAAAGAGAGAGAGAGAGAGAGAAAGAAAGAAAAAGAAAGAAAGGGAGAAGGACCGAGGGAAAGTTCTCAGAGATAACATTGTTTATTGAATCGATTAACGTAGCAACAAATGAGGCAAAAACCAAACAACGGGGAAAGAAGAAAAACAGATACGGAATAACAAGCTAATGTAAAAGTAATTTGCATATTGCATGCGAAAAACGGAAAGAAAAGGAGAAAAAAATCCCAATACAATATTGCGCAAAGTCTCATATTTATTGGTAAAAAGTGACAAGATGGCGAGGTACAGAGTGAATGACAAGATAATAGCAATAGCTATAAAGACGAAATAAATGGTAGAATGAATCGGCTGTGACAACAGATGTTAAAGAGCACTCGAATAACAGGAGCGATTTAAATTTTGATAGGGCATAAAAGAATTTAGTAAATATACATGTATCGACTTGAAAATATGGAGAAACACAAAGTTAGCCTTGGAGGGTTCATTTAGTCAGGTGTAACAGCCAAGACTAGCTCATCCCGGTATAATTTAGTCTAGTCTAGAAAAATCTCCGCGTATTGTTGATGCTATCCTATTTTATACCTCGATGTATGAAATAGTCTAGTCACAGCTATACATCTCTTTGTCAATTTAGACCGAGTTTTTCAAATAGTATCAACAACTGTACTCATTAATCGTTGACCAGACACTAGAGATACCACAGTGCATACCAAATTTTCTAAGAATTAATATTAAATTGTAGCCTTGATGATGCACAAACAAAACAACAGTAACCAATCACAAAGATGGTCATTCTTCAATTATTTTGACTAAAAGCAATTAACATCCTGAAGTTAGACTTACTAATGGGCAAAATCATGGAATCAGAATAAAATTGGAAGCTTTAGAATGTACCCAATAAATCTTTACATGAGAAAAGGTGGGGATATATTTTGATTTACCCCATTTTTTATGCAGTGATATAAATTGGTCTGACATATCCTCCGATTATAAAACATCCTAGCCTAGCATTGCTCTGGGTATACTTTGGTCTGGATATGTAAACCGGGTTGCTATACCGGGAATTTGAAATGCCAGATGATATTTGAAAGGAAAACTGATTGACTGATTTTTTACTATCAACATTTTTCAACGGATTATTAAAAGCTAAAATAATTGAAATTGTATGAATAATTTTTTTCTTGCAAGTGAATATTTCATTATCAATTTTTTTGAAAATCACAACGATCTTTTCAGATACAAGATCTACTATTTACCCCATAGCTGAGGGAAGGAGGAAATAAAAATGCGAATGTACAACTTCAAACATTATTTTTGCCTCTTTATATAATCATATACTGTTGTCTAGCTGTTCTTATTCAGATGACGGAATTCGTGCCATTATTCCATTCGTGTTGTTGACTTTTATTCACATGCCCCTACTTTAATAATTAATATTTCTACTGATCAAATATATCTCTATTTGTGACGACTATGGGAAATATGGATATTCACAAGTGCAGAGATATTTCAGAGATGGAAAAACGTTAATGAGAGACGAAGGAAATACAGGAGGAGAACGGAAATCAAGGGAAAAGTGTTGGAGAAAAATGTGTTTTGTTTCTCTTGTGTAAATGGTTCTTTCTTTATTTCTATAAAGCAAAGGTATACCGATCCATACACTCACATATACGTGAGTATTAACTAAAACCTAAAAGCTGACGATTACTAATCTCGTTACTAAGAAAATATTCTGCCCGTTCTTGGTCTCACTTTCATCATTAAAATAATTGCGGCCATAATTGGTGGACACACAGCCAATTATTATTATCCATGAGTTTATCTCGCTTAGAATTGCACCATATTGAGGTAAATATATATTTACCGATTTTAGTTTAGTGCCACGCATGGCCACAATTGTAGGTCATCTTGTTTATATTAAATTTACTACTAAGTAATAATAGGCTACTTCATCTGTTTGATAACCATCATTTTTGACTCATGCCATCGACATTTACAGATATAAACCTACACACATATATGTGTGAATATTTGTGTGTATGTATGATATAATGATTGCTATTATCTAGTAAAAGGCAGATTCGCTTTCCAATAACGTCGTGTGCTTCTGATCAACACGTGCAATGACCTACCCGGATTCTTCCTTGATTCAGTCGCGCCTAGCCAACAGCAAAATGGAAAAGCAATGGTTGTTAATGAAATCAATAATTAATCAATTATCTTGAAAGTAATATTAATGTATTGTATGATTTATCGGCGAACTTAAATAATTAGTTAGTCTCATTGATTTAATAACCTCGCGGACCAAAAATGAATTTCGCCGTTAGAAAATGAAAGTATCTATTCTAAAATATGAAAAAATATTTTATAATTTGGTGTGTATTATTGACTAACATAGTCGTTACATTGATGTACGTTCATTCGTTGAGATTATATTTGTGATCAGGTGAATCTGTAATAAATGATGACAATCGTTCTCTGTTCTAAATAAATACTATCTGAAATGGGTTTTCGTATTATCAAAGTAAATTAAGAGTTGTAGGGTAAGTCTTTTGCAACGAATAAATGCTATTGCTAATATCATTATTGCTACGTATAATGTGTTTTTCCAAGGTTAACTAGAAATTTCATGCATGATACTAATCTATATAAATCGTTTTTTGATTATTAGTTATAGTGTATTCTTGATGTAGATTTTTAGGCACAGAAAATCATTATTATAAAAGAAAACCTGATTCTCTATCCGTCAGAGATTGTCTACATGTAAATTTTCATACACGTATCTAATGTATATGTATACGCGTTGTATATGAGTGACTTTCATATACTTGGGCCATTTAAAGTATACACAGACACACACACACATACACTAACACATACACACAAGTTTGAAATAAGGCATTGGAAAAAGTAAATTCCTCCCCCACTCAGTCTTTGGCTGAGGAGTAAAATATTTTTGAACGCTAAAAACATTCAGATAATTGAACATTTCGGAAAATATTCAGTAATAAATAACATTAGATTTTCTTTATTTTTCTATTTTTGGTAGAAATATTTTAGGCCTATTATTTAATTGAAATATACATGCGAATACTTACTCGCAATTCTCTTTTGTGTATTATAAGCTTCGAAATTTGTGGTCCTTTAAAGTAATTTTTATGATTCCTTTTGTATATAAACTTGGTATATTTTTTAATAAACGGACAACAAAAATTAGATTTTAAATTTGATTATATCGTCAGAAAATTAATAGTTACTGAACTAGTATAAATAATTTTAGTTCTTTGGAATTAACAATAAATTCTTTCTATTCAAAATTCATGGTATAATAAGAATATTTCAGATGTGTATTCACTGGGAGAAATTTTAAATAACAATATTTGGCACAGGGGATTCACAGATTATTCGAGGTCATTTTCATACAAGACGACAGAAATCGTGATATCTCCTACCATTTTTATCGATATTGAAATCATTTTGCGAAGAAAGAAATGAAAGAAAGTCCTGTCATTTTTTCAGTTGATAAGAAATACAGTACGTCGTCGTCGTCGTCGTCATCATCATCATCATCATCATCATCATCATCATCATCATCATCATCATCATCATCATCAGTCACATGACTGGGTATAGTTCTAGGGTCACTGCACTGCTTAGCACCTGACACATTCCCTCCATATGTCTGGGTTGAAAGTCAGAGAGGAAATCATTCATGTGTAGAGTGTCTTGGGAAAGTAGACCTGGTAGAGCCCAACCCCATAGGTCAAATCACAGCCGATGTCCTCCAACATTAAGGTGACCGTTGATTCCATCCGGTAGAACCCCCATCCTGTCCGTTGAATTCAGTGTTGGAATCCCTTCGCCCCACCTTGCGATACCATGTAATCATCGGACTAGTTGCATACATCTTGATCAGACTTGATTTCCTGGTATATGACACAGGTTCACTCCGAGGAGTATGCCTGCATTTTTCCTCTTTGCTTCATTAAGATTGCTGGAGGTAAATGTTTGCTGACTTGGCCATATCAACTTGATTGTCATGGATACGAATCTCAAAGTAACTATTGAGGAGTCTATCACATTAGTTGGTGTATAATATCAAAACTTTTGTATTGCCATTTTGTGAATGGGATCTGGATCTTGCAGTCGATGCCATGATAAAGTGTACAATTACAGCTGTACTTCCAGACAAAACAATCCAATTAATTGATGTACATACTACCTGTGGTCTGTGTTTGTTTCAGTACCTAGTCTTCATCTGTTACATCTCTCAATATATCTGACCATGTCTAAAACAAAATCAGGCGTAAGATACAAACCCAGTCTCACAAAAAGAAAAATTATATACACGATTCAACATCTCCTACACCAATGGGTCAACGACCCAACATTCCAGAAGTTTAAGTTTATCTTCACGAAGTAAAACCTGACCTAGAGTACCTGTTTGAAACTAGTGCCAGTCTATCCATCCCAGTGTAGGAATTCACAATTCCAGTTTAATCACCCCTATCAGTAAAGTACGATCGTCGAAATTGTCATGTCAATGAATTCTCTGCCACTATTAAGGATTGGTTCCCATGTGGCAGATACTCCAAAATGAGGACCCTGATTTACTGTTCAGGTGCTTTCATGTGACTCTCGTTCATAGCATGTTTTTCATTTTCACTGTGTATCGTCCAGAGGATGATGGGATTATAATGTTTCACAAAATACCTAGATAATTCATGATATCGTCTCTGATCATTCCTCAGCTAGAGTTCATATTTGTGGCAACTGCATGTGTGGTTAGTTCATTGAAACAATGGCGGATTCATATATATTCAGGATGCATTATCGCTTACGAACTGATCCTGATATCACAGATAAGCCTATTCATATTCGTTGCACAACAGAACCACACAAACCTCCTAGAACTCTTTATAATTCAGTAAAACGTCTTCAAACTCATCATAACGCCCCACCATCAAAGGCAGACCTTGAACTTTCACCTATCATGATGAATGTATGTTCTTTCAAAAAGGCTCCTTGCTTTGGACGACTATTGGTAATAATTCCAACCACAGACCTCATGTAGAACAGGATGTCTGCCTTGAATAATGATCCGATGAAGTGTTATCTCACTCCAGACCACCACTGACCAATGTTAAAGTTGACGCCAAACCGAAAGCCACCCCCACCCCGATGAGGTGTCAATAAATTCATTATGAGGATGATCGCCTTAGTTAAAGCAGAATGATTTCATAACGTGTGGCATGGGTGTTGCTGCTCAAACTCTCCAGCTATGAATACACTGGAACAGTTTTTTCAATTATCAATCCTTCCTAAAAGGTAGGTCTATAATGGCCGTTGTAAATGGTCAATCTCTTGAACCACATGCGATCAATGCAGGCATTCCCCCAAATCTCTCTTCTCGGTAATACAAAATTCTGCTTTATATTAACGATCTTCTAAAAACACACTCAGATCTTTTCGTGAATATCTATGCAGTTTATAGGTGAACATCCAAAAGTTTAGATAACCAGAGGGCGGCTGCTGATCTCTCTTCTGAGCTCTAGCAGCTAAATAGCTTGTAACATTCCATACATCCACAACCAAATAGTAACGCTTCACCATTAAATAGCAGACACTGAATTTCACCTATTGAGAATGACGCTCATCCCAGACCTCAAATGGAACTAATATATACGGACCATCGCTATAGATGACTGAAAAATGTCCAGTTCATTATACTTATAAGTGCCAAATCAGATTAAAAATGGATTACTCCTGTCAGATATGGGGTGGATTTGCCTAGTCCGCACTTGCCAGTCTTGACAGAGTTCAAAAGCGTTTACGTGGTCTTGCGGGTAATAAATTATTTTCCGCCCTGCAACTCATTTTCCTCAGATGAAATGTTGCAAGCATCTCGTTAATATATTAAATGGAAAAGGTTATGACATGCTACATTCTTGGTTCCACCAGTTCTAACCTTCAGACCTAAGATACGTCATGCCACGCGCACTGGGGCGTGTCCTCACCATTTTCTCCGTATTTCTGTTAGTAAGAAGGAAACTCCACTCGGAAAACGTCTTCCTAAGAAATGGCATTTTTTGGAATATTCTCCCGAAATGATTTCCCGATCACTATGATTTTGACATTTTCAACTCAAGATTAAACGTTATCTTTCCTATATAACCTTCTAAACTGCACGTCTTACCTCCTCCTCCTCTTACGCTCCTAGAACATTTTTTCAGAAACCCTCTACTTTGAGTGTCTCCTTAGATTTCTATTGGGCGAACATTAGTAAAAAAATGATATAGCAATAAAGGTTTTTAGAAGAGGCATAACTCAAAATAAGCCTGTACTGAGCCCCGTTATTTGTCATCTTGACTCTGGTATTGTCAGGGAGAAGCCGCTATAATAAATTAAGAAAAAGTGAGTGTAAGCACACGTTTAAGATGGAAAACTATATTTGTAACTGCGAGAGAGCATTGAATATTTGTAAGATGTTACTATTTAAGAAGAATTTATATTTAAGTAAAGATGGCATCACACAATTTAAACTCTTTGGCTACTGTTTTAGAGAAAAACTGGACCTTCAACTGTATATTTCATCAGGTTAGATAATAGATTTATTCAATGAAAAAAATCGAAATTAGCACATTTATCAAAGGAAACATTTTTAATATCATGTGCTTTCAAGATATTGGGCGATTATGGTTCTCCACAGATTCCTTTTTATCAGTGAATTTCTATGACTTTTTTGCGGGGGAAGTTGGTGGGGGGATTATACATTGATCTGTCCCGGTTTGTATTTCAGAATCGTTCTTCTCCTAAAATGGTTGCCACCCAAGCCTATAGATCTTAGTTTAGCCTACTATATAACACATAGCTTTGGAGGCATTTAAACGAGGCTGGAATGTGAACCCTTCTTACTGGTCTCACTTTTTGCGCTAACAGCCGCTACATTATTTGCCCATCTGAAATAAACATTTACTCATTTAAATATCGATATTTCTTTTAATAATTGTTTCATTTAAATTAACATGTTTCAGCTATAGTTAACGTCAGATGATATTTGCAACAGTTTATAAAAGTGAAAGAAAATAAAACTAAGTGTACACTTAGTTTACACGTTAAAATCGTGTTATAGCTGAGGAAACTGTGAATGTAGGACGGATTAGAAGCAAAAATAAAGATACATTAGCATAGTCTTTGGCAAGTTACGAGTTTCGAAATGAATTCAGGGCTATTTCAAAACAGCTCTTTAAAAGCAAGCGTGTTCACACACGCACAAACAAACACACACATAAAGAAATATCACATCCACAGACACAAAGGAAAAACAACAATTACGCACACATATACTTTCATATGACTCTCGTCTTTCCGCAAAGATTTTCAAAGATACATTGCAGTCTGCAGAGACTGCCATACGAATAAGGAGGCACTTTTTGTGTTTGCAGTCTCTAATCTAATTAGCTTTGATTGTTCTGTGTATGTGTATAGTGAAGTCCCATAAAATTGTCCTATATTCGCAACCGGGTCTGGGTGGTGTTCATATCAGTATCTTTCAGTTTCCTTCCCGAAGAAGTTGCAGATTTTCCAGTAACTGTCTTGCCGGGTTTTATATTTAGTGGGTGCCAATACCATGCAACCTGATACAAGACGGTAAACTGTTTCTGGATATTTATCACAGAATCTGCACATTGGGCTAACAAAATTTTTCAGTATGTCTGCTTGATAATTTATAGTTAGCAAGCATTGGTGCTGTGCAGCAAGAATAAACTTTCGGCTTCAGATATTTACCCTGCACAACGTAGCGACTGATGTGTATGGGGTTTCTCTACATCAGTTTGTTTGGTATGGGCAGAGTACTGGCTGCGATGCGGATTATCTTGCCATCCTTTATGTATCTGGTCGGTTGCATTTGCTTTTGATTTCTTTTTTTTAAAAGTATTTGCAGTTTAAGTCGGTGGATTGTGCTTTACTTGTATTTCTTCATCCATTATTATTATTATTATTATTATTATTATTATTATTATTATTATTTCCTTTGATTTCTGGTGTGTACAAATTTCTTTCCGGGTCCCGCCCAGAGACCTGAGGTTAGAAATGGCATCATGACATTTTCCACTGACCAATTAAAAAAAACAAAAAAAAACACTCACATATTTTACATAGACAAAGCCATTTGCAAGGTGTGGTCTGTACTCGTGAGAATTTTTTTTGTATTTATTTAAAGCATGGGCTTCCAGGAATCCCTTCATCGAGTCTGCTGGAATCTTTTCCAACCAATCCGAGGGCTCCAACTACAACAGGGATTATTGATGTTCCCATGTGCCACATTTTTTAGATTTGTATTTTCATAGCTTTTTCAAGATTTTCAAAGATACATTACAATCTTCAGAGACTGCCATATCAATAAGGAGGCACTTTTTTACGGTCTCTAATAACAATGTCTGGGCGGTTAGCTTTGATCGTTCTGTCAGTGTGTATTGTGTAGTCGTATAAAATTGTAACAGGTCCTATCTCCCTAACCAGGTCTGGGTGGTGTTCATACCAATTTCTTTCAGTTTCCTTCCCGTAGAATTGCACGTTTTCCAGTGAAGATATTGGCTCATTCTATCATGCCGGGTTTTATATTCAGTGGCCGCCAATATCGTGCAAGCTGATACAAGATGATCAATTGTTTCTGGATATTCATCATAGAATCTGCATTTTGGGCTAACACAATTTTTTAGTGTGTGCTTGATAATTTATAGTTATCAAGCATTGATCCTGTGCAGCAAGGATAAAACCTTCGGTTTAACCGTGAACTCCGTAGCAACTGATGGGTACGGGGGTTGTCTTATTATTTTATGTTCTTTGACACATATCAGCCAGTCTTTTGTAGTTTCCAGATATATGTGAAGGTCAATTGTTGTAGTTTATGTAGGGCAGTTCTAGTTGAACTAATCCTCTGTGTCCTTCGGATCTGGGCATATACAAACGAGCAACATCAGCCTTGGGATGATGCATGCGGTAGCAAGTGAGAAGCTTTCTCGTTTTGGCGTCCATTCGCTTAATTTCAGCTATGGTCCAGTTAAGGACGTTAAAGCTGTATTGCACAACAGGGACAGCCAAGGTGTTTATGGCTGGTATTCTGTTTTTTGAATTCAGTTTTGTAATCAGTACCAGAGGCACATGCCTGTTGCACTCCTTTCTTACCTTCTCCTTCATTTGGGTATGTGGCATACGATTTCCTTCGCTAATTCCTAGGTACTTATAGGCTTCATCTTGTTCCAATTCTCTAATCTTTGTAACAAAGTCTAAATCTATTGAAGGTGTTTCTGTTATTCTCCCTTTCTTGAATGTTACTTTTGTACATTTATCTAATCCAAAGTCTATACCTATGTCTTCACTGAATCATTTTACAATATTAAGGAGACCCTTCAACTCACTGTCGTTTCTGGCAAAGAGTTTGAGATCATCCATGTAGAGTATGTGATTGAATATTTTTTTTAAATTTGTAACTATTATTATTATTATTATTATTATTATTATTATTATTATTATTTTCTTTTATTCCTGTTATATCCACATTTCGTTCTGGGTCCTAACCAGAGATATAAAGTCAGGAATCGCTTGATGATATTTTCCACTGATCATTTTTGTGAAAAATCCCTAAGATCATGCAAAGACGGTTTTGGATCAACCAATATGTGATCACCCCCGAAATCTGCAACATAGGACATTAAGGCAATTGGTCAGGAAAAAAGAAGAGCAAGACAAATGATAACCCGGAATGCAGGATCTGCGGAACATGTGATGAAACTGTCTATCATATTATCTCAGGATGTCAGGAATAAGCAAAAGTGAATATATCTACTGTGACGAGGTGTCGTAGAAGGCAAGAGGGGGAAACAACCCCACCCTCCCTTTGCAACCCCTCGGCCACGAAAGCAGAGGTCAGTTGTGTAGCAGCCGTTGAGAGAGGGGAAGGAAGCGGTAAAAGTCATCGTGTCCCATCCATATAAATCCTAGGCGAACGAGGAGATAGAAACAAATGCCCACTCTCTCTGAGCGAATAGTGTCCCAGCAGTCGGGTCAGTGTGTGTATGTTGGTCAACCGAGAAGAGGGAGAATGTTGGCGCCAAAAAGCGACCCACGTGGGGAAAATCGTGGAAGGAAAAGAGTTATGAGCTGATGTTCGCCGAGGCAGGGTCGAAGACATCATAACTCCGAAGCACATCCAGCCCCGTAAGAAGAAGAATTCTACCAAAAAGAAGACAAACACCCACTTCAGAAATGGGAATAAGATAAGTACCGCCATTTTCCGACATTGTATCCCATGCAAAGGTTAACGGGCCTTAGAAAAGAAAAAGAGAAGGGAAAATAGAACAAACGAGACCCTCGTGACTCGATTTATTTTCCAAGAAAAAGAAAAGAAAAAGAGAAGATCTGTAAACGCACGTGGGTTAAAAAAAAGAGAAAGGATCCCATAGATATATATATAAAAAAAGAAGAAAAGGAATAAGAGACGTTTGGCCAGGCTCTATAAACTTTGTGACAGAAAGAGAAAGACATTTTTTGTTATATAGTCACGAATGTGTTGCTCTTTTATTCATATTGTATGTTGTGTTGATAAATGTTTGTCATTGTGTAAATATATGTATGAATATGTACATGCATTGTTTTTGTTGTTTTGCTTTAATTATTTGATGTCCATCAGTGTTGTTGTGTCTCCACCCCCACCCCCGAGCCAACGAGGATCGATAAAATCCCGTCATCCAGCTTTGGATAATTACTAACCTATAAGTTCACCTCCGGACAGACAAAAAAAACGGGAGACGGAGAAGAATTTGGTGGTATATGGACCAACGTCGTGGCCCTCCCTGCCACTTCACTGATTTGCCAGAAGCATTCCCGGCTTCGTAACCTCAGTGCAACGTCACACTACAGATATAACAAGGTAGCGACATATATGCATCGGAAGATATGAAAGAAAGGCAAAATGGAAACTACTGAGATATGATGTAAATATCCTCTGAGACAAGACAATTCAAACTGACAAGGAAAGAAAAGCCAACAGACCTGATATTATCAGAAAAGACCAGAAATCCAGTAAGTGTATGTTTATTAACATAGCGGTACCATCTGAGAGAAACACTTCCATGAAAATTATCGAGAAATTGTCTAAGTACAAGGAACTGGATCGAGATTAACAGGATGTGGTGATTGAAGACTGAGACTGTGACAATAGTAATCGAAGCTCTGCGCCTCTTGAGAAAAGGAATGGACAATTTTACTGTATCCCAGGTAACATCAACATACAAGTTGCTCAGAAGATCGCCCGATAGGGAACATCCCATATATTAAGAAAAGTGCTATCAATTAAATGATAATTCTCCTATAGAGCCCAAGGACCATAGTTTGAACCTCTACTGGATACAAAGCAGGAAGTATAACCTATACAAATACTACTACTACTACTACTACTACTACTGCTAGTAATAATAGTAATAATAATAATAATAATAATAATCTTAGAATAATAATAATAATAATAATATTCTTAGAAAAAATTACATACTACCTCTTGAATATAAAGTATGCAAACGTGGCTCTTACGAATGTAAAAACCAATTACTTATTAATAAGATGATCTTGGAAAACTTCTTCAATACAAAGAAACTTCTCGGTACTGCCTGGATAGATTACTGTAAGGCTTTCGATAGTGTACCTCATTCCTGGATCTTAGCGTCTTTAAATATATCTGTTTATATCTCTGGGAGGAGGCATTATGATTACTTGCATTATTTACATTATTCGGACTGTTATCCTCATCTTCATTGCCATATTCACAACGTTTCGGTCGTTGTACGCTGCGGCCTTCTTCAGGTGATTGGAATTTCGAACCGAACCGTAGATTGTTTCAGTGATGACATTGGAATGGAATTCGGTTTGGATAAATGTGCTAAAGCCACAATTTTACGAGGATCACTACAACAAGCCTCCTCTGTTAGCTTAGACCCTGGCGTAACAATCGAAGATTTAGAGCCAGAAGAAGCTATTAATGTACCTCGGTAAAATGAGAGTGAAGGAATTCACTATAAAAATGAAAGAAATAGTGCGAAAAGAAGAGTTCGACTGATATCAAGAACTGAATAGAATCATGACTATTAATAGCCTTGCCGTCTCAGTGGTTCAATATAGTTTCAAAACCTGGAACTGGACTCTAAATGATATTAAACGAATGGATTCTAAGACAAGAAAACATCTTTTAAGCATAACATTCCAAGG
The DNA here is from genome assembly GCA_964036315.1 of Acanthosepion esculentum. Lineage (NCBI taxonomy): Eukaryota > Metazoa > Mollusca > Cephalopoda > Sepiida > Sepiidae > Acanthosepion > Acanthosepion esculentum. The sequence continues at coordinate 108,481,385 of OZ038486.1, forward strand.
GCTGATGTAGACTATATGCATAACTCATAAAGAAGGGGGAAGAGGTCTTATTCAGCTGGAATTGTCATACAAGACAACAAATATTGGCTTACTAACATACATGGACACAACAAAGGACTAGATGATACAATTATTCAAACAACACGAAAACAGAAAGAAAAAAATATTCAATCTTGAAAGAAGGTTGTAAATACAAATGAGATTTACATTTACTAGTAGAAAACCAAAACAGAAACCAAGAACCAACTGTTGCAGCAAACATTATGGAAAGAAAACTATATCTGAAGCTGCTGAACAAATAAAACAACGCTGGCAAGACAAACCTCTGCAGAGCCAATATTCAGAACGTATTAATAAAGTCATTGTTGATAAAGTTAACACTTATCGATGATTTCGAGTATCTAGATTAAAGGCTGAAACGGAAGGCTTTATTCTTACAGAGCAAGACCAGAGTCTTTTCACTAGAAACTTTCAAACGAATATTATATATAATAGTGTGGATCTAAAATGCAGGTTCTGTAACAAATATCAGGAATCCATAGGCCATCTAATCTCAATCGTCACGATGTTAATAAACACTGGTAAGAACATCACCCAGGACAGGTTAGAGAAATGGACGACATCACAATTCTATGGGATTACATTATCTTTACAGGCCGGACATAATTATCAATAGCAGAAAACGAATCTTGCATACTAATTGATATGACTTGCCCATCGGACTGTAACACAGCAATCAAGGAATTTGAAAAAACGAATATAAAATAACGTATAAACAGAAAATATATAAAAATAATTGTCGGACTTAGTCCCTTTCATTATATATATATATATATATATATATATATATATATGATAATTATATATGATAATTATTATAAAAAAATATGATTCCTTCGCTACATAAAAGTTCTCATGTTTCAAAAACGAGAGCCGAAACCCTCAATATAATTATTAAAATTAAATTGAATTAAGGTATCAAGCCCTGTTTCATCCTCAAGCAAAAATTTAGGAATAACCAATCTTGAAATTTACGCATGTTCGTTTAATTTAATTTAAGCATGTTCGTTCGCAAAATTAATTAATAAGGAAACGGCTGGGGCGACCATTTTGATAAGGGGTCTAACTGTTAATTTTTATCCACATATCAGTCACCTTAGGAAAGAGGTCAAACCGAGGTAGGGTGGGGTATCCATTTCAAAGCGAACGATGGTATTCATGTACGCATATAGTCTGGTCATTCACAGCGAAAGATAGCTTTTGGCACCATGATATGTCGTGAAGTGTCTAGAGAATTTTGTTTTATTTTATCTATTTATTTATTTATTTTCCAAATGGCTGTTTCATATATAAACGCATATTATAAATTATAATATTGAGTATTGGTCAGGATTTTACTTGCCTGAGTAATTATGAATCCACTCCAGTCCCAGCTCCAATGCGAAACTTTCTTCATCACCATACTCCTTTTTATTGAAAAAAGGTGTCACTTCAGCTCATACACCTTAAGATTTCTCACTTTATTTATAACACATATACTTAATATACTATATATTTGTCAATATTTCATTTTCAATATTAGTAGAGATTTCATTAAGAATTCCAAGTTACCTTTTTTCGCTAAATTTAATTCTTACTTTCTGAGTATTCTTTTCAAAATTAAATCATATAATTAAAGAACTCAATCAAAAATAGTACTGTGCTCATTCTGCTTCATTCTAGATAAAACATGTGGCCTTCTCGTTCAATACGCCGAAGAATTCATGTACCGTAAATTGAACAGTAATTAATGTGGTACAATCAATTGCTTACCCATGTCTTCAACATCAAAATATTTATCTTCGAAATATTTTAAATAAAGTTTCTGATAAGTGTGATATTTTGAACTGTTTGTACGTAGTCAAAACATATAATTTCTAATATTAATATTATATACACATAGCTACATGTTGTTTGTTGTTATAGGTGTTTGTAAGGCAGCACACATCAACTTTGCATTTTGAAGATACGAACTCACTGCAATCCAGTGCTATTAGAGGTAATGTACAAAATTTACTGAAACCACTTCTATTGTTTGGTTGAGTTTTTTAAAAAATTCTAGCTATAATTATTTCACTCATACAAGATGAATCATTTTCTTTTGTTTATTTCTTCACTTTTTCGCCATCAATATAGACAGGAACGCAATCCTTTTTCCCAGAACAAAGATTTAATCGTTTTTACGAGACTTAAAATGATCAAATAATACTTTTGGAAAGACTCATATTGAGAAAGGTCGGCATTTTCCTGGTGATAACATATACTGTTTCCATTTTGGAATACGTATGATGTTATTTTGTTAATATACGAATATTATTAGAAATAAAATGACACAAAAGAAACCTTGTATTTCTTAAAATGAATTGTTTTATCGTATTCTTCATCTAAAGATATTCCTAAACAACATCTACAATTTCTATTTATGTTCATCTCTACGTGAAATAAGTTCTGAAAAATCTAACAAAGGAATAATCTAACAAAAATATCCAAGTTTACACTTTGACACAGCACTGGCTTCGAAAAGCAAAACTATATCTCACAGACAAATGAATAATGCCTACAACTCTTTGGGACTCTCTTTAATTACTCATCTGAATGGTACAGAAATACAGCCAGGGCTCCAAAATGAAAACATAACAATTGCATGTTCTTAGGTATTTGTTTTCCTCTGAAGTGTACTTTTACTGCCTATTAATGTACTCTTATTTGAAACAGTTTGTCATTTTTAGTAGCCTTTGAACATATTAGACATCAACCGTAATTTGATACCCTTCAGTAAAAGAATGCCTCACAGAATGAGTAAGTATTTAACATAAAGGATTTGTTATTGAATAGAATTAATGTTTTTAGATAATTATGTTATTTTGTCGAGAATTTATTAACTTGTCTATAAATGATCATAAATTATTCCATTTATTTACTCGCTTCTGAATGAATATTTGAAAACGAGACTCTATCAAATTTACTAGAATATAAATGTTGACGCCCTTGATTTTGCTTGAGCCGAGAAGCTCTCTTTTATTTATCTAGATGGAACTGGAATGGGTGCAGCACTATTTTTGATTAAGTGTTTCAATTATGGGATTCACTATTGAAAACAATACTCAGAAAATAAGAGATTAAGATTAGCGAAAACTGGGGACTTGGAATTTTTAAAGAAAATTTCAACTAATATTAAAAAATATAAAATATTGACAAAATATTTAGCATTTTAAATAAATTTGTGTCATGAAAATTGAAAAAATAATATGAGTTGGAATGACACTTTAAAAAAAAAAGTGGAATTGACTCATAATTAGTCAGAGAAGTAAAACTCTGACTGAGATTCA